>CM057456.1:1458465000-1458895000 GCA_016271365.2 Neoceratodus forsteri
TAACACCTTCCAAGATTCTGCATTCATTCTGAGATATAGCCACTCCTCCTGTGTGTACTGGGAAGCACTCAGCCTGTGACCATTTGTTTCAACAGAACATGCTGGAGCAGTGCCTATATCTCCCAATGAATACATACCCCATCATGTGTTACTGCCCACATACAGTACTCACACACATGGATAGGGATATCAATCAAACAATCAGTCTTTATTTTACCAGGCAGGACACCATTGAGTAGAACTCATTTGCAATGTGGACCTGGGCAAAGTAAGGTACAATAACAGTGCAAAATACAAAGCATGGAGCAATGCAAAAGGGTAGAAAAGGAATACGAGAAAACAAAAAAACAGCAAAAAAAATCAACAATACTCTATAAAAACAAGAATGAGGACAACATTGGTAAAGGATAAATACAGCAGATATTTGCATCAATTATTTACAATATATACATAGTTATACCGAGTAATATATGTCATTCAATAATGTGATAGAGGACCATCACAGCAACAGGACTCTAAGGGGAGGAGGAGAAGGAGGAGTAAATGAAGGTTATGAGGCTGAGCAAAAGGAAAGGGAGAGGAGACAGAAGGGTATGAGACAGGCAAAGAGAAGAGTTGGTGAGGGCAGCTGGGGGGTTACACAAGGAAGGTTTCCCAAGTCCTAGGGATCAAGCAGCAGTCAGGGGAAGTAATTGAAGGACTCTTTGAAGGAGCGTGCAAATAGCGTTTTGAAGGCTGGCAGTTTTATAGGGATTACTAACTTCATGATTTTTTGCAGTTTACTCCACAGTGACAGAAGCACGTAGCTTATAGAGGATCAACCAAAATGGGCATTGACCTTGGGAATAGCGAGTAGGGTGCATGAAAGGCTTCTCAAGGCATAACTACCTGCAGTACACACCAGCAGGCACTCAGTAATATACTGTGGGAGTTTATTAGTGAGTACCCTAAGGATCCAGCATGCAGCATTTTTCTGTCTTCTAAAACTGAGAGATGTCCACCCAACCATGGAATAGAAGGTGCAATGGTGGGTGAAGTATGGAGCTCCGGTGATAAATCTTATAGCCTGGTGATAGCGAATGTCAGGTTTAGCAAAGGCAGAGTGGGGACTAAGTCCATAAATGAAGTCAGCATAATCCAAGAATGGAATAAATGTGGTTTGCACAAGTCTGGTTTTTGCATCCTGTGAGAGTAGGCTCTTAAGCCAGTAAAAGAGACCAAGTCTTTGCTTGAGTTTTTTCAAAAGTTCTTCGATGTCAAGCTGGTCCAGTGGTGCTGGGGGCTGAGGCACTGGATGCCTTACCTTGTGCTATGCCGGTGATCCGTGTTCAGGAATGAGCATGGGCCGCTGGGGGTCGGCAGGGGTGGAGAAGGATCGACCATCCGTGGGACTGCTCTCCTTTTCTGGGGGGGGGGGGTGTTCCAGTGACTGGTGCATTACTGCTCCCTAGTGGAGGCTGGGGGTAGAAGCACCGATGCTGCAGGTTCAGGGACGTAGATGGGGAAGGTGCCTGAAAGAGCACATGCAGCCACGTGCTCACTCACTCCATCTGTGTCATTGCATGCCCTATCTATGTAAGGGGAGAAAATCAGGAAACTGGTCTGAGGTCATGCGGAATGATACAGCCACCCAAAACAGGCCCCGACTCTGAATGGTGCCTCCAAACTGGATCTGTTTCGAGGTGAGTTGAGCTGGGTGGGGACTCATCACCACCCTGCCACAGAGGGTAAACCGTGGGAGTAGAGGGGTATGCAGCCCAATGTCAGAGTGTGGGGCTGGATGGGTGGCTGATGGATGTTAGCTGCTAGCTGACCAGGACCCGGGGAGAATCAGAGAAGCTAAAAAAAAAAAAAAAAAAAAAATAAAGTTCTTTGATGTGGTTGGCAAAGGAAAGCTTATAGTTCCTCCAAAACCCCAGGTATTTGAATTTTGCCATAAATTCTAAGGATTCACCTAAGAGCGTGGTAATATGAGGAACTTGGCCAGGGTATATGGATTTGGTACATTGACTATTGGAGAGAGAAAAGCATTGCCTTGGTTTTTTAGCATTTAATAATAGTTTTTGGTTAAGGAGGTTGACCTGCAAACAATTGAAGTCTACTTGGAGGTCCTTACTGGCGAGTTCAGGAGAAGGCCTATCAGTGTACAGAACTGTATAATCTGCAAAAAGGTGGATATTAGCAGATTTGATGCCAGTGTCAATATTGTTGATATACAGAGTGAAGAGCAAGGGCCCCAGGATAGAGCCCTGCGGTACGCCTCTCTGAAGAGCTTTTAGGGGGGAAAGATCTTCCACTTTAACCAGCTGAAGGCATCCAGTAAGATAGCTGGTGAACCATTTTCATGCCCCAGAATCCAGTCCAGCATTTCTAAGCGTGGTCAGAAACAGCTCATGATCAACAGTGTCGAAAGCCTTATTCAGGTCAAGAAATAAGGCACACATAGTTTCTGGCATACAGGGCCCTCTGCCAGTCATTAGTGACTTTGGCTAAATTGGAGACAGTTCTATGACATGGCCTAGAGTCTGATTATATCAGATTCAACAGATTGCATGTCTCCAAGGAGCTCCTAAGCTGAACATTGACTAGTTTCTCAAGCATTTTGGTGAGGATGGGTAACAAGGATATCGGCCTGTAATTATTTAGATCACTACCGTTGCCAGCCTTGAAGAGACAGTACAATTAGCATGAGGTTCATTCAAAATGCCTTCAGTCCCACATGCTGTCCTCGCTTTCTCTTGGTTAAGTACCTCCAGCGCCAAGCCCAAATTAAAGTCACCTTCCATATCCAGACTCACCATTTCCTCTATTTCTAACTGTTCACTCTGTTCATTAATTGGTGAGTCAGTTAGCTGTATGGCACCCCCATATTTGTTAAATCCAGATGTATTATTCCAGTTAAATGATTTACAAAATAAAACAGTTTGTCCAATTTTCTGAGAAATTTGAATATATCCACCAGAAACTTAGAGTGGTCAACCTCAGCAATTGATACAAATGTAAGTCCTTCTGATAATATCAAGTTTTGTTCTAAAGTAAGTTCAATTGAAGAAATATTTTGCACAGGTATTTATTATTTATTAAAAAGTTTCACCAGGAAATCACATTGAGCAGAATTGCTCATTTCTAGATGTGTCCTAGGGAAAAATGGGGGTGAGCATACAAAAGTCCAGTACAATTTACAATTTACAGTAATACTACAGTACAAATTATGGGAAGCTGAGATACAGTAAAGTGCAGTGTGATTAGATCAGGTACATACCATGTATATCAAGCACAAGTAGCAACATGGCAGTGGATGACATGGCTAGGATGGGTACAGATGGGGTCAATCCCTGGCCCTCTACTCTACTCAGTATTTATTAATGATCTCTGTTCCATCTGTTCCAACTCCTACATTCATATGTACAGTATGCGGTTTCTCCCCTACCCTCTCCACACACCTGTTAATATACTGACCCACTCTACCTGACATCATGCCTGGCATGCACTCCACCCAAATGCTGCTTTTCCTGGTGTCCCTGCCCCCCCCGCCCATCTTACACCCTTAAGTATTGAGTCTACCAGAATGATTACCCTCCCTACTTTATCCTTTTCACCCTCCTGTTGCAAGCTGTTCCTCTGCCCCAGGCTCTATTCCACTCCCCTACTCCTATTCCTGTGGACCCCTGTGCCTCCCTTGAACCTTGCTTATTCCCTATCCTTGGCCCCCTCCTCTCCTCTCTCATGCCCTTGCCCATTCTATCTGATTCCTCCCTCCTACCATTCCCCATATGCTCTTCCTCCCCCCTTCCTGCATCTGCTACCCCTTCCTGAACCTTAACACCCCCCTTGCCACTGGCTCCCTGTGACTCCCCTGATTCATGCTCATCTCCTTCCATATCCCCTTCCCCCTCTGTTTTGTACCTTCCTTGCCTGGGCTATCTGCTGCTCCCACTGTCCATGCTCTACCTGCCCCACCCTTCCCCCTCCATTAACTGCTGCTCCACCTCCAACCTTCATTCCCCTCCTTCCTCTGCTTCCATCTGGACTAGTGATCTTCCCTCACACCTCTCTGCTGTCTTCCATGCCCTTCCTACTACCCACCTCACCCCTCTTCCCTGCGATCTCCCTCCCCCTCCTGCTTGCTGTTTGTCAAATATAATAAATTAGGCTGGCTATTGCTATAGAGATTGCATTTGTGATCATGTTATGGCACCTGAAGGTCTCATGTAGCAAAGAGGGGGTGGTGTGTAATGAGTGCAGGCAGGAGTGTGGGGGATTTCTGGGTTTGGAATGCTTTTGGGTATGTTTTTTCCATGTTCTTTTGGAGTTTGTTAACTGGTTTGGCTAACTTCCTAATGATGTGTTAATCATGTTGTTAGTATTGTCTCATTGGGTTTAATGTAGTGTGGGTATATACAGTACAGAGTACTCCCCTGCTATACCAAACTCAGTATAATGAAATCTAGGTTATTATGAATGAGCCACATGGCTCCTGAATGTAACAGCTGTTCCTCTCAGTGATATTAGATTTAACATACAAACTGCCTAGGAAAGCAAGCTGTATGCTAGCATTATATATATATCACTATATATATAGTACTACAAAAAATACTAGAAGTTTTTGTAAGTTGTTGCAAGTTAAACAAATTAGAGGCATAACCTGTACAATACATTAACACTTTGAGAACAGAGTCATGCCACTTCTGCAGCCCAACCTTTACTCACGTATATGTACAGTAACTTGCTTCTGGGTTTGTGACTTGTGACTTCTGTCAATGCAAGACTCCGGTGCTACCCTCTAGGTATTGTTTCTTGGTGTTTGCCAGTGTCATTTTATTATTTTTATTACTTACATTATATATAGTACATGGTGGGTGGGTTGATTCTGGGTCCCCTTATTGACTGCACAGTCCCGTTACCTGTTCTCCATGCCGACGCTGCACTGACACTGCAGTCTGTTTTTCTCCTGTTTGATGTCTCTCTCTCTCTCTCATGCAAGCTGTTGAAATTACTGCTGTAAAATATAGCTGGAGGTGCAGAGTTTAGAGAGGTAAGCAGTCTGGGTGAGTGTGGTTGTGTATTTTTGGAGTTGCGGACAGGAAAGGGTATGTAGAAAGGTGAGTAGTCAGGTGTGAATGCAGCAGTGTGTATCTGGAGTTGTAGATGGGACAGGGAGTTCAGAGAGGTGAGCATTTGGGGGGAACTAGCAGTGTACATCTGGAGTAATCAGAAATACCCAAGATGAAAAAATGATAAAATTAAAGACAAGGGAAACATACATACATACTGAAAACATACTGTATTTAATTGCAAACAGTCACAGGGTGCAGGCAGGAGTAGAAGAGGCATGGATGTAATATAGTTTTGACAATTTCAGTGTCCCTCGATGTAACAAACCGGGAGCTATAACAAACTTATGTTATGGCTCCCATTATGTTCTTTATAGTGAGGTAGCACTGTACTTTCTTTTATTAGTGTAGGTATATACTTTTAATTGTTTGATTAGTGTAGGTACATAGCTTTAATTAGTGTAGGTATATAGCTGTAATTGTTTAGTGCAGGTATATACTTTTAATTGCTGGATTAGTTAAGGTATACAGCGAAATAAATGATGGCTTTTTCCATGGGGAAAAGTTCCTCCAATGTAAAATAAATAAATATATATATATATATATATATATATATATATATATATATATATATATTATACTGGCACAGTTGTGCCAGTATAATTAGGGTGAAATGGCACTTCTATGTTAAAGTCTAACCTTTGAGTCTTAACTTCAGAACCTTTCAATGGATTTCCATGAAATTTGGCACGCATAATCTCTAGGGGTAGATCTCTGAACCTGCCAGATTTCAAGGGAATCTGTCAAGTGGTTTTTGAGATATAAGGTGTTGAAAAACAGAAAAATCCATTTTTATAACATTTCTTTGATCACCTGTATCTCATGAATGCCTTAATGCTGTGGTTTGAAATTTTCAGCATAGAATGCCTTTGGATCACAGATGTGCCGTTTGAAGGTTTGGTGAAAATATATTAATCTGTTCAAAAGTTGTGACATTTTAAATTTTCCCATTATTTCCTAAGGGAAATTTATATGTCAGGCACAATAAATATATTTTTCGCACAATAGGAGTATTCTGAGAAAAAATACCAGTTTATATTAGAAGGATAGGAGTACTGTATGAAAAAATACCAGCTTCTTTTGCAAAGAATGCTGGTATTTTTTGCACAGTTCACAGTGCTAGAAGTTGATGGCAGAAGGAGACAACTAGGTCCATCTAGTCTGCCCATTTATTTTAGACCTATTTTGACACTCTAGTTGTCTTTTGTAGTCAGGGCTCCCTTGTGTCTATCCCATGCATTCTTGAATTCCACCCAGTCAATGTCCTTCCTGAGGTGAGGCCTCCAGAATTGGACTCCATATTCCAGGTGAGGCCTGACCAGCGATCTATACAGTGGTAGTACCGCCTCTCTCTTCCTGCTCATGATTCCCCTCCCAGTGCATCCCAACATTCTGTTGCCCTTCATTGTTGCCTTCTCACACTGCTTACTAACTTTCAAGTCATCTGAGATTATGATTTCCAGATCTTGTTCCAGGTTTGAGGCTGCCAGTCTTTTGCCTCCTAGGTAATATTCCTTTCTTGGATTTTTCTTTCCTATGTGCATGACCTTGCACTTTTTGGCATTAAATCCTTAGCTGCCACACTCCAGATCATTCTTCTAGTTTCTTGAGGTCAGCTTCCATCTTGCCCACTCCATCTGGGGTGTCCACCCTGCTACATAGCTTGGTGTCATCTGTGAACAGACACACCTTCCCTTCCAGTCCATCAGTGATGTCTGCTATAAAAACATTGAAGAGCACAGGCTCTAGCACTGAGCCCTTGGGCATCCAGCTAGTCACCCTGCCTTCTATCAGTTGTGCTCCATTAACCTGTACCCTCTGGGTTCTGTCTTGTAACCTGTTTTGTACCCATCTGACTACTTGTGGACCAACCCCTGTGTGGTCAAGCTTCATTGCGAGCCTTTTGTGTGGAACTGAGTCGAAGGTCTTATTAAAGTCTAGGTAGACCACATCCATTGCCCCACTGTGGTCCACTATTTTTGTAGCGTTGTCAAAAAACTTGAGCAGATTTGTCTAGCATGACCTACCTGCTATGAAACCATGCTGTTTAGGATCTTGTCAGCTGCTGGTTTCAAGGAATGCTTTGAGCCTCTGTTTGAGCAGTAAGTAGTCATTTTTTAAATGTTATTTATATAAGGCACCCTTCCATAGCTCAGGGCACCTTTACAATACATCACAATAAAATTCACAGGGTTATGCTAAAAATGATAAAACAACAGCAGTCAATCAATAAGTCCCTGAGAATGCCTGGCTAAACAGGCATGTATTTAAGGATTTTTAAATCCTTCCATGGTCAGGCTATCTCGTATCTGGTGAGGCAGAGAATTCCACAGTGTAGATGCCATAAAGGCAAATGATCTCCCTCCAGATATTTTCAGAGATATCCTGAGAATCTCCAGCAATCCCTCATCAGAGGATCGGAGTGGGCAGGAGGGGCAGTAAGAAAACAGGAGTTCCTTCAGGTAGTGTGGTCCCAAATCATGTAGGGCCTTGTAGGTCAGCAATGTGATTTTGAAAGTGATCTGCCATTGTATTGGCAGCAAGTGCAGTTCATGCAGCACAGGTGTTATATGACTGGATCTAGGGGTTCCAGTCAACAACCTGGTTGTTGCATTCTGCACTAGCTGTAGACAGTGGATCTCAACCCCCCAGTAGCCCCAAGTAGAGGACATTGCAGTAATAAAAACAACTGGTGACAAAGGCATGGGCCAAAGTAGGAAGATCTTCAGGCGGAATCAGGTACTTCACCCTGGCTATGTTCCTTAGATGGAAAAAGGAAGATTTGACTACAGCCGAAACCTGCACTCTCAAGGTTGGGCCTTCATCAAATAACATGCCCAAGTTACACACTGGACCCAAGGCCTTAAGTGGGGTCCCCCCCAGATATAATCCTGATGGTTTCCCTGCCCATGCCTCTGTCATCCTAAAACCAGGGTCCTCCACCAATACCTCCATTTTACTCGAGTTCAGCTGAAGCCAGCTAGTACTCATCCAATTCTGTATCTCCAGTAGGCAGTTATTAAACACTGTGATAGAATCAGACTCCTGTTCAGGCACAAAAGACATATAGAGCTGTGAGTCATCAGCATAGCAATGAAAACTCAGCCCATATCATCTTACAATGTCCCCTAATGGGAGCATGTACACCATAAATAACATGGGAGACAGCACCGAACCCTATGGAACCCCACAGGTCAGCCAGTTAAGGGCCAAGGAATAAATCCCCGACACCACTCTCTGGGATCCGCCCTCGAGGAATGATCAAAACCAACTGAGGATTGCTCCCCTCAGTCCGCAGAAAAACCACAGGCATTCAAGCGTCACTCCATGATCCACAGTGTCAAATATTGTGTCAAAATATGGTGTCAAATATAGCGTCTCCATTAGTTTTCCTACTATAGACGTGAGGTTCACTGGTCTGTAATTACTAGCCTCTTTGCAAGTGTCTGATTTGTGAAGCGCAACCACTATTGCCTTTTTCCAATCTTCAGGTAACTCCCTGCTCTTCAAGGATTTTGTGAATAGAAGTGCCAGAGGGGCTGCTAATTCTGCTCCAGTTCCGATCAACTGAGCTGTGTTGTGGCCGCCATTTTGATTCGCTGCTCAGCAAGGATGTTGAAGAACTGAACGGTTTAAACACAAACATCAGAAAACAGCTAAAGAGAACCTCTTTAGGTGTCTTCTGTTTTCCTTTTTTGTGTTTTAAGCTGGACCCAAAGACGTTTTTTCTCGAGTGCCAGCTTATACAAAGAACGGCTTGAAGTCTGTTCTCTGTATGAGAAGAGTGGTATTTTCTTGACTTCAGCAGCTGCAGCTGGAACTTGTGCACATCTGCACTCTTCAAAGCTGAACTGTGAACTGAAGAATCGGTTAAGCGCTGTGTAATGGGACTCAATGGGGGTTCAACTTATGTTGATATCGTGGCCAATTTTAGGAATTTTTGCATCAAATTTTCAACATGGGGTTCCTGGGATCCGTTCTCATGATCACAGAAACTCTTATTTTGTTTCTCGGTCCCGAAAGGTGATTTTGAGTTCACTGCGTGGAATCACCTTTTGGCACAGAGAAATAAAATGACAGTGCCACTGTTCATGTGGTGGGGTCCCAAAAAGCCCATGTTGCAAATTTGGTGAAAAAAATTCAAAGAATTACTGTGTTATGAGCGTGCGTTGCGCAGTTTCTATGCACGCTCATGAATTCACCAATTTTTAATATTTTCACTACAGATTTTCAACATTGCCATTTTTTCACACCACCTTATGAACAGTACAGTTGTCATTTTGAAGACATCCTGCCCGAAATGTGTTTCCGCACTTGTGGCGCAGAATGGCATGATTGCTGAGCGAAATCAACTTTTGGGATGAATTATCAAACTCAGTGTCACACTCTTCATGAGGGGAGTTCCCAATATGATGATGTTAAAAATGTGTAAAAAAAAATGACTTGGTTATGAGTGTGCATTGCGCAGTTTCTATGTGCACTTGTAAATTTGTAACATTTTCATATTTTCACTCCTGAATTTTAACATTTCCATTATGGACACTGTATATTATCTGCATGGAGGGATGGGAGTGCAGGGTCCAAAGGACCCTGCACTCCCACCGTGATATATATGGATACTGTTGTACTATCTCATTGGAGGGATAGGAGTGCAGGGTCCAAAGGACCCTGTGCTCCCATTGTGAGATTTCAACAGTGTTGCACTATCTGGATGGAGGGATAGGTTCAGACCTTGAGCTCTCAATGTAATATATGAATACTGTTGTACTATCTTGATGGAGGGATGGGAACACAGGGTCCAAAGGACCCTGCACTCCCACAGTAAAATGAGATTACAGTTATACTATCTGAAAAATAACGGAAATTCTTTGCAAAAAACTCTGTTAATGCATCAGTTAAGGTGAATACCACAGCGACAAAAGCAGGTAAATGAGGTGTTAGGGTTTCCAACCCAAACTCCCCACCCCAAGGGTTCCTACCCCTACCACCCCACTCCCATCCCCTCACCCTCCACACACCACCAGGTGTCAGGGTGTGCCATTGGATCATCAGGCCTAACGCTCACCTCATTGTCCTATAATGTAGCATGTAAGCTTGTTTACACATTGAATGGGTGGGAGTTGGGCCTGACAACCCAATGGCGCACCCTGACACCTGGTGATGACTAATGGCACACCCTGACACCTGGTGGTGTGTGGAGGGTGAGGGGATGGGGGGTGGTGGGGATGGGAACCCTGGAGGTGGAGTGTTAGGGTTGGAAACCCTAGTGCTGCTATTTCTGCTTTTGTCACTGTGGTATTCACCCTAACTGATGTACTAACAAAGTTTTTTGCAAAGAATATATATAAATATATATATATATATATATATATATATATATATATGTGCTTGTTTGTGTGTGTGTGTGTCCCAAATCCCATCATGAAAACCATCATTTATTTCCCCATATATAGTACCCCTGAAAGTAATACATGATGGCAGTTAAACTCAAATATCACAGCAATTAAACTCAAACACTACAACTAAAAACCTCATCAAAACACAAAAATCCCAATGACTACAACTAACTACCTAAGCAGCCATCAATGAACATAATTGCTGTGCAAATGAAACAATAAATACTGCTTATCGTGGGGATGTGGGCATGAAAGATAGCAATACACAGGTGATAAGGTGCAAATGCTCTTAGACATATGTTTATTTAAAGAATCATAAATGTTTGCCAGCAGAGAAGGACCCAACTGGCCAATCTAGTCTGCCCTTGTTCCCTCCCCATAGATAGCCCTGATGCTACCACCTTACATACCACTTACGTGTTCTCCCACCATAGATTCCCAACCCCTTTTTCCCATCAGGGTATCTATCCCACCTTCTCTTGTTTAAACCCATGTAGTTATCCCATGCACTCTTGAATTCCCCCACTGTTGATGCCTCAACCACCTTTTCTTGTAGCCCATTCCAAGGGCCCACCAAACTCACAGTGAAGTAGTGTCCTCTCATTACCTCTGAATTGACCATCCTCCAGTTTCAAGCTGTGCTCCCTAGTTCCTGGATTGTTTTTCATCTTGAATATACTCCCTTCCCTCACCTTGTTAACTCCCTTCAGGTATTTATTTATTTGCTTTTGGTAACCGGGTAAGCACACTAGACAACCAGTGCCTATTTTCAGGTGCGACCCGGGAGAATTACAAGGTATACATAGGAGAAATACAATGTTGACATTATAAACCAGGAGCAGCATGCTCCAACAGTGGGATAAAACAGCAAGGGTATTAAGGGGTAATATAGCCAAGGAATTACAAATCAGCAAACACAGTGGACAGTAAGTATACAAACAGGCCCAGAGACAACATGGTGGTATAGGACCTCCCCTGGGTTGAGATAGAAATATAAAACATAACCACTAGTATATATATAGTGTAACATAACCACTGGTAAAAGTGCATCACCAGGGTGGCGAGGGGGGCAGAGCCTAGCTGGGGTACTCTAGCAGGTGGGTGGGCTGTAGGGTTTGGCATTAGGTGACACACAGGCAGGTTGCAGCAGATTTCAGGAAGCTCCAGAGGGAGGTTTTGAAGGTGGAATGGGAAGTACAAACATGTGAAGGAAGGGAGTTCCACAGGTTGGGTGCGTGGGTGGTAAATGCCCGATCCCCTGCGAGAGTGCAGGTCTTAGGGACCTGGCAGGTCTGGGACGTGGAGGACCTGAGGTGGTAGACGGGGGAGACATGTTTCAGGGGGAGGGCAAGCAAGGCAGGAGTGGCCGTTCAGATTATGTTGTCTATGAAGTTTCCCATAATGTAGATCCAGTGTTTTTCCGGGGGAGCCATTCCAGTCAAGAATAGAGCATGCATCGGTGCGTGAGACGGGGGGGCCTCGAGTGCAGAGAGGCACATGTTGTTGTACATGGTGTTCCACTTTGCTAGGCTAGAGGGAGGGGAAGAGGCAAAGGCAACGAGAGCATAGGAGAGGGTGGGAAGAAGTATCCCCCTGGCTATGGCCAGCCTGCAACCAGGGTAAAGCAGTCTTTGGCCCTATAAGCTAGGCCAAGTTTGCTATTTGTGGCATTGCAAATGCTTCTGATGTGTCCGGTGAGGTCAAGGTGAGGGTCTAGGGTGACTCCCAGGTACTTAGCAGAGTTGATTGTCGGCAGGAGGGAGTTGCAGGACCCTTGGATTTTGAGAGGGGTTGTGTAAGAGGAGATTTTTGCAGTGGAGCCAAAGAGCATGGCCTGTGTTTTCTTTAGGTTGACTTTGAGCTTGTACCCGTCAAGCCACGCTTTGATTCGAGAGAAGCCTGAGTTGAGTTGGTTATTGATGCTGGTCACATCAGGGGTGCAGGCTAATAGGGCCAGGTCACCCACATACATGGATAGGTGCCCTTCTGTGGCAACAGAGGGTAAATCATTGATGAACAGGGAGAACAGGATAGGTCCAAGGACAGATCCTTGTGGTACCCCACTTTAGGTAGGAGGGGCGAGAGGGTATGGTCGAAGCAGGTGAGTTGCTGCCTGCCCCCAAGGTAGCTGGTGATTCAGTCGAGGGAACAGAGGGAGAAGCCAAGGGTCTGTAGTGAGGAGAGGAGGAGGGGATGATCCACATGGTAAAAGGCTTTGGATTGGTCCACAAATACAGCCCCTGTCAACTTGCCCTGGTCGGTTGCTGTCTTGATTCTGGTGGTGACCTCAGCAAGTGCCGTCGAGGTGCTGTGGCTTTTACGGAAGCCAAGCTGAGATGGGGAGAGGACATTGTATCCCTGTAGGTAGTGGGCTAGTTGCAACGCTACAGCTTTTTCCAGGAGCTTGCAGGCAGCAGATAGTATGGCGATGGGGCGATAATTGTTGACGTCCTTAGGGTCACCATTTTTCATGACATGGACAACTTTGGTGACTTTCCACAAGTCAGGGATGACTCTTGAGATAAGAGAGGAATTGAATATGTGGGCAAGTGATCTGGTGATGTAGGGGGCCCCCAGACTGAGTAGCCTACGTTCCAGGCCATCCTGACCCGCTCCCGTGTGGTGAGAGAGACCGACAAGGAGAGCCTGGGTCTCACACACAGTGATCTTTTTGAGGTAAAAAGGTGGACGTTGGGGCGGGGGGGCCGCAAGCATGAGCTGTGGCAGAGGACTGTAGATGGGGGGTGGCTGGCTGGTCCATGAAGAGGCGGTTAAAAGAGGAGGCAATAGAATGGGGGTTATTGCAATTGGCCTCACCAATTGTCATTGTTTCAAAATTTGTTTAATTTAATTTTAATTTAAAAGTTTCAGTCATATCCCTCCCTCTCTCTCTCTCCTGGTTTCCAGTGGATGTAGTTCAAGCTCCTCCATCCTTTCCTCATATGTCCTCCGATGCATACCATGCACCATTTTGGTCACCCTCCTTTGGACATTTTCCATCCTATCAATATCGCTTTGTAGGTGAGGTCTCCAGAACTGTACCTCATATTCTAAGTGGGGATGTACCATTGACTTGTATAGGGACATTATCACCTCTCTTCTCCTGCTTGTGATACCCCTCCCTATACATGCCAGCATACCACTTGCCTTTCCAACTGCTTTGTTGCACTGGTATGCCACCTTAAGGTTGTCCTAAATAATAATCTCCAGATCCCTCTTCTGCTTATTCAAGTAATGAGTAGAAGAGAAGGCAAAATGGTTGTTAGTTCTTGTCAGAATAAAGTCTTTTGGAAAAAAGAAATATACACTTGAAAAGACAAGGCAGATTTCATTTTTACCTGTAATGTCTGTCTGTCTGGCTCTTTAAGGCTAAGAACCTTTTCCTTGGTTGCTGTAAACTCTCCTCTTAGTGAGTTTCACTTAGCTTTTCCTCCTCTAGTTCAGAGCTCAGGATAGAGATCGTCCAGCTTCACACTGCAGCTTCACACTTTCTCTAACTCTCTAGGGCTACCTTTTTATACATCCCCAGGGGTCAGGTGATCTGCCTCATTGTACCTCATTAACATCATTAGTACATTTTACTATTTTTATGAAGGTATTCTCTTAAGCAAACATATGAAACTTTAATACATGAACAACCGTAAAATCACACACATGCACACCTTAAAATCTCTTCCCTATCGCCAGTGTTATGATATTTATTTGCAAATATATTTCTGTGAGGGGCAGATCTTAGTTATAAGCACCTCATACCTTTGTACTTTCCCTAAATCAGTCTTCAGTTACTGTATACCAAGTCTGTGACTGACCATTGCCTCAGAAACAGTACCAGCTTCAGGTGATTGAACTGGAATTGCTGAGGCCATGCACTGAACTACTCTCACATTTCATTTACCTTTTAGTTAACCCCTTCTCTTTTGTGTCTCAGGGGAACCAGACTATCCATTTGCTTCAGATGTGAGCTAGCAGTGAATAATAAAACACATTAAAGAGCTGGTGACATGATCCGGAGAACTGTAACAAAACTAATATTTAGACACATTCCAGTTTGTATTTCCCATTAGTGCTGTATTCTTCCTCCCCATTATTTATTACTGAGATCATTTGTATGAAAACAGGATCTTTGCACCTGAAGAGCTCATCTATTACTGTTGCTCTCTACCTAACTGAAGTCATAGAGCACTACTAGTGGTATCACAGTTACTGCCATAGCAACAAGTTATGATGTCATAACAGAGAATTATGACTTGAAGTAGGGAATAAGCTATAGAGGCAGATGGACTCGAAAGGAACTCTAAGGGATGAAGATCATATAATTCATTCACATTTCCTTAGCAATAAATAATGGGGAGGAAAAATATACAAATATAAATGGAACACAGGCAGAATTGTACCTATAGTAATTATGTTTTTTTTCTAAGTTTTCTTTGAGGTGTCAGTAGTTCTTTAAGTTTGTTTTTTTGTAGCTGATTCTATGTTAGTATTAATTCAGGCAAAACTAAAGGGAGGTGAATGTGTGCAACCTGCATGTGCACTGCACATATGTCTCTGTCTCTATATGTCAAACATCCTAATGTGTTATATTAAGCAAATGCTGGGAAAGTTTTGTATACGAGGATAAAATACCATCTTGGGGGCTAAGTATCTCAATAAACCAACTCGCCCTTCAGGCTCATGGGTTATTGGGTACTTTGTTCCCTCGATGCCATTATATCCTCATATACGACACTTTCCATTTATTCTCTCTCTCTATATATATATATGTATATATATATATATATATATATATATATATAGTGCCAAATATTCAAACTAAGCTGCTCAAAAAGTTGCGCAGGGGTGTGGCCATGGCGATATTCAATGGAGTTGCACTATTGAGCAACTCCTCTGAATATCGCCTCCTGGCCACAGCCACTGTGCTTGGTGCAGTGGAACTTGTGCCACCGCAAGTGGTCAGAGTGGAGCATTCAGATGCGGTGGTGCAAGTTCCATTGCACCATGAGCAAATCTGCGATGTTCAAAAGGTGACATGCAAATGGGGCCATAATTTATGCAAGGTGCACGGGGGGCCATTTGCATCTCATTATGGCCCCATTTGCATGTCATTAGCATGCAGGTGTGACGATCCCTGATGACTTGCGCCTGGCACCCGGCCAGGCAGCAGCCATCGGGCACCGATGCCCCCTGCAGCCCGATCACAGGCATAAAGTAAGTCAACCCCCCGCAGCCCGATCGTGGGAATAAAGTAAGTCAACCCCCCCACAGCCCAATCGCGGGCATAAAGTAAGTCAACTCCCCTGCAGCCCGATTGCGGGCATAAAGTCAGTCAACCCCCACCCCGACTAGCCCAATTGTAGGCATAAATTAACCCCCACTAGCGATCGCCGGGCATAATGTATAAAATCCTCCCCCTCCCGTGACTAGCCTGATGCATTGGGCATAATGTATTAAACCCCCATTAGCCAATCGCGGGCATAATGGCCAACTCCTGACTAGCCCGATCATGGGCATAGTAATGAAACCCCCACTAGCCTGATTGTGGGCATAACGTAACCCCAAAGACAATATCCCTATTGGTCCAGTGGACCAAGCCCAATCGCGGGCATAAAGTACAAACCCACCTCCCCAAGTCCAATATCCCTGGTGATCTAGTGGCCCCACCCACCCACCCACAGAGCCCCACCCGCACCCCGTCAGCCAGCGGGGCAGTATCCCACCGCCTGCCACCACACGGCCCACTGATAGACAGCTCGATGGGGCTGCCGCCCGATGGTTCAGGCATGAGCCAATGGGCATACAGCTCTATACTGTACAAGGCAGTCCAGATATGTGAATAAATGTGGTTCATTCATTCCACATATCTGGACTGCTCTATATTAGGCTGCACACCATAGCTCATGCTCTGAACCAATGAGCCTGCAGCCCTACCGAGCTGTCAGTCGGTGGGTGGCGTGGTGGCAGGTGGGTGGGATGCTGCCACCTGCTGGCTGATGGGGGCGGGGTGGTGGGGCTCTGTGGGTGGGTGGGATGGGGCCACTAGATCACCAGGGATGGACTTGAGGGGTGGGCTTGTACTTATGTCTGCGATCGGGCTTCAGTGTCCACTGGACCACCAGGGATATTGGTCTTTGGGGGTTGCTATGCTCCACGATCAGGCTAGTGGGGGGTTTCTATATGTTATGCCCATGATTGGGCTGCTGTGGGGATACTCTGCTGCCCGCGATCGGACTAGTGGCGGGTTTTATGATGCTATGCCCACGATCGGGCTTCTTGGGGGTTCTACATTATGCCCATGATCAGGCTAGTGGGCGGGTTTATACATTGTGCCCGGGCGATCGGACTATGGGGGGATCATACATTATGCCCGCAATTGGGCTACAGGGGGGTTACTATTATGCCCGCGATCAGGCTGCACGGGGGGCACTGGGAACAAGTGGAGGGCCACCCACAGGTGGCAGCTACTGTGTTGCACCCTGTACGCGGCAGCTCACCTGAGGGTGGCCTCGACGTGATCCTTTCTTTGGCTTTATAGCTGCAGGCAGCCAGGTAGGGGCTTGCACCTCGCACAACTCTGCACAGCTCCGGCTGAACATCACACTGCGCACTTTATGCATGGTTCCTCCCTCTTCGATTGCGCATGCCTTCATTATCATTGCGCTGTTGCTCAGCATGTTTTCGGTGGTGCAGCTGCCTCCTGCTGAATATCGTAGAATGGCGCATTTTCAGATTTGCGCTGGCGCAACCCTTTTGAATATCTGGGCCACAGTCTCTCTCTTTCTCTCACTCTCTCTCTCTATGTATATATATATATCTATTTATGTAATAGGGGTAAAGTCGCACCCCTAGAGTTAGGATTCAACCTTCACTTCTATGTTAAATTCAAAATGTAAGAATTTTGCAACTGTTCAAGTGATTTGCATAAAAATTTGTATGTACCATCAGGGACCAAATATCTCTTGATGTTTTAATTTGGTTGGGTGTGTGGGCGTGGAAATACAAAGTGTAAAAAAATTTGAAAATTACTGTTTTTTTGTAAAATTCTTTGCCACACCACTTCACAAAAATGGTGTGGAATTTTGGTCTGTAATTTTTAGAGTAGAAAATGCAGAATCCTTTTTTTACAAATGCAGGATCTTTTGTCACAAATGTGGAATCTTTTTGTGTGCTGATGCCATCTCATTTTCAGTTGGTGGTGACAACAAAATGAACAAAAAAAATGCATGGCTTTAGTAGATACCAGTAATTTTCTTTGCCTAATCAGAACCCGTAGAATCTGATTCTGTGATTAGTTTTTGGATAACTTACTTAGAAATTTGTTTTTTATTTAACATGCTGAAATCCTTTTTTACAAACTGTGAAAAAGGAATCATGAAACAGGATCCTTTTTCGCAATTTGCAAAAAAGGATTTTTCTTTTCCTGCAAATTTGCTAGAAAGGAACCACAGAAAAGGGTTCTATTTTGCAATTTGTGAAAAAATAATTTTAAGAGAGCTGTTTTTTGTCACTGCACAGTTATGAAAGGGTTTGTGATTTTGGTCTGAAATTTTCAAGGTACAAACGGCTTGCCCAGCACATGTGCCTATTGCTGGTTTGGTGAAAAAATATTACTTTGCTCTGGAGTTCTGTGGGTTTACATTTTGCTTTGTTTCCCGTAGGATAACATTGTAATGTGAGATGTACACAATCGTTTCTTTGTCATGCCACTGTAAAGAAATGGTTTGCAATTTTGCTCTGAAATTTTCAAAGTACAAAGGGCATGCCTCACCAATGTGCTTTTTACTGGTTTCATGAAATTATATTAATTTGGTGTCAAGTTACACATGTTTCAAATTTTGCTGTGTTTTCTATAGGATAACATTGCAATGTGAGATGTTTCTTTGGTGCTGCATACTACAGGATGGTAGCACATGGCCCTCTCACAGGCAGATAAGAATACCACTATACTATATCAAAAATTATGCATGGATGGGAGTGTAGCGCTCAGAGGCCTGGTGCTTTCACACAATATGGATACCATTATGGACTAATGGACTGTACACCCACAGGGAAATAGGGATACTATTATAATATCTCTTAAATTATGGATGGATGGCACCATGCACTCCCACATGCAAATATGAATGCCATTATTGAGTGATGGGAGCACAGGGCACAGACAGCACTGTGCTCACACATGCAAATATGCATAGCATTATGGAGTAATGGGATCACAGTGCACTCTTGAACCTGCACTCCAACAGGGAAATAAGGATTCAATTACAATCTCTTAAAAATTAGGAATGTATGGGAGTGCAGGGCCCAGACAGACCTGCTCTCCCACAAGCAAATAAGTCTAGAATTATAGTATTTCAAAAAATAAGGAAATTATTTGCAAATAACTTTGTTAATGCATCAGTTAGGGTTCCAATGACAAAAGTTGGGAAATGTGGTGTTAGGGTTTCCAACCCTAAGATCCCACCACCACTCTGCATGTAGCAATAGGCGTGGGAGGTGTGCCTTGTGGTTGTCAACCCCACCGTTCACCCCATTCTTTTATACTGTACCCCTCTCTACTTATTTACTCATGAAATGGGATGAGTGTTAGGGTTGACAACCGCAAGACACCCCCCCATGCCTGTTGCTGCATGGGGAGTGGGAGTGGAGTCTTAGAGTTGGAAACCCTAACACCACATTTCCCAACTTTTGTCAGTGGAACCCTAACTGATGCATTAATAAGCTTTTTTGCAAAGTATAGATAGATAAATAGACACACACACATACACAAACACACACATACACACACACACACACACACTGACTGTGAGAATACAATTCTGCAAATAAATTAATTTATTTTTTTGTATAAGAGGCCTAAAGTGAAAACGGCATTTATTTATTTATTTCAGTGTAAGGTGGGTCATCAGCATTTATTTCCACTTCAGATTGGTCACAATGGATCTCTTAACAAATGGGAGAACAGCCTGCACAATACCTAATTACATCATAATTGGTGTTTGCATCATTTAAAAACAGAATGGTGAAAGCAAATAGAAAAAGCTCAATCTTCATTAAAAAAATGAATCTTGCCAGAGAGGCACTGACATTGTATAAATGATATATGCCATGGGCAGAATTAAGATATCATATTTATTTTTCTCTGCAGAGTTTGACCTCTATAGACAACACTAATGGCTCCATCACTAGTGAAGTTATAGAGGTTAAAACTAGCTGATAAAAATAAATGTGATATGTCTAGCCGACCTATGCCATATCCCATTTATATCTATATATCTGTCTGTCTGTCTATCTATCTATCACATTCTGTGGAATTGCTGCCACCTGGATCCCTCGATACATATATATAGAAACATAGAAACATAGAAGTTGACGGCAGATAAGGACCTCAAGGCCCATCCAATCTGCCCATTTCTTTTTCTACCTTATAAATGTGCCATCGGTCTTTGCTCTGTCAGTGGCCTATCTATTCATAGTCATTTGTATTGCTCCCTTATGCCTATCCCATGCCTGTTTGAAGCCCTGTACTGTATTCATAGCCACCACTTCTTGTGGTAAGCCATTCCATGCATCCACCACCCTTTCTGTGAAAAGAATTTCCTCACATTCCCCTTAATGGCCCCCTCTAATCTCATGCTGTGTCCTCTTGTCCTGCTATTTTCTTATATTTAAACATGTTAGACTCTTTCACCTTGTTAATGCCGTTAAGGTGTTTGAATGCCTCGATCACATCACCTCTCTCCTCCTTTGCTCATGGGTATACATATTGAGCTCTGTTAATCTGTCCTCATATGTCTTCTGATGCAGTCCCTGCACCATTTTGGTTGCCCTTCTGGACTGCCTCAATTTGGTTAATGTCCTTGTGAAGGTGTGCTCCAATACTGCACGCAGTACACAGATGGGGCCTAACCAGTGTCTTGTAAAGAGGGATTATTACTCCTCTTACGACTTGTGATACCCCTACTAATACACCCTAACACCCCTAGCCTTACCTACTGCTTTGGAGGTCTGCTTGGATGATTTCAGGTCATCAGTGATGATGATGCCCAAGTCCCTTTCTTCCTTTGTGACTGTTGCAACTCCCCTCCCAGCCTATAGGTGGCTTCAGGGTTTCTCTTCCCTATGTGCATGATTTTGCACTTCTTTGCATTAAATCCCAGTTGCCACTCTTCTGACCATTTTGCTAGTTTATCCAGATCTCTTCTCATTCTGCCCACCCCATCTGGATCATCTACTCTGTTGCAGATCTTGGTGTCATCTGCAAACAGACAAGCCTTACCCTCTAGTCCATCTGCAAGGTCACTAATGAAGATGTTGAAGAGGACTGGCCCCAGAACTGATCCCTGAGGTACCCTACTTGTGACTTGCATCTCTTCTGACTGTATACCATTTACCACCACTCTCTGTTTTCTGCCTGTCAACCAGTTTGCCACCCAGTTGACCAACTTCTGACCCACCCTGAGCCTACCCAGCTTATTTATCAATCTTCTATGTGGAACAGTGTCAAAAGCTTTGCTGAAGTCAAGGTAGGCAATATCAACTGCTCCCCCTTGCTCCACCACTCTGGTTACCCAGTCAAAGAAATCTATGAGATTAGTTTGACAGGACCTTCCTTTTGTAAACCCATGCTGTCTTGGATCCTGTGCCCCTATGGATTCCAGGTGTTGCACTATCCTTTCCTTAAGGAGTGCCTCCACAATCTTGCCCACTACTGAGGTAAGACTGACTGGTCTGTAGTTCCCCACCTCCTCCCTGCTACCACTCTTGTGGAGCGGGATCACATGAGCCCTTCTCCAGTCTTCTGGGACCTCTCCTGTGCTCAGAGACTCACTAAACAGTTCAGCTAATGGCTCTGCTAGTTCCACCTTTAGCTCCTTAAGTACCCTGGGATGTATGCCATCAGGTCCCATTGCCTTATCCACCCTGAGCTTAGCAAGCTCTTGTAGGACCCTTTCTTTTGTGAAGGGAGTAGTGCTCACCTCCCTCCCTCCCCCCTGTGTCCATGATGCTGAGCTGTGGGTCCTGCCCTACCTTCTCTTCAGTAAATACTGAGCAAAAGTATCTATTTAGGATAGATGCCTTTACAGGGTCCTCCTCCTCACATTCTCCTTTTCTCCATTAAGCTTGCAAACACCCCTCTGGACTTTCTCCTTTCACTAATGTATCTATAGAAAGTCTTGTCACCTTCTTTTACTGTTCGTGCTAGTGTTTCCTCAGTTTGGGACTTTGCCTGCCTTACTGCCTTCCCTGCTTCCCTTAGGGTAGTTTGGTATGCCTCCTATCTTCATCCCGCTGTGTTCCCTTATATTTCCTGAAGGTCAGCCTTTTGGCTCTGACCTTTTCTGCTACTGTATTTGAGAACCAAAGTGGTTTCTTCTTCTTTGCACTTCCTTTCTGTCTAACACAATGGGATGTTGCTTCAAGTATTGCATCCTTAATGCTTGCCCACTTTGCCTGTACCCCTCACCTGTGTTTCTTTTTGCCAGGGCTAGCTTAACTCTGTTGGCCATCTTATCAAAGTCAGCTCCTCTGAAGTCCCATATTTTGCCTTGGAATGGGATGATTTAGATGTAGTAGCCAAATTGAACCATACCATGTGATGGTCACTGGCCCTATGTGACCTTCTACCTGGAGATCTGTGATCCCTTCCTTGTTAGTCAGTACTAGATCTAGGATAGCCCTGTCTCTTGTGGGTTGCTGTACCAGTTGTTTGAGGCCCTCCCCTGCAGGGAATCCACTATGTGTCTAGTTCTGGCAGATGTTCCTGCTGGTATTGACCAATCTGTATCCGGCATGTTGAAGTCTCCCATTATCAGAACCTCCCTTTAGCTGTCATGTTTTGTATATCTTCTAACAGTAATGTGTCTATGTCCTCCCCTGGTCTGGGGGCCTGTAGACAACCCCAGTTCATATGGCTGTCCCATTTCCTGTTTCCAGGGTGACCCTACAGTTCTTCTGGCTCCTTATGTGTATTCTAATTTCTGTAGCTTGATATTTTCATTGACATACAGGGCCACTCCTCCCCTTTTGCACCTTGGTCTCTTCTGACAATACATTGCCAGGTACTGAAGTCTCCTAAGTGTGGTTACTGGTAAACCACGTCTCACTAATTGCTACTATGTCCAGTTTAGCCTCTGACATTATTGCCTGCAGGTCTGGGATCTTATTTCCAGGCTGTGAGCATTGTGTACATGATTTTCCATTGGCCAGATTTTGGTGTGTTGTTGTTGGGTGAGGTTTGGCATTACCCTGTGCATCGTATGGGGAGACAAACCTTTTCTTACCTGGTGATGCAATGAACTGCAAACATGCTGAATCCCTGTTTGACCACTAGCTGAGGGGAGGGCTGTTCTTCCCATTCGACGATGGGGTGCTGCACCCCTCTCTCCATTTGCTAGTTTAAATATTCTGCAAAGACGTCAAACTTCTGCCCCAATGCACTGACTCCCTCCTTAGTCAGATGCAGTCCATCAAATTTAAAGAACTTTCACTCCCAGAATTGTTGCCAGTTACCTACAAATCTGTGTCCTTTTTTCTGGCACCAGCCCTTGAGCCACATGTTTAGCTCCCCTATCTCCCCTTCTCTGGTCTTCCATCCATCTGCTCCCCTCTCCCAGACTGGCAGGATCTCAGAGAAGGAGATGCCGGATGAAATAGATGATAGTTTGTCACCCAGCCTGGTCAGGTGTTCCTTGGTCTCCACAACTGACCAGCTGGTGAGATCATTAGTCCCTATGTGTACTAGGACATCAATGTTTTCTCCTGCTTTGTGAACAATTTTAGCAATGCGGTCAGTGTCTCTCCATGCTGATGTACCTGGGAGACATCTGACCATTACCCTGGCTGGAGATGGGTATCAACTCCCCAAATCATGGAGTCTCCTATGATCAAGTTTTCTGGATTTCCTTTTGCTTTTTGTTTTGGTTCCTGATTTGGGTGAGTTTTGTTGTGCTAGCTCCTGTGCTGCAGTGTCCTGCTCTGCAGTGTCTTCTGCCTCTTGTTTGATTTCAGAGATAGAGGCAGATACCTGTTTGTAGTGTTTATATGGTTTTGGAGGTAATATGTTGGAGAGCAGAGAGTGATGGGGCACGAGTTTGCCTCTAACCACCTGCCAACCTCCTGGACCAACTACCCTCTGCGGTCGAGGTTTTTCTGTTGGATGCTGGGGAAATGGCGGGTGGTTCTTATAATGTATTTCCTCTTGAATATGAAATTTGAGGCATGCAATCTCTGCCCATGCCGCTCGGAGCTGAGCCCTAAGATCTCCAAAGGCCCAGCATGTAGGACAGTGTCCTAAATCCTGTAAGACTGTCCTTCTGAAAATTGTTCCACAGCACCTGCATTTAATGATATCCATTCCAGATAAGTTGCTGGGTTTATAACCTAGTCAGAGTAATTAGGAGGAAAACAAAAGGAAAAAAATGCAAGTAATGGTTTGATTGTGTTTTGTTTAACTTGTTATAACAAGTTAAATTACTAGTGCCCCTGTAAATGAGCTCACCTTGTGGAGGCCCCACTGATCCACCCCTTCCTGCTCTGCCACAGGAAATGTCACAACTGTAGTACCCTATAAAAGGAGTGTAGTGTGGGGTGGTTGGGGATGGGGGTGGGTGGCTGGGCCCTTCCCCTGCCGAAAAAGAAGAACCACGGATGAAAGAACAAGGAGGTAAGAGCAGAAACAATCAGTCAACAACAAATGCAGTAACCCTGAAAGCTTATCCTAATGTTAGATAAAACTGTAAAACCTGTAAAGCACCACCTGTAATAATTTCAGAGAAGATATACGCTGTAAGAAACACTTTGCTACAGAGAAAAATAGAACAATGAAATGTTAGCAACAAACAGTAGCAATCCCTGTGAGTAAAAAATAAAAACAACACCACACAGTAAATCTGCTTAGCCAAAATACGTCTTAATCCTTTTCCCTTGCTCTGGTAAGTTTCTCTACTCTGCCTTTCAAGCAGTCTTAGAAGGAAAGAGCTCAGGTGAAGCTAGGTGCCTTGGCCAGCAAACCAAACCAATATAGATGAGATGATGGTGGTGCACATGGAGTTTAAACTGAAACCAACAGCAATTCATACTTAATTCCCCAGAATCCCAAAACAAATGTTGAAGCAGGAGGCATATATCAAGCAATTGTTTCTGATGAGCAGATGAGTGAGCTGGAGTTAAAGAGAGACAGAAATGATGAGCAGTGACTTAGCCTCCAGAAACAGCCACAAGTGAGTTGCTGGGGAATATGAAACAAAATAACCCAATAATCTGTATGAAAAGGTAATAAAATTATATTTAGTAACATATTACTATTTTTAGATAAGGCCTTCTGAAATGCATTACAGTGTTATAAGATGTGTGCTGCTACTGTGGAGTAAACAGCTCAAAAACAGAAGATGTTCTGCAGCCCCATACACAGTTGCAGCCAGTTTTAAAGCTGTACTTGTCACATTTATATGTATTTCACTTCTTTGCTTTGTACCTGTTTAATGTGCTGTAATTTTCCATAATTGAATGTTTTAGTATCCTGTATTATTACAACAATGCTGAGACTCTTAGACTTGTATTTGCTATCACTTTATATGGCAGCATAGACAAACTCTAGTCAGAGCCAAAATGGCTGTGGAGAGCTTTTGGGGATGCTTTTACCCATTATTTCTAATGCGTTTGCAAAATGCAGATCTGCTAAGAGATGGTTTTAACGTGGTCTTCCTTTTACACATTTTACAATGTATTTTCCTAGAATATACAGTACCTGCTGATTGCTATATATTTAGCCTGGATAGTTCATAGAATAAATGGCATCTCATTTTCAGTGGGGCTCTACATCTACACAATAGTATGCTGCATTGCATAAAATCAGAACACACTGAAAACAATGTTTTACATATTCACTAGGCTACCCTGAATAAATACATTATAAAAATGATAAAATCATGACCCCACTGAAAACAAGAAATTGCATCTAATCTGGGACATTTTGAGTAAATACAGCGCAAAAATGTGTAAATAAAAATCCCTATGACAATGAGATGTAGCATCTCCCCTTCGCTATCCAGGATACAAAATATAGGATAAGAAATATTTAAAGGAAATCTGCTCTAAACTGAACTTCACTGTGTTCACTGATATAAACAAACAGTTTCTTTATTGTTTTGTAACATATTAGATTGGAGTATTTATTTTGAATGCTGTGACCATGAGGATGGTGTATATAGTGTGTGTGTGTGTGTCTGTGTGTGTTTGCAGCAGCTCAATGTATTTTTTTACCAAAAAGCATAGCAAAAATGCCTGCTGATTGCTATATATATTTTGCTTGGATAGTTCACAGAAGACCTGGCATATGTCTGAGACAGTGCTTATCAGATAGTGTTTTAAGAGGTTAAACAAACTGTAAATCATTTTAGATTTGCTGGGAAAGGGAGACATTTATGAGGTATGCATCTGTCTTGAAAGACAGTACCTGCCCAACTGAAGCTTGTAGCAAGAAAATGCTTAAATGCTAGGTATTTAAATGTACAAGTTATTGCATTTCGAAGGGGGTAAACAAATCTCCAGTTTAATAGGCAGCCAATATTGAACCAGCTGTTTCAGTTTCCTAAAGGCCATCTGATAAACAGCTTGGAGTTATTTCTCCAACATTCTAAACAGAAAGAAGTGAGTATTTTATTTCAATTGATATATTGATTTATAGATGTGGCAGGATACATTGAACACTCCAAAATATGTGTTCCACAATGCTCCATTTTTCCAGCTACAGACAGCAAGATGGCTGTAGACTCTGCCCACAGCCATAAAAATCAGGGCCCCCTAGTTCTTCAAAGCAATTCCATCCAGATGTTTGCAGCAGGGATCCAAGGATTCAGCAGCTGAATATTTTTCCTATGGCATGAATTATTTGTTTCTGTAGCAGAATGCAGCCCTGCTATTGGCTAAAATATGATGCAATGTCCTCAATAACATTACATGCTGAGAACAGAGAAGGGGCTTCTGGATAAACAAGAAAGGGAAAGGAGCCAGGCACTATTGAAAAACTATACATTTGAATGAAAAGTCACCAAAAGTAGTGCATTGCACAGCACTGCATCTATTGTGCAGCATGATGCAGGTTCTACAGAAAACATGTTGGGCTAAAGAATCACAGAATTCCAGGGACTTTGTATATACTGTAATGAATGACAGTTGTGCCATCTCTGCCCCTGCACAAGTGTCAGAGGGAGATGAAACATTGGGGAGGTGGTTTAGGCTGCTTGCAGCACTATGTTTATTCACCTGTCACTGTATTAAAAAAGTTTACTTTTTCAACAACTTGCTGTGCACCATCCTTTATTTTTAAGATTCCGAGTAAGTGGTGGTGGTGCAAATGCAAGGTGCAGAAAGGAACCCTGCTATACTGCTACCAAAAATTGCCAAACACTGAGCTCTTATTAACCTCTGGAGAGAGGAGTCTCTCTTTCAGCTAAGTTGCATTGCAAATGTGGCAACCAAATATTTTGGGTGCTAATGGGATTTTTGCCTGCTAGTATGCTAACATTCAGCACCTTCATAGGTCTGGGTATGGCACAGCATCAGATGGATTGGACTCTGCCATGCCCAGAAGCCATGAGACAAGTTACTATCAAGTCAGTGACCCACCCCACCCACCCCTTAGATTTTGGTGTGCTTAAGGTCCACTTTGATTTGCAATCATCTGTCTCTTGCCAGTCTTCCCTGGTGGTCCAATTGTCCCTCTACCTGCTTCCTGAGCAGTTTTATATTCCTAATATCCATTAATGTCCCATCTTCTTAGCCCCATTTCCATGTACTGACCATTTATTGATATAGTCCTTCACCTATCTCTGTCCTGATGACTCACCTCTGGCAGTGACCACCCGTGGCCTCCCAAAAAAATGCTTACAGCTGTTCTTCACCCTGAAAGATGCTGTGGGGTGTAACTGTAGAATTTGTGCATCAATACAAATATTTTTGTGTTTTAGCAGATGGTTCAATAAAATTTTGTAAGCATATAAATAATATTGTGAAAAAAGTAAACTGTAGTCTTGAAGTACTTAGAAGAAATGTGTAAGCCTGAACTAGAAAGGCAAGGTTTAATACTGTGACTCAGCTTATCCTACCCATCATACAATATCAAAGTTTAGTATATGGGAACACCCCTAAATATTCTCTTGCTCAGTTAGAAGTAATTTATCTTAAATTGGACAGATTTGCTTTTAATAATCCATCCAAAGCTCATCATTGTCACTTGTATGAAAAGCTGGGCTGGGACTCTCTATCAGTAAGAAGAGATAAATTAAAGACAGCTATGATATTCAAAACACTGTAATCAATGACATTATATCAGAAGTAACAGACAAGTGTGTTGATAAGTCAAAAAGGCATCAACTGAAAAATCTTAGTAATAAGAGTCTTATCATAGTTAAGATTTAAACAGATTTTGGTCTGCTCACTCTTGATTACTTAGTTGGCAAAACTTGGAACCAGATTTCACAAGATATTAGAAATCTAATAAAATTAAACATTTTTAAAGAGAAAATTAATGAGAATATGTGACATGAATGTGATTGTTTTTAAATTACTGTGTCATCTGATTGACTGAGAAGTCTTGTAACATTTGTTATTTATTTAAAAAGTTTCATCTTGAAAGGCATCCTGAGCTGAGTAGCAGCTCATTTCCAGATGCATCTGGGGGGAGGGGAAGGGGAAAGGAGGCAAAGCATACAAAGCAGAGCAAAATTTACAACAAGGAATAGAAAAGATTTGTATTAAGAACAAACACAGCAGTTGGTAACTATACAGATATACTGTAGGCTATAAGTAAGGGCTAGATAAGGTGGATGCAAAATAAGTGCATCATGGAACTAAACAGGTGATGGCAGTGGGAGTTACACAGCAAGGGTGAATTGGGCAGGGTGGTGGAGGGAAGTAAAAAATAAGGAGGAGAGGAAAGAGGTGGGAAAAGTAGAGAGAAGGAGCAGGGAGGAGGTGGGAAAAAGGTAGAGAGGAGGAGGAGCAGGGGTGGAGATTAGGTACAGTTGCAAGAGGGAGAGATGAAGTTACAGAGAAGAGAGGAGAGAGACTGAAGAGAACTAGCAGATTGGGTGGGAAGGGGGAGAATTCCATAGTTTAGGGAAGCAGTAAGAAAAAAGTGGCCTGGCCAGCTGAGGAAGACCTTGATGAGAGAGCAAGAGAGTGAAAACCAGAACTGAGAAGGGTGTAAAAGGAAGGAAGGGGAGGGAGTGGAGAGAGGAAAGGTAGGAGGGGAGAGCCAAGCTAATATTTAGCAATAAAGGAGGAGCAATGGGTGAGGTGCCTCACTTCAAGGCAGGGAAGAGAGAGGGAGGTGTAAAGGGAGCAATGGTGTGTGCGGGGCGGGCAATCCAGGGCAATGCAGCAGAAGGAATGACAAAAATACAAAACTGCCTGAAACAATTGCATCAAAGTCATTCATATTGTTAAAAGCCAGTTCTTTAAGAAGGCACTAAATGACTCCTCGGGAGATAGTCATAATTTCTGGGAGAATATAAAAACATTAATTGGGAAACCCAGCAAAAATACCCCCTCTCTGCTCAATATTAATGGAAACCTTACACAAGACACTAGAGAAATCTCTAACTCCTTCAACAAGGCATTCACTGATCTCAGTGGCATGCTCCCACCTAACTTTCTCATCCTCCAAGGTGACAAAACTCTTTAAGTAGAAGGCCATGATCATGAAGCCCCTCCCCTTCTATCTTAAAATCATTTCAATTTCGGAGGCTAAAAAGTATATCTCAAACACCATAGGGAAATCAAGAGCCAGTAATGACTCATTGGACTTAAAATTAACACTCACACTAAACGAGGTTATCCATCCATTATCCCATATCCTTAATTTGTCCCTAATGATCGCAAAGTTCTCAAAACAATGGAAAAAGGCAATGGTCACCCCAGTTTTTAAAAACAGAGATTGAACCAATATCTCAAATTACTGTCCCATCTGCATACTCCCATCACCCTCTAATGTGCTTGAAAGGATAGTCGGTGACCAGCTTGTTGATTACCTGGATAAAAACAAGAAACAGTACCCTGAAGAACATGGCTTTAGGAAGCAGCATAGCACTACCTCGGCCTTGGTTGAGTTTACTAGCTTCATACATGAAGCTATGGTTTGGGGCACTTGGTTGGAGCCACGTTCATTGACCTATCCAAGGCCTTCGATACTGTTAAGCACAGCCTCCTCCTTCAACAACTAGCATCATTGGGCTTATCCTATGAGTCCATGAAATGGTTACAAAGCTACCTTACAGACCACACCCAGCAGGTAAAAATACTAAGCACTATTTCTGACTACAGATTGGTTTCCACTGGGGTGCCCCAGGGCTCAATACTGGGACCATGCCTTTTCAGCATTTTTCTCAATGAGCTCCCTAAGGCCTGTCCAGGCCATGCCTTCCTGTATGCTGATGATGCCGTGCTGTTCACAAGCCAACCTAACCCCACTAACCTGGAAGAGCTTATGCAGATCAGTTTCTCCACTGTTGAAAACTGGTTCCTACAACATAAGCTTCTCCTCAATTATAGGAAGACAAAGACCATGATCTTCACCACTCCTCAGAACAAACAGATCCTTATGGCTGCAAATTCACAACAGACTCGAAGCTCTAGACATTGGTAAACACTTTTAAATATTTGGGCAGCACCCTTTACTCCTCCCTTACCTATATGCAGCATATCAACCTGATGTGTAAAAACTTTAAATTCCAGAATTGGTGTGCTATATAAGCATAGAAACTGTCTCACCGAAGAAGCCCTCAAGCTCACTGTGACATGCTCTGTCCTGTCAGTTATAGATTACAGTCGGTAGTCTATGGAGTTGCAACGGGAAATGGCATAGAATTAAAATGGCCCTTAACAAAGCCTGTAGGCTTATCTTGGGGGCCAATTGATTGACTCACACCTGCCAGCTATATACCCATTCAGGGCCGCTTAACCTGGACTGCAGGGTACAATACCAGACCTGTCTACTTGCCAGAAAGTCCATCCTGGGTCTCACCACACCAGGGGTTCTTGGTCTCCTCCAACCCTATAACTCAAACAGGAGTACTAGAAGTGAATGAACTCCTACTTTAACTGTCCCCTTCTGACGAACCTCTCAGAGTCAGTGTTCTTTTGGGTACAGAGCCCCAAAATGGTTAAATTCTCTCAGCCCTGACCTATAATCCTGTACCAAGATATGCCTTTTTAAGGTGAACTTAAAAACTCATCTGGTATTTACCAATACCAAGTGTGAGTGCAGCCTGTAACCCCTGGCACAGCACTTCTAAACTCCTACTCTCAACCCTCCCAACATAACAGCATTCACTAATCTCTCCCTTCCCCCTTACCTCACCTAACACCTCTTATCCTCCCCCTCTTCCTCCTCCCATCCCATCCCATCCTCTGACAATGCTATCCTGTAGCAGCCTTCCCTACCACTCCAGACGATGCCACTCTGTAGCTGCTCCTCTTGCCTGCCTATGTCCATGACAATGCTTGACTCTAGTAGCCCTTTGACACTTCTGCCTGAATAAGACTTTAAACTGTTATTTTGACCTCTTCCATCCCTTACTGTTCATACTGTTCAATGCTATGTTTTTATATACCTTATTATACTTTGTATATATTCCTATGTAACTGTATAATCCTCATTGCTACTATTGTAATGAGTTGTCTGCTACTGTTTGTCTGTATGAATTGCATTTACTCTATTTATCGTATGATGCAGAATCTCTGTAAATGAGCTTCTAGCTCAGATGTTTTAATCCTAGTATCAATCCTAGTATGTGAAGAAATAATGTGTCTAGAACAGTTAGCAGCAGCAGTACAGTGAGCAAAATAAACTAAGCAATTTGCAAACTAACTGGTTACAGCCCTAAGGGAGATGTGATATAAGGTTACAGAGTAACAATTTAGCATCAGTAGTATAGTCAGCACAACTAGACTGGGAGATATGCCACTAATCTGTAATTAGCCCAGTAACTGAAGTATTGCAAGGAATACAGATGAACAAGCAGCAGATTCAGAATAGTGAGCAACCTTTATGTGCTATGGAAGCTATAGTGGATACGGCGCGGGTTGCATAAGCAAGTAATAACAATGCTAACTTTTTAGTACATTGAATACAACTTTACTTACAGGAGCATTATAGGGCGCAAGAGGCAGAGAAAGGGAGTGGTATAGAGGCCAAACAACTGGCTGCTATTTCATACTGGGGCCGCTTGTAGATCCCCCTAATATACAAGAGAGAAACACCCCCAGAGAGAGAGTCCTCAGCTACTGTATTGGCTGTGCTGTTGGAAGGGAGTTTGCCACTGGATAGTTCAAACAATTCTAGGCAGCTCCTCTCTGTCGGGAAGTCTGGCAGTCGTTTGTGGGGGGGGGGGCACGGTCCAAACAGCAGCTCTCACGATCCCTTGGCTAAGTCCGTCTGTGGAGTGAGTCGGGAACTATGACTCTGAAGAAGTTATGTGTATTATCTTACATTGTGTGTCATGTTTTTTGTATTAAGTAAACAATGTGAGTACTACCACAGGACAACCTTGTAAATAGGGCCTCTGGGTCTAAAGTGTTTCATCCTGTTTAAAAATAAAGATATTTACTACTACTACTGAGGCATGCAGGGGCTTGTGTGCAATTGTGCATAGCACAAAACACTATTTACATGCTGGCCCCAGCATTAGCATGCTTGTCTCCACCCATTTTTCTGTGTTGTAGTAGTGCCCATTGCAACAGCAGAGGGAAAGGCTTGAGATCCTGTTGCATATATCATAATGGGGTATAAAGCTGAACAGAGGTGCAAGGCTGCCATTCTGACCAGTTTGTGCCATACGGTCATGACTGCATGTGAATCTGCAGGAATCTGAACATGAAAGAAATGTATCCAGGACCAAATAGCACGACATTATTAAAGATTTTATTGAGTGCATTTGGTATTTCTTCCATCCATCTAGACTCTACTAAAAGCTATCAGATGGTATTCATTATTCTGTGATATGGACATGTCAGGAAGACACAAAAAAATGCAGTTTTGGCAGAAGTTGCCATTTCAAGTAGTCTGTAACTTGACCTCTACCTGCTGCCGTTTTTGATTTATGATACGGACACCATATAATGTAAGAGTGGCAACAAACTAAGAAAAAAATATTCCCATTTACTAGCATTATTATCTTTCGCATCATGGTGACTTTTGATCAAAGATCTAAGGGTGTTACATCATGGCCACACAACGCAAACACGTGTTTTGCATTGCTTAATAATATCATACTGGAGTTTGCTTTTGGTGTTTCAACGGAGTTGCTTGCATTAATTACTTAATTACATAAGTAAATTAATTGTAGCCACATCCAACACGGTGCTGAGAGATGATGCTTTCCTTTTTGGCTAGCCGGTTCACACATCTTATTATAAACAAGTGCATTGTCCATCAACAAACATGTTAATTTCCTCCGAGATATTCTGCATATCATTGCTTTCACAAATCACTTCCTAGCAGTTTCTGGGAAGAGTTAGTTGACTAGACAGATGAAATCTATTCAGCTCTGCCTATCTGCTATTTTTACACCATGTAAAAACATTAGCTAATTAGCAATGCTTCAACTTAAAACTTATGTTATTTCATATCTATCTGGCTGGACAACTTGACAGGGGAGTCAACAGTACTAAAAGGGTTTTTCTTAAGGACTTATTTGCTGTGGGTTCTCACAGAATGGTGGAGGGATATGCTGGGAAAGGCATAGGCACATACACAGAACTCAGCATTTAATCTGCTTCCCAAAAGTCACTGAATGCAGAAGAATACAAGAAGTACTTTGGCTTAGCAAATAGTCATATCTAACAGTATGCCAATATCCCAGGCTTGCATGTTCTTTCTACTATAGGTACATGGTATTCAGAATTTAGAAACCAGTTTCAGAATGTACTGCACATTCAGCTTCTTTTCTTTTGAAAATTGAAATTATGCAGAGTTGCATGTATTTAGAGCTGTGTTATGACCCTTGCCTGTCTTTAAATGTTCATATCACAAATGTAATAATGGGGGGTGTAGCCTTACCAGGCAGAAGATGGCAGCATAGTTCAGAATCTCTGCAGGAATGACTGCAATCTAACCTCATCCAGCCTTCACCAGACCTTTCTTTGGTACCAGCTCCTGTGACCATCCTGTAATCTTATTGCCTGACACAGTTTGTAAGTCATTTTTGATCCATCATCTACTTATATTCAATTATTCTACACTGTACTGCAGCATACTAGGTCTCTTCCTTCAGCATTATGGCAGATCTCCAAGTACAACAAAGCTCAATTGCTAGAGTGGAAGTAATGTTTTCTAAACTGATGGCTGAAATTAATGATCTAAAAACATCCACCCAACAGAATGCGACCACTCTTGAAACGTTTAGCCAGAAAATTGCATTTAATGAGAAGGCAATGGCCTGTAACACCACTACTATTCATGACCTCCAGGCTACTGTCTGCAATCAAGATCAAATTATTAAATCCCTATAAGCCAAAATTGATGATATTGAAAATCGTAATTGTCGCAACAATTTATGATTTTTTGGCTTCCCTGAAGGTGCAGAATTAGGAGATACTACTGTGCTTTTATTACATGTGCTTCCTGCAATGCTTAAACTGCCTTCTGACCTAACGTTAATCATTGAGCGGTCTCACTGCACTCTGGGTCCCAGGCCAACATCAGGCCAGTGATCAAGGCCTATAATTGCTTGCTTCTTGAACTATTCCCACACAGAATTAATACTGAAACGAGCCAGAGAAATGGGGAAACTTCAGTGGCAAGAGTTTAATATTTCCATTTACAGAGACTTTTCAAAAGACTTAACCATCAGAAGGAAGACCTACAATCCACTTAAACAAATTCTCCACCAAAGAAGCATTAAATTTGCTGTATGTTACCCTGCAACACTACGCTTTTTCTCAGGCTCTTCCTTCAAGGATTATGAAACCCCTGATGCCTTAGCCTACTGTCTGGAGGTCTCTCTCTCTGTGCAATCTTACTCTGGGAGGTTCATCAGCAATTGGCAACCCGAACACACCTTTGGTATCTGCACGGAGGCTGGACGACAAGGTACAGGAACATGGGGAAAGTGTTGCAGAACTCGAAGCCCCAAGCAGAAATGCCACAACTGATTTGACCCCAAGGCAATTAACATGGTTGCAAGAGAAGCTTTTGTCAGGGCATTATTCTTCAAGACTTTCATGCTGTTCTATTGTGGTTTCACCCCAAACACTCCAAGCTGCAGCCTCTCACCTTCAAATCAACCCCTCTATTCCCTTGAGCAATAAGATTGCTCTCTTGAAGGATGACATGCACTCCTCACAGGAGGATCTTTCCCAGCAAATTTCAGATGAACATCCCTCTAATTTGGGCCCTGTGCCTCAGGGATGTATTTCTGCTGATACTTCATGGGCAGAAGTTGTTGCAAGATCCCCACTCAAATCTTTAGAGCTGCCCAAAAAGAAACGTAGGGCAAAGACCAAAAGCAAGAACATCAATAGCTACAATCCTGCTAATATATCTAAGGTGCCATGAGCTTATACGGTCAGTAATATGGTCACAATTGCTATATCTTGGTAGGTTTTGGATCCAGGAAACTTAAAGGGAGTGCCAGTACACTTTCTTTGCCTAGTCGCCCGCTCTATAGTCTATGCTACCTGGTTGCTTTCACTCCCAGTGGGTGCAGAAAGCAAAGGCTGTACATTACGGCACAATCAATTTACTTTTTGATGCAATGTTTAAATTAGCAGCTTAAAGGTCTTCAAGGGAACTTTGGTATATCAGCAATGCTTTTCTAACCCATTATTTTAGTGTTAGATCTTGTACATTACCTCACTAAACAGGTTCTCTGTATCTAGCCTTTTACTCTCCAGTTTAGCAGTGCATCAGGTTTATAGTCTTTTGGCTGTTCAGTTGCATATCTTCAATTGGTATGCATTCTGATTATTGCCTTTTCTTTTTTCATATGTGAATTATTATATATTAAAAGGTAACTTACCCCTTCCCTCTCCTGATGAAAGGTTCTTAAGTATTATTGGCAACTACATTTAATCTATCTCCTTCCCTATGCTCCATTATTCTTACTACTTTCTGTTTACAGTATGGAACTATCATTAGTAGGGATGTAAGTATGTCATGGCAGTCATACACGTCATTGATTCCATGGCGTTGCATCTTTATTCAGGACTTCCATGACTTTCACTAGTGTCATCAGAATGTAGCAATGATGACAGTGCCACAACATTTACTACTATTTACTAATGATTTCATGAACAAACAATGAGTCATTAAAACCTCATCCATGACGAACTTACATCCCTAATCATTAGCACTCAAAGAGGTGGGCTATGTTTGGTGTACTGTTGCAAAGGATTGTCAATCTACATCTTCCTTATGCTCCTTATTTTACTCGAAGCCTACAGATATTATCGAAATCCACTGCTGTGTGGTGCCTCCTGTTTTGGGGCTCACTGGGCCTAGTCTTCTAGACCTAGTCACCCCATATAACACCTATTTAGGTGATTTTCGAGTAATCGGAGCTAATCTTTACTATGGCTATCTCTTCTGTCTACAGTTATCACCGAAGCGTATACCTCTCCACATAATCCCGATTTGCATTTGGCTCAGGGCATAAGGGCTTAAATTGACCTCCCCTTTCTTCTTTCCCCCTCAATATTGTATTTATTATGTACTTACCCTGTTACACTGGAAAACTTACTCAGAGTCACTCTAATGTGTTAATAATCTACTTTTCCTTTTATATTTGTTCATTTGCCTTCCACCTGGATCCCTGAATTCCTTGCTGTATGTCTAGGCTGTACTGGCATCTCGTATATGGTTCTTTAATTTACTGTTATTTTGAGTTGCTATATCTTGTACTATTACTACTAATGTTTATAAATAAGTTCTGGTGTTTAACTTTATCCTTATACCTTGTCCTGTTAGCTTAGAATTAAGCTGAGGTTATTACAGCCCCCTGTCTTTCTTGGTATTATTCCCTTTCAGTTTAGCTTATCAGGAATACTTACTTTATTATATTACTGGGATCAGACTTAGGTTTAGGCCAATATTTATAACTGGTCCTCCCTAGTCTCCTCCCTACATCGATGCCCCAGAGCGTGGTGAGAGAGTCTTTTAGCCAGTTGGCTTACTCATATCTCCTCATACCCATAAAATGTTATCTTTGTTATTTAGCTTACTAGTATTGTTGTTGTTATTAATGACTTTTCTCCTTCCCTATCTCTATTCTAACTTTAATAAAGATATCTGTGCTACTCATGTATCATACATCTCACTTTTCTTGGCTTGAATGTTCCTGCCACTCTCTGCATATATGTAAGCTTTCTATATTGTATTCTAATCATCCTCTGCCTCATTTATTTGTCCCTTCACACTCCAGCGATTATTCCCTTTCTTTAATACTAACAATATAAGTGGCATACTTTTATATACATGGAATGTGAAGGGACTAAATTCTCCTTGTAAGCGGAAGCAAATTTTTTCACATCTCAAAAATCATAAAACACAAATTGCTTTCCTTCAAGAAACAAAATTGTTAGCAGAGGATGTTCATAGACTTAAAAAGATTGGGTCAGTCAGATCTATGAATCATCCTATACCTCAAAAAAAAAAAAGAATTGTTGCTATTCTTATTCATAACAGTCTCCAATGGTCCCTTGTAAACTCCGTTTCAGATACTGATGGCAGATGTGTGATGGTCAAACTGAATACCAACTGTGGTCCTCTTCTGCTTGTTAATGTCTATGCAACCAACTCTGATTCCCTGGAGTTTTTTCATAATTTAGCTCAACAGATTCTATCCTTTAACACTGATAATACACCAGTTATTCTTGGAGGGGATCTTAACTTAGCTTTAGAAGCCAACATTGACAGAAGTAGCCCCACTACAGAGGCCCACCCTAGAAGTATTAAAGCCCTCTCATTACTACTACAAGATATTGGATTAGCTGATGTATGGCACCTCCTTCACCCCCATGATCGAAAATTTACTTTTTTCTCCTCTCTACATAAGACATACAGTAGAATTGACTACTGGTTAGCCTCTCCTGTTATAATGGAAAAAAAAAACTATTGATTCATCCATCTCTCACATCATAATCTCGGACCATTCCCCTTTCAAATTGCAACTTTTGTGGGGTCTATTAGCACCTAAATCTTCTTACTGGTAGCTGGACCCTTTCCTTCTCAAGGATCCCAATTTCTTACCCATGATCAAAGCACAAATTCAGGACTTCCTCTTTCACAATACCCCAACCAAATCTTCTATGTCCTCTGTATGGGAAGCTCTTAAAGCTATGATTCAAGGGAAAATTATCAGTTATGCTGCACATAGGAAAAGAGTAAGGGAAAAACAGCTCGCTGTCTTGGAAAAATCTCTTAAGGCTAAAGAGAATGTATACTTTTCTTCTAATAAGCACCATTCTGATTCTCAACTTCATCTTGAAATTCTTCAACTTAGAGTTAAAATTAGCTAATTAATTTCTCGTAAAACTGAACTGGTCTTGTTTAAACTTAAACATAAGTTTTGGGAACATGGTGATAAAATTGGGAAACTCCTCTCTTACCAGCTCAAAGCACAAAAAATGGAACAACACATCCTAAGCCTAAAAGATGAACAGTGTACGATTCACTCCGACAACCCCTCTATAAACCACATCATGAAAACCGTTTATCAGAAACTATACTCTAACTCAAATCCTCCATCTACTTTACAAATTCAACAGTTCCTTAAATCATTACATCTTTCTCATCTTTCTACTCTTGAAACAAATTCTTTAGATGAACTCTTCTTGCTTCAGGAAATCCAGAAAGCTTTGTCTTCCTTGAAATCTGGCAAATCCCCTGGGGGTGACAGATTCCCTGTCGATTTCTATAAAATGTTTTCCAACACCTTATGTCCCCTTCTTCTTAATGTTTATCAAGAAACTTCCAATACTGGCAAGTTTCCCCCATCTTGCACTGAAGCAATCATAACTCTAATCCCTAAAAAAGAAGAAGACACTACTCACCCCACAAGTTACAGGCCCATCTCTTTATTAAACACGGATGGGAAGATATTTGCTAAACTACTAACTTCTTGACTTGAATCCTTGATTCCCAAGCTATCTCATTGTTTGCAAGCTGGTTTTATTAAACACAGATCTGATTCTGATCACCTACATTCCTTATTTAATTTAATTCACAAAGCCAAATCCCTCAAGACACCAGCTGCAGCCATAGTTACTGATTTTGAGAAGGCCTTTGATTCCTTAAACTGGGACTAACTTCATCAAGTTTTATCTTATTTCAGTCTTTCTCATACCTTTTGCTCCCGGATCAAGCTATTATATAGCTCCCCTGTTGCTAAAGTACTTACTAATTCCACCCTTTCCTCTTACTTTCATCTAGCAAGGGGAACCAGACAAGGCTGTCCTCTGTCACCTTCCGTGTTTATTTTAACGATGGAACCCCTGACTGCTTGTTTACGTCTCTCTTCTGGCATTATGGACATACCTGTGAGCAATTCAAGATATGTTTCTCTCCCCTACGTGGATGACCTCTAAATCTTACTCAAAAACCTGAATGAGACTGGGCCCCTGTTTGTTGATTTGCTTAATAATTTTACTAAAATTTCTGGCTTTGCTTTGAATTATGGCAAATCACAAACTATGCCCCTTAATGACCACTGTAAAGCCTTTATGAACATACCTCTTGGATTCTGCTGGTCACCACACGGTATAACATACCTAGGAATCAAACTTACTAGTAACTTAGGGAAAATATGGAACACTAACTTTAACCTCGTATTTGATAACATCAAAACAATTCTAGACAGATGGAAGCTTCTTAATCTCTCTTTTATGGGGAAAATTGCAGCCATTAAGATGTCCATTTCTCCCAAGATTCTTTAGCTCTTTGCTAATATTCCTTTAGTCTTACCATCCTCCTTTTTTGCTAAAATTGATAAATTAATAGGTAACTTTATCTGGGATGGGAAACCACCAAGATTTAACTACAACAAACTTCGATCACATTGGAAAAAAGGGGGATTCAGACTCCCATGGTTTAAAGGCTACCTCTGGGCTTTCCGAATGGCCCAATCCATTAAATGGTTTCAGAAACCCTCCCCTCACTCATCGCTATGGGTTACAATGGATTCTGCATTGTGCCTGGGAGGAGTTCCCACTTTCTTCATTTTTATTTCCATTTCCTCTAAGCTAAAATCTCACCTGACTGTATCATCCTCTGTTCTTTATTGGAAACTAACCCACAAATTCCTGAAATCCAATCCAATACCCTGGTTTTATGCCCCCTTATGGGGCAATCCACTGCTCACTCTAGAAGATCACCCAATTTTCTGTCGTACATGGAGGAATAAAGGCATTTTCTTTCTTGGAGATATCTTGGACCAGAATTCACTCACTCTTAGATCATTCTCAGACTTGCAGGTCACATGGAAACTTCCTAAACAGGACTTCTGGAAGTTTTTACAAATTTGGGCAGCTTATAACTCTCGCTCTAGTTTAGTGTATAGGCATACTCTTCTAAACCCATACATCTCGCACTGGACTAATTTATCGGTAAAATTAAATAGCTCCATTTACAAAGACTTTATTGATAATCTACCTGATCAGTCTATACAGGCCCAAAATAAATGGAGTACTCTTCTTAACTACAATATTTCAGATGCACAATGGAGTACTTGTTGGCATATTGCACATAATACTTTTAAAGATGCCCGTAGTTCTTTAATACAAACTAAAATCCAACATCTTTCATATAGAACCCCCTCTGTGCTTCAACAAATGGGTCTATTAAATAATAATAATTGCTGGCGCTGCAATTTGGCCAATGGGGATCTACTTCATATCATGTGGTCTTGCGCTCCCATTAATAAGCTCTGGCATAAAGTCTGTTTACTTGCCTCCAGAGTAACAAGACAAAAACTACCTTTTGACCCCAAGCTATTCCTTCTAGGCATCCTTATCACCAATGCCTCTCTCCTCTCACATGCACATTTTAGATAGCTAAACCTACTTTCTCTTCTGGGCAAACATCTGATTCTTATGAAATGGAAATCAACTCTGGTGCCTTCTCTTTCAGATGTTCTTCAAAGCCTCTCTCAGTATGCCTCTCTCTAGACCGATTATCTCATATTAGTCATAATCGACTCACTGTATATGACAGATGTTAGCAGGATTACTTCAAGTACATGAACCTAGTTCTTCTAGACCCTAATTCTTAAGGATATTTATTCCTCCTTCTTATTTTGCTCTCGGATTAGGTTTTCTTGAAACTTTTGTGCACAGATTTCTCCTCTTTTTCCCTACTTCCCTGTTTCTCCCTCTCTCTCCTTTCCTTCCTCCTTGCTTTTTTCTCTCTTCTTTCTTTCCTTGCACACTTTTCTGTTATCTTCACCTGTCTATTGATAAACATTGTTCATATTACCACATTTATCACTTTTTGCAATTTACTGAATGCCTTGCCATAGCCTGCCCTAGCATGTATTTCATACATGGTTGCTATTTCTGATCCTATAATACCCTATTGATTTTAACCCTTCTGCTCTCCACTTACATCCTGTCTATGTTTGTGTTTTATTATCAATACATGTATATAAGGCTTCTCCAACATGTTTACCTTACATACTGTGTTTTGTTAAGTGTTATTTAATGCCTTACATGGAGGATAGTCTTCTATTGTATAAGATGTGTGCTTTCTTATATACTCGAATTTCAATAAAAAAAGTGAAAAAAAATCTTATAATAATCATAAAAAAATAGAGATCATGTGTCATTATTTTGTTGTTGTTTTGACATAAATACTATTTTTCTTTGCTGAAATATTACCTTTTAACTGCCAATCCTGCTATTAGATAATGCTCTTTTTTTCCATGAGTCTGTCTGTATAAGCTACTCGATCCATAAACTGGATTTATTTTAATAAGGCTGTCCTTGTTATTTTCCACTCCCTCAGGGACACCTACCACTGAGACTTATACACTTGGATGGCTATCTTTACTAGATCAAAGATGGCTTCATTCTCTTTCATTTACTTGTTTATTTTTTTTATAAAAATACCCTGGTTATATCAATGAAATGTTGGACCCTTGATCTATTAAATCTTCTTTGTGCTCCACTACTGGGATCAATCTGGTGCATTCTTCCACTACCAGATCTTTTGGTAGGTGACATTTGCAACCTCTGGCCCAGTATTGTGCAATTTAATTCCTATACATTTTTGTTCCCCTTGTGATCCCCTTCCTGATTTTTCATCCATAGCTAAGTGACTTTTTTTGTCAGGCTCAAATTCCACACCCATGCTGTACTGCTCTGTGTTAACATGTTTATGTCTATAATTGTACTCCATGTAACTCTATTAATTTACAGTATATCAGACAATTGGTAATAGCCATGCTAGCCTGTGATTGGCTGACAGCAGTCTCTACCCATATGTGTATAAAGGAACACCGCCCAATAAAAAAAAGAGCCAGTAGGTACCTCACACTTTTGTTCTTGCAGCTTAGGTTGACACTGACAGCCTTTTGCTCCACTCACCATGGCTTGCAATGAATTACACCTAGCTTCTAAGTCAGATAAGACCCTTCAGGGTGTGGGGTTCTTGAAGATACCCACCTTTCTAGGGGCAATGAGGTCTCTCTGCCTGCAATGTCTGGCTACACCCCTGGAGTGAATGAATATCTTCCAACAATCCACATCCTGCTGGATCTGACCATTTACTCATGGCATGGTTTGTACTGTGTAATGGCATGTGATTTATTTTAAAGTAACTGATTTTAATTTATGTGTTTGAAAACATTGTTGGTGCTTTATCTTACAGGATACAGTTGGGACTGATCTTTTACTCAATGATTTTGTACACCTTCTGATGCAAATAAAAGCTTAGAAAACTCATTTACTTTTTAATCGATCCTGGTATGTGCATTCCAGTATGTTCTGCCTGTGGGCTGAGATGAGGGTGAGGGCTGATGGCCGACCAGCATTGACTCACTAGTATAACTGTTTGGAATAAGAGAAACATAGAACAGTCAGCACTAAAGTTGAAAACAACTTCATTGTTACTGAGTTGCTAATCCATTGTGTAAACTCAAAAGCAATAAGTTTGATGTATAAAGTTCAGCGACTTTCCTCCTCAGTTGTCTACTTTTTACTTGTAATTATTTCATATAGTGCATTAAATTTATCAACAGTAATACATTATATTTATATGCAAACCCAATGTGTAGAAACATAGTTAACCAAAAAGAAACCTTTTTTTTTTACTTAGTTGTTTAACCAGGTATAGCACACTAAGCTGAAAGCTTTTTTACAGGAGCGACCTGGGAGCACAAGTAGGTTAAGTGACTTGCTCAGGGTCACACAGTATGCAAGTGGAAGCTGTGGGATTCAAATTCAAACCTATTAAACAATAAGATACCCACTCACTGCAATTAAAGTTTAAAGCTAACTTATGGTACTGTTAGTTGCAACCAATTCCTTATATGGCTTGAAAGTCAAAATAAGGTTGTTTTGACATCATTTTGAGTGGTTGTCCTAGTCATATGAAGAAGGCAAAATAAACTCACGGAGCACAACTGCTTTATAACAGTTTTTAATTGATGCTCATGGGTTCATCTGTTTTCTTTTTGAAGTAAATTAGTGAAGCAAGGGCTTCTCCCAAAACACTGTTAGGGGATCTTTAACCTTGAAATGAGGATTAAACCTCAGATGATTGAACTCTTGACAACTAGTCATATCCCAGTTTAATGAACATAGCATACACAGGCACCTCCTTGATTATTACTGTTATCTCTAACAAGCTTATGCTGGAACACACAACAGGTAATTTAATACACAGCTGTGATGTTATTAACAGTTCCTAGAAACCAAGGTCCAAGACCATTTGTTAATTCAATACTAAGATGCAGTCTTAGCAGGTTACTGCTAGCACATATCTCACCCCACTCATGCCATTAATATGTAAGCAATAAAACACAATGGGGTGTTGTTGTCTTGCATTAAATGTATGCTCCAGGTGCCTAGTAAGGAACACGGTACTGGCTGAGTGCCTTCAGGACATGGAAAGTGCATTTAACCCATAAAAACCAACACTCATCATGTCTTATTACATTTATAAAATGTCTTCCACAGATAAATAATTAATAAAAATTAAGAAAGAACACATTTTTTAAATGCAGTAAAACTATGTTTTATGGCACTTTGAAGAGAAAGTAGTTCTCACATGTTATGTGCTTAATAGCATAGTCTACAGAGTTTTGGGTTACCACTAGTGGGTGCTTGTGTGTTTAACTGTAGTGTCTTTCTTTCCCCTACCCTGAGCCTTACTGTGTGTGCAACCCCCCCAACACACATTATAAGAGCATTGCCTTTACAAATAACAAAAAATGTCATGTGCATTGCTTATCTGGTGTTTGTGATATTTTTTGGAGTTATTGTTTGTAGCTCTTGTAGCTTGGCAGTGCACATGTATGTAAAAAAAATCCATATTTTGTTTGTGTAGACTATTCAAAGGGAAAATGTTTGGAAGAGCAATCACTTAGAAGTAAGTTTTTAATAAAAATGTAATGCTGTTGAGCAGCATTGGGATCTGGAGTTGTGAGCTGAACTAGTGAGTTGTGGTAAGGGAGGACCATGACCACAGTGAGTTGTATTCTGCAAGTGAGTAAGAGATGTGAATGAGTGGTTATCAGCTGTTAAGCGGGAGAGTGCAAAATTACTGGATTTGCTTTTCTGGTCTTGCCAAAAAAACAGTGAAATATAAAGAATAACAGGCAGTGAAGCACTTTTAAATGTATGCGACTTAGTAGATGTGTATGAGGGGAGGGGTATGGGTCATGAGAAAGTTATTGTAATGTATGGAGACATTATTTTGTATGTACTGGCAAGTTACAGCTGGTATTTTCTTTTGTTGCCATACCAAGATGGCTGACAGAAATGTTTTTTTTAAACTTTCTCAGAAACATGAGTATTTGAGTGTGCTGCATCCTAGTTGTGGAAAAAGTACCCATAAGGACATGGGCCAGGTACCCTCACAGCCAATCAGGCCCCAATAAATGTCCTACCCATTTACTGTATAAGCCACGGTTTCTGAAATGGTGAGGCCAGCCTCCATGAGGAGGCTTCAAACCTGTTCCAGGGGAGACTCAAGCAAGAATTTCAATTTTGAGTTTTAGATATTTTGTGTGAAAGGATGAGGCACAGTGAAGGAGTATAGAAGTAGGTGAATTTATTTATATTTATAAATCCATGACCAGGTGAGGCACACTGAGCCAAGGCTTATTTCAGAGGTACCCATGGAAGGGTAGGAAATGAATACACTTCAAAATGTAACTACAAAATAGTCAAGCAATACAAAATGAACAATAGTGAAATAGGAACAATAAACTGACAACTGACCAATTAGACTAGTGGCAGAACAGCCCAAATACCAGAGTTAAGCAAAGAGGTACTATGGGAAAAAGCAGAAGGGAGCAAAATGATCCCTGAGAAGTTGCTTAAAAGGCACCACATGATAAGAGTGATTGCAAAATAGTGATCTACAAATCAGCAAGTGCAGATTGCCGAATTCAATAATGACGATGTGCACTACACCAAATCCAATAACAGCGACACTCCAAAACAGTCTCTATCAGGGTGAAATACACGAAAATGCTAAAACAGGGGCCTCAGCCCCACCAACCCCCCATACTGGGGGCTTTGCCCCTGCACCACCCATTATTTTTATAATCAACTCCTGGGGGGAGCTGACACTGGGGTAAAGGAGAAAATTCAGGGGGGTCACATTAAGTAGGCCAGGGGAGCATAGGGCACACATTTAGGAGGTTGTAGAACACAAAAACACACAAAAAAATACCACAAGTCCCTAAACAGCAAAATAAAACAGAATTACCACTCACCTAGGTCCGAACCTGGGTCCTCCCACACCAGTGGCAGTCACTCCTATAATTAGACCAAATAACCAGTTGGGAACTGCCTGGACAAACAACCCTCCATATACCCATTCGCAACACCTCCATAACATGTTCACTCTGCTTTTTCTATCACTGTTTTGGTACCCTCCCAGTCACTCTAACCACACCTCACTATTTTTTCACACACACTCTTTTGACAGATGGTCAAATTGAGTCGCTCAGTTTGACTCGCCCATATCATGGGTTACAGTTTAAAAGCAAGGCAAGAGGAGAAGAGGCAGAGGTGGGTGGGAGGGTTATTCCAGATAGAAGGGGAAACAGATAGAGAAAGCAGTCTGATCCATGAAGGTATTGCAACAAGAGTTAACAATGGTTCAAGAGTCAAAACAGCAGATCAAGTAGGGTGGCCTGGGGAAGGGGGGGTTACAATAAACTGAATAAAATGAGGGTCATATATTCAAATGAGTTTCACTTTATTTCTGGTGTACTGTGCAAAGTATGCTATTTTTCAATGGAGAGGCCCAAGATTATTTGAATGTCTGGGGTAGGCTCAAGATCTTTTTCATGGCTTGGGGAGGCTCACTATGATAAAGTCTGAGAACTAATGGATAAGCTATATTTATACGCTGCTATAACAGTGAGAACCAAATATACTGCTAGCAGATAACACTCTTATAAAAATATTTCTTCTCTTGTAGCACACTTATAAAATTATGTAATTGGTTTATTTACTTATTACAGAAACAATAAATCAATATCTGTAATTTTACCAATGAATACATTTAAAGCTATTTTCTAGTATACTGGAAGACATTTTAAAATATAATATTTAGACAAAATTTAGCTTATTTCTTTGGTTTTTCTGAACATATCCTCCCCCCTCTTCTTTATTATTGAGGATATCTCCATGAGAATGGAATATCTGTGTCTCAGGCATTAACACATCCTACTGCTTTTCCCCAGTGAAGTCACAATCATCATAATTTCCTCAGCAACATTGTGTGATGAAACAAACAAGTTCAGTGGGGGACAAATCAGAAGAATGAGATGAAGTTTGAAACATAATTACTTTTTTCACGCAGATGTCCCAAATAAAACAAATTAAGGGAGATTAATAGAGGAAATTGATAAAATATAAACTTAATTGTGTCTCAATTATATATTTTGAAAAGTTTTCCTGTATAGTAGAAACGCACTTTATAGTATATACCATTATCCCTCTGAAAAATTGTTTCGCAGCATGGAGGCCCCCCCCAGAGTTAAGCTGAGTTTTTTTAAAGATGCATCCCTTGCCTTTACCACCCAGCTGTTGAAACTCCACTATTGGTGCATGTACATTGTTTTAAAAAAAAAATTACATTCTACTCCCCCTTCACTTAGCTGCTGAACCACCCCCAGTGAGCTGCCAAACAATCTTGCCTACAGTACTCCAAATCTGTAATTACATTTTCTAAATACTTTCCTCCCAAACAATCACCCAGCTGCTAACCTCTCTTCTGTTATTTTCCCCAGTGATTATCTTAATTAAAGTGTCTCCTCCCACTTAGGATATATGCCAAATTACTTCTAGTACCACTGCCACCACTGAACACTAAGCCAGACTGCTGATTTATTCTCTTTATTTTAAAGGCCCGCTGTGGTTCTGTGGCACTGTTCTCAATTGCACACAAGTGCTACTGGGAACTGTAGTTTCTCAATGGTACTCTTATATTACCAACAGAATCAGAGCAGGTTTTTGAAGATGAATGAGAAGGTGGTTCAATAGACTGCTTAATACTGATGGTAGCAATTACACATGCATCCTTAGTGGGAGATAATCTGTTTAAGGTAATGAAGATAATCAGACTGGAAATGAAGGGAAGGGGTTCAGTAGTTGGATAGTAGGGAGAAATCATTTAGCACATTATACTAAGTTTCATGCTAAGGTTATATAAACCAGAAGGAGACCTAGGTGCCCATTCTGTCTGCTCCCACCTCATCTCAGTTGTAATACAATGATACATACCCTGATAATATCAGATTGCCAATTTCCCTTCTTGAAAGATGTTTTAGTAGAACTATTTATAATTTTCTTAAGTAATACATTCTATGTAGTAATAATTCTTTAGGTAAAGAAATGCTTCCTTTCATTTGTTTTGAAAAATTTATGCTTTAATTGTGTGTTGCCCTTTAGTATTTATTTTCTTATTATTTAAAGGTCATTCCCTTTGCAATCAGCAGTTTGCTGTCATTTGCAATATCAAATATCATAAGCAGGTCACCCCACAGGCGTCTAGTTTCTAAGCTCATCATTCCCAAATCCTCCAGTCTTTCTTCATATGTGTTATTTTCTAGTCCTCAAATGATCTTAATAGTATAGTACTTCTCTGGACTCGAAGTTTGAATTATGCATAGCCAGGTTAGGCAACCAGAATTATGAAGTGCAGTCCAAGTGTGATCTAATCATAAAGGGGGATAATTGCACCTTTCTTTCTAGAAGCAAAATTCCTTTAAACACATCCAAGAAGTTTTTTTAGCCTTAGTTGCTGCAGTTTTGGGCTGGCAGTATAGCCTAGAGGTTAGAGTAACAAGCTGTAAATAAGTCTTTGTAGATCCAGCAGATCAGGGTTAGATTCCCACAGCTTCCACTTGCATACTGTGTGACCCTGAACAAGTCATTTAACCTTCTCTGTGTCCCTTGGTTGCCCCTGAAAACAGGCCATGTCCTGGTCCATGCCAATTGAGTGACATCTATTAGGTGAATACAGTTTGAGCGACTACATAATAGCGAATGCATTTAGAGCAACTGCATACTGCAGCGACGGTAATTTCAGGAAAACACTTAGAGATGCACTTGTAGACTCCAGACATGCTGTCCACAACAACCAGTGCTGTGCTACTGGAGCTACTCCTCAGGTCAGTGAGCACTCTTCTTGAAACTTCACCTCCATCATGAGCCATATGCCCCAAAGGAACCCACCCACCTATATTCCACAAGTATACCCATGTCACACAGGGGGCCTCTGCCCTGCACCCCCAAACCCCTCTATCTCTAATATTCCAATTCCATGTCGCACTTGGACACTGGGGGTAAGCTATTGTCATGGTCACCATAGTTTCATTTGCTCAATTGTGCCAGTCACTCTTTTTGTAATTGCTGTAATTGATTCACCCAAATTGCTTCACTTATATTCCCATGCTCAATTGACATGCTACCCCTTTGCCTAGTGGATTTTACCCAGTTTCCAAATAATAAAAAAAATATCATGTTCAGAATTGGAAATTCTGCTTGTGATAGCTCTACCCAGCAGTAGAGTTATTTCACTGGAATCATAGCAGTTGCAAAAATCCTTTAGCCACCAAATGTATTTAAATCATTGGGGTCTCAACTACAACCCACAGCTATCCTTTAATGATCCCCCTGTTATCCAGGCATCTTTCCTCAGTTGTTATGGTGAATTGGGTGTTATTAATATAATATGGGTTGCATGTGCTTTTTCTTTCCATGTGCAAAACTTTGCAGATCTCAGTTAAAATTATGCATCCCATTTGTCTTCCCAATTAGCAATAATATTCAGGTCACCTTGTAGCTGTTCAAACATACATACTGTATTGTGTTAACCTCTACCCAGCTTGGAATCATTTGCAGACTTCTAGTCTTGCCTTTATGCCCTCACCTTTGTCACCAATAACAATCTAGAAAATTACTGGGCCCAGGATAGATCCCTATGGTACCCCACTTATCTCCCTACCTGCTGCCAAAATGAATCCCTTTAACCTCTCTCTCTGTTTTTTACTTTAAAGCCATTTTTTTACCCAAGTTAGAACTTTATCACGTACCTCTAATTTAAGTTTCCTAATAATTGCTGCATGTACTGTAGTACCATATTGAAGACTTTTCCAAAACCCAAGAAGATATTTTTGCTGTTGTATACTGTCATTTAGTATATGGACTGATAGAAATACAAAGACTTGTTGTATATGAAGGGAAAGGTAACATTGTTTAACCAGGAGTAGCACACTAAGACAAAGCTTGTTTTCAGATGCAACCTGGGAGCAAAAGGAAGTTAGGTGACTTGCTTAGGATCACACAGTATGCACCTAGGTGGCTGTGGAATTCAAACCCAGGTCTCTGGATCTTCAATTCAGAGCCTTAACCCACTGCTCTATACTGCCTCCCCAATATGAACTTCCCTTTGTAAAGACATGTGCTTCATTTATCAGGTTATCCTTCATCTGAAAATGTATTAGATAGTTCTCTATAAAATCCTCCAGTGCCTTGTCTAATATACTGGCTAAGCTGAAAGGCCTGTAGTTTGATGTTAGGGAATTATTACCATTTTAATAAATTGGGACAACTACGCTGTTGCCCAGAACTCAGGTACTGATTCTTTATCTAGTGATAAGTTACTAATATAGGTCATGGGTTTGACTCAGGGCTCATATATAAGGTTAATAAGCATGGATGCAATATCATCAGGAGGAGTTGCTGATGTTTTGCCTTTAATCAAGTTTAATCACTACGTTTGATTTAACTATAGACTTCAGCATAGTTGGACCTCTGTTATTTGTAATCCCAGGAGCTGCTGGATGGATAGTCTGGCTGCACTTCAACATACTGCAGAAGTTTTTGTTGGAAACCCTCAACAATTTTATGCTCTGCTGAGATCAGGTCACAATTGGAAAAGGGTCAATAGTAGAGTCCAAGATGAAGTCCTCAGTGTTACTAAGAACAAAGTCCAAATTATTTAAAGTCTGGTTAGTTTATGAATGAGTTGTGTCAGGTTATTTTCATGTAGTATGTTTATAAAGTTTCTTTCAGGTGGTTGCTACTCTTTTCTGTGTCCCAGTTTATCTCTGGATAATTAAAGTTGCCCATTATAATGGGAATTGAATACATTGTTGCTTTTTTTCTGCCATCAACTGATCCCCATATAGAATGCTGCTGGCTGGTGGCCTATAACAAATCCCAGTTACTAGCGGTACTTGATTGTCTTGTGCAAGTCTTACTTATACGGTCTCAGTTTCATGAGTTCTATTGTGAATGTTATCTGAAATATGTAAAGAAATAATCTCCTCCTCCTCCTCCTCCTCCTCCTCCTTTATATACAGGGCCACACTACCTGTCTTTATGTTTGGCCTGTCTCTCCTGAACAGTGTTTAACCAACTGATTTCCCCCACTAGTTGATAACATCCCACCATGTTTCAGTCACTCCTATGATGTCTGGTTTGTCCATGTGGGCAATAATGTCCAGTTCATCCTTTTTATTATTGAGGCTATGTGCTACATGGAAGATTTTAGACAACCTGAAAAATTGTTTCTAATGAATAAATCCAAAGAAACACTGTTAGGAGCAGCTATCAGTCCCTGCTGCACTTCCACAGATGACTCGCCTCCACAAAAGCACAGACCCAGAGATGGTAGTGCACACAAAGAGATTCAGTGTGTTACATGATATAAAGAATGTCCAAATCCAAAGTAAGATCACGCAGATTCTTTGCTTTTTGTTAAATTATCATGCAGCAAACAAAGCAAGTTCATACAAAATCAAATGGTCAAACGTACCCCTAGCACCTTGACTCTCGTGAGTCTTCAGAGGGTGTTTCTGATGAATACACTGATCCAAAGTTGGCTGGTTCAGTGGCACTGAGGGTTGAGGTGCAGGACGCCACACCTCACACTGCACTGGTGACCCAGATTTGGGAGCAAGCCTGGGTCATTGGGGGTCAGCAGAGGAAGGAGAAGATCAAGCATCTGGAGGACAGCTGTCTTCTCCTGGGGTGGGATTTGGGGATCTCCTCACTTGGTAGTGGCTCCTGGTGGAGGCTGTGAGGCACAGCATCTTGGGGAGGGACAGCCAATGGGGTCTGGTGTCGGCGAGCCTCTGCAGGAGGGAGCAGGCTTGCTCCTTCGGCCTGGTGATGCCATTGCACATATGCACTGGGGGAAGAATGAGGATAATGGCCCTGTCACCCGATAGGTGAAGGGGGGTTTGGGGGCCAGCCAACCATGCCCAGTGCTGGGTCCTTCCAGTCAGCCCTGTGGCTCTCTTCCATTCCTGGTTGCTTTATCATATTCTAGATAGAGTGCCAGAGGAGTGGGTGGTCCTACCTCAGGGGACAGAGCCGGAGGATAGGATGATTGGATTGTGGTGGAGAGGCAGCTACTAGAGACAGAACTGGAGGACTTTAGGTGGGTAGGATCATGGCTGAGCCAAGTATCCCCCTGGTGAGAGTCTGGGTAGACTGTGAGTATGAAGCATAAATAGAACTGAAAAAAAACTGATCCTAAACACTAAAGAAATTAAAACAACATTGTTTGGTGCCAGATAAGTAGGTCTGAAGAGCCAAGGGTTGCACAAGTGTCATACCTCTGATGGTGGTCATCTATGAGTTGAAGGATCACTTAAGTACATGAGGATAAAATTAGATCAGGATCAGTCTTTCATGCCTCATTTTGATTATGTGACAAAAACTCTCTGTCAGAAATTGTGATCACTGTATAAGCTTAGAGGCTGCTTTATAAAAAAGGCATGTCCAGCTATTTCCAACAGTATCCTTCTCCCAATATAGTTGTTTGGTGCTCATTTATCTTAAGAGAAATGGAATTAAACAAACTAAAAATCCTTTACAACAGGCTCAGAAAATTTGCAGAAGGTACAAATAGTAAGGAGCACCATAAAAAGGCCTTCTCAACACAAAATTGGCTGTTCCTAGAAAAGAAATTGAGAAGTCCCTTGCTGTGTCTTGTTTATAAAATGGCGTAAGTCACTACCACACCTAGCTTTAAGGGCATTTTAATGCTTAAACCCCAAAGAAGACTCTTCCGCTCTGCAGCCAATACCCCACTAATAGTTCCCAGAGTAAAATCTGTATCAGGGCAACGGTCTTTTACCAACTCAGCACCTAACCCCTGGAATAAATGTTTTTCCACACTCTGGAGTTTCTTCATTTCCACAGCCTTTAGGAAATGTCTGAAAGCTTATCTTATTGAATGTAGTCAGTGCACTTTATACCAGTTATGGTAATCCACTTGATATTGATCGTTCTTATCCTGCACAAATATTCTTTCTGCAGTTGATTGTATCTCTTTGTTTACTGTAATTAATTACTGAGTGTTAACATAGAGGATAATGTATGGGTTACTGTGCACAACAAGGCTATATTGGCATTGAGAGGTTGTCATGACTGCTACCTGACCTCAAGAGGGAAGCTCAAGAGGTCTGTGGTTATTATGAGAACCCTGAGATACCAACACATCCTTGTCTGTGTACAGTGACCCATACACTCATTTTTTATAATATATGGGTCACTGTGCACTCCCCCACCTTCCATTCTAACGTTTGTAATAATTGCATAGCATTTTATTTGTACTGACTTTAGTGTACGACATTTATTCAATGATTGAAACAGCTAACTCTGTAACAGTCTAGACTGGTGGCATTGAGACTGCTGCAAGAAACAGCCACAGAAACTCATTGTATTTCTGTACAGAAATGAAAATCTCCTACTTTTTCCCTTTCTTCTTCCTCCTCCCACGGACAACTGCACAATGGGTAACAGAACTTCAGTTGAATAAAAAAATCAGTTGAAAGGTACGATGTGGGAAACAATTTGATTGATTGGGGGTTGCTAGCAATTGGAGATGGCAGCTGCAGTGTTTTCAAAACTGGAGAGTAGCAGTTTCGATCTTCTTCCATGTCAGCCAGATAATCTGTTGCTATTTGCATATCTATTTTGGTGTTTCCCAGAGTCCTTTGGTTTTCTTGTTCATTGATAAATTGTAGCCTGCTGCTACACTCCAGTTTTGAAAACACTGGCTGCCATTTCTGATTGCTCATTTTTCCTGCCAGACACTGTAACTGTCAAAAAAGGGCACCTCAGGATCAGAGGTGCTGTGCTGAAGCAACGAGTGTGAGGGCATTGGGTTTTGCTGTACCATAGTAGTGATGCACTCAAGAGGGTACAACAATAGTTTGTCTTCACTATTATAGTACAACAACACTGGAAACTAGCCCGGTTTCCATACTGAACAACCCGCACCCGTACACTATAATGCATTTGCATTTGTGCACTCACTGTTGTCTCTGTAATGCCTGTTAATTGTATACTCTGCTCTGTGTAAATAACTCCAGGTCACCCCAAAAAAGGGCAATTAATCTCAATGGGCCTATCCTTTTAACACAATTCAATAAATGAATTCAAAAATGATTTAGTTAGTCTAATCAAAGGTATTATCCCCACATCCATAAAGGTGATTCTAGTTGTTTAAAACACAAATGAATAATTATTATGTGCTAAGCATATAAATACTGTGCAAGTTATAGGCTCAAACAGAGCCTTTACGGCAATTAAGCTTTTACTGTAGAACCTTTTGGGGTTCTAATGCTCTAATTCAGTGTGGTTCAACCGAAAATGATTTCTCCATCCTACTAAAAAATAAAGTACATTGAAAACTGCCACCATATTTAAAACACATTTATATGTATTTCAAAAATAGCACTGAGCATCCTATTGATGTGGTAACAATAATGTACAACACTGTTCATTCTTAGTTTGGTGTTACTGGCATGCAAACAATGCTAGCATGCTGGTCCATTGGCGCAGTGTCAGTGCTCCTGCTAATTACACTGGCAACCCCAGTTCAAGGATGAGCTTGAGCTGCTGATATCCAGCTTGGGGTGGGGGAGGTAGACCAAGCACCTCAGTGGACACTCTCTTTCTCCAGTGATGGAGGGCTATCGCTGCTGCTGCAAGACTGCCAGGTGGGTGGTCACCGGTGGCAGTGCAGTTGAGCAGTGACTGTGGGAGAAGGGACCCTGGCTGGGGCTTGTGAAGGCATGCTTGAGTGCAGCTGCTAAGGCCTCCTAGAGTGCCATTGGACTACAGGTGGGACTAAGAGGGAGAAATTATTCAAGTACCATGCACACCGGGGCACCGTAGCCCTGAACCCAGTCCCTGTCCCCAGGGAACCTCCACTCTCGTGGCACCAGATGAAAGAGAGAGTTGGTTCCAGCTCAGCTGGACCCCATCATGAGAAGCCATGCTTGTGGAATTGGAAGTCCAATGCATGTTAGTGGCAGGGCTGCCAGTGGGATGGGTCTGGCTCCACCCAGAAGGAAGTTAAGCACGATAGATAAAATGTGAATTTAAAAACAAAAACAAAGCCAGCACTACTGCTTTTCTTTGTCATTAATGACAGAAACGTTACATTTTATTTTTATACAGTAAACTACAGATATGTGTTCTACAATTACAATGCTGTCAACCTATACCACTCATATGTCTGAATTTTATAAAAGGCCAAAGTCAGCTGTCTGTAGTCAGTCAACAATGTTGTGCTTTTGTGAATTACTTGTTATGTTGGAGCCAAGGATGTTGACTCGGGTTGGGAGGTGCAACACTGAATGCCACAGCATTTAGTTTTTTTACTTATTTGATTGTGAAATTTGCACTTATCCTAGGCTCCATTCCAGGTGCAACCTGGTGAATGGGAAATACAGTGGGGGAAGGGGGTACAATGAAAATGAAATCACAGTGTTTAAATAAAAAGTTAATAATTATAAATGGAGTAATATTTATAAAAGCATTAGGCAAGGTTGGTCAGACAGGATATGCTAATGGCCTTTTTTCACCATCACCTTCTATGTTTCTATAATGATGAACAGAAACAACAGTGCAAATAGGAAACACAATAATCATACAGTATATGGGAAACACGTATTATTAACTGAATTTGAGTTATACCCAGTGTTGCCGTACCATTGTTGTGATGTCAAGAGGTTGTTATACCCTATTCAGTACATCACATCAATGGTACAAGAACTTAGAATTCAAATACAACATCCTTGATCTGTTTTACTCTGCGCACAGCTGATCGCTTGCTTTAATTGCAATTTTTTTTTGTCAGTTACAGTGGTGAGCGATAATGAATGGCTGTGGTGGTTTTGATTTGCTGCCATGCTGTTTGAGGATCCACCTCCAGAGCTGACTCCAACTGCCATTGCTTGCTTAGTTGATATGGTCATGGATGTCAACATTTTGGATGTCAGTTTAAACTGCAGAAATTACTTTTTTTCTTTTGGGTATAACTTCTGAACAGAATGACCAATCGGGACAAAAAAAACCAAGAAAGTAAGAACAAGGGGAGGGTGCAGTATTGATTGATGCCAAGACAGTGGTTCACATGTATTGAGACCCACATACTATAAAATACAATGTATTGGTCTTGGTGAACAGACAAGGCTGTGTCAGCATTTCAACATTGTCATGACAACCATGGACCTCTCAAGCTTCACTCTCGAGGTCGGGTGGTTGTAATGACAACCTCTCGATGCAAACATAGCCTTGTTGTGCACAGAGACCCATACTCTATATAATTTAAAAAGACACAAATATTATAGTGAGGATACCACATGTGAAGGTGCAAATAAATGGAAAATGTGATCACTTACCAGTTTATATTGTTAGTATTTTATTCTTTTCACACTTTTTTACACAGCTAGCAGAGCAGTGTGAAAATCAATGTTTCATTATGTTAGCCCACTGCATCCTCAGTGCTTATCTGCTTTAACTAAAAAAGCAATATATTCAATATAAAATTATTTAAGCCAGTGAAGCATACTTTTTAATCCAGTTTCTATCAGTTATAAATATTACTCCATTTATAATTTCTATTTATTGTCTAAATTCTGTATATAGACTTTTTTGTTTTGTGTGTGACCTCATACTTATATTGACAGGCCCTCTTCCCAAATATTTATTTTTTATTTGAAAACACCACAGTGTAATTTCTTATCCAATGTTTATAAAAAATAATGTTGAGAGCAAGCAGCTCTGTATGAATGCTCTGATGCAACCACTGGTCAAGATGTATTTATTTTATGTTTTTATCTTAAAAGTAAAAGATAATATTTACTCGCCTTCATTTTTTTTTTAAACTGTTGCCAAGCTATTTCACATGCAATACTTAAAACATGCTCAACATTTCTTTAATCTGAAGACAGGAACGTTTATCAGATTTAAATTGTATTGCATTTTTAAGAAGGAACAACAGAACAGGTAACCACCATTAATTTAGATTAGAATCCCTGGTTGGGGAAGTCCCTTGGAAATATAACTCTAAGCATGGTCTGAACATATATACATTACTTCTATAATAACGTGCAATTATATTTTTAGACTGAACATAAACATAAACTGTAGTACAAACTGTAACAATTCTATAAATAATGAAATTGACTACATAGTTATATTGCCTTATAGCAAAAGCACTTCACATTGGAGGTCAGGGAAAGGCCATGTCCAGATCCATTCGGTGTTCTGTGGTGGTAGGCAAATCTCTGGTTACAGGATATTACTATTTATTCTAGCGTCATGCAGTTGTGTACTGGGGAATATATAACATCCAGACGGATTTGCACAGTAAGAAGAAGTGAGGGATGGGCCCTAAGTTTTATCATAAATGTCTAATTGCTGGCTAGCAGAATGCAGTTTTCTATCATAGTAGGGTAATTGACCTAATTCTAGGAGCAACTCCGACAATGCTAGGGGGGCATTGCTCCAATGCCTAAGTATAATTCTTTTAGCAGTGACCAAGTCTTCCTGGAGCCATTTGCAGCTGGGATATGTTGACTCAGCTCCACTTCTCGTGAGAGGCCTAATATGATCAATATGGGAGTGAGGGTTAGTGCAGTACTTAGGATATTTTTGCAGGTCTGCTGGAATTTCAACCAGAATGGTTGCAGCTTCGAGGAGGACCAGAGTTAATGGCATCAGTCCCCATTTGTGGAGCATCGATGGGGTTCTGTGCCACCTGTGCAGGATCTTGAATTGTGCGACATGACTTCTGGTGTCCCTTAGAGTGGTTTCTATGCCCCTCCAACAGGATTCCCACTCAGCCTGTTGGAGATCAATACCAAGTTCTTCATTTAGTTTTCCCCACAGTTAATCCATACTAGATGTATTCATGGTGCACAGCATTTTATAGAAATGGCTGGTTTTAGGGAAATTACCATCCGCTGGGGCAATGAGTTTCTTCCAACTCATTAATAGTACCCAGCTAATACTTGGGCCCCAGAAGCTGGGCTAGTGCCGATCAGAGCTGGAGATATTGCTAGTGTCCATGTTTCTCCAGCCCAGACTCTAGTTGAATCTGCTTGAATATCTTCAGATAACCCATTTTGACATCAATTAATTGGGAAAGCTGATGGGTTTAACCTCAACATCCCTGTCACATATTTTCATAAGAATGAGTAAGTGGTGGTCTATCTACATACCCACCCCCTCCTCCTCCTAAAAATAACTTGTCAACTCAGTTAAATCTGCTAATTAGAGAGGAACAACAATAGAGAGAAGCCAATGCACACAGTCCATCCAAATCCTCATAACAGGAGGGTTTTGGGGAGAGCCAATGTGCAATCCTTTCATTTTCCCCGTTTACCCCTATCTGAAGTCATCTGACTTGAGAGGAGGTTCTGTTCCAGTCTTTTCCCATCCCTAAAGAAATAACTGCAGGTTCAGTGGCTCTTTTAGCCCAGGAATGTGAGCCCTGTTGGTGTCCAATTAAAAGGTTGCTCTCAGTACCTTTGGCCTGTGTGACTGACAATGGTGTCTTGAAGGGGGAGATCGCTAGTGTGCCCAGTCTCTTCGGTGCTGGCTCCCTGTTTGAATCAGAGCTTGCTGCCGAAGCATGTGATTCTCTGCTGTGGTCTCTCTGACCCACTCCAGTTACCCATCTCTCAATTTGCTGCTTGTTCTGTCCTCTCCTACCAGACTTCCTCATCCTAGTGGTTTGCCATGGCAGCCTGTTCATTGTCCAGTTGACAGTTCAAAGATACAGGGGCAGACCATGGCAGCCATCTCTGATACCCTGTCTGTGATGTCTAATCAGGCTTGACTTGGGCCAGTGCCTTGGACAAATAATTAGGCCAGTGCTTGTGGACATGATGGGAGGTTCTTCTGGTGAGTGGTACAGTATGAATGTAAAACTCCATTATGGGTTATGAACAGCTTTGCTGGAAACTGCAACTTGTAGGCGATATCTTATCCTTGCAGAATTATTTTAATGAGCACATATTCTTTCCTCTGCTGTGCTTACTGTGTTGAGTAGTCAGCGAATATACAAATCCAGTGCCCTTGCCATGTCAAGGAGCCTCTTTCCCATGCCAGTTCCAGGATCTGCACCTTGTCTGAGTAACAGTGGAATTTCACAATAAACAGCCTTGGTCATTCTTTGGGCTTTGGTGTGGGACCAAGAGTTCTATGAGCCCGCTCTATATCCAGAGTGGGCTTCCAGGAATGCCACATCAGTTGAGATATCTCCCTTAGAAAAAGCTAACCGGATCATCCTTCTCTGCCCCTCCTGGAATCTGATCAGGAGGAGGTTGTTGCTGTGGCTTCTATTTTCATCATCCTCCGCTCTGTCCCAGAGGAGTGCCACAAGTCTCTCTAACTTTTGAATGTGCATCTCATGCCTGGTATCCTTGTCATCTATTTATGAAAGGAATGTTTTGGTATCTTGGGATTTCTGCTGAAGCTCTTGCACTTTGTCCTCTAAAATTGCCACCAATAATTTAAATGTAGTGATCTCTTTCTAAATTTGTCAGAGAAGCCCTTTGATTTCTTGAGCATTGTTATCTGCTGCCAGGGCTGCCACTCTGTCTGCCATTTCCCACCTCCAAGGCACAGCTTACTGTCAGTAAATTACTGTGGTTTCCTCATAAACTGTACTGTTGTTCATTCACAGCTGCTGTAACATAGAAACAAAGAATTTGATGGCAAATAAGGACTGCTTGGCCCACCTAGTCTGCCCATTTCTCTACCTAATGGATAAGCTGCAGATCCTGGTTAACCAACAGCCTACTTCCTCCTACCCCCCACTAGAATTGCCTTATGTCTGTCCCATGCATTCTTGAATTCACCCACTGTTTTTGCCTCTCTGACCTCAAGAAGGCTGTTCCATGCATCTACAGCCCTCTCTGTGAAGAAATACTTCCTCACATTACCTCTGAGATGCCCCCCATCTTCAAATTGTGACCCCTTGTTCCTGCACATATCTTTTTTGAAAGATGCTACCCTCTTGGACTTTGTTGATTTCCTTGAGGTATTTGAAAGTTTCTATCATGTCCCCCCTCTCCCTCCTTTCCTCGAGGCTATACATCTTAAGCTCCTTTAGTCTTTCTTCATATATCTTTTGGTGTAGACGCTGCACCATTTTAGTTGCCCTCATCTGGATAGCCTCCACCCTGTCTATGTCTTTGTGGAGATGGGGTATCCAGAACTGTACACAGTACTCCAGATGTGGTCTTACCAACTGTCTGTACAGATGGCCAACAACATTCTGTTTTCTACTGGTGATGCCTCTCCCTATGCATCCCAGTATCCCCCCAGCCCTCCATACTGCCTTCTCACACTGCTGGCCCACCTTTAGGTCATCTGATATGACTACCCCCAGGTCCCTTTCCATTTTTGTTGTTGTCAATATCTCACCCCCCATTTAGTACTCTTGCCCTGGGTTTTTGTTTCCCAGGTGCATTACTTTGCACTTCTTTGCGTTGAATCTAAGCTGCCATACATTTGACCATTCCTCCAACCTTGCCAGGTCCCTTTTCATCCTTTCCACTCCACCTTGCGTATCAACCCTGTTGCAGATCTTTGTGTCATCTGCAAAGAGACATACCTTCCCCTCCAGTCCCTCCACAATGTCACTTATAAAGACATTAAAAAGGACCAGCTCCAGTACTGAACCCTGCGGTACCCCACTAGTAACCCTCCTTTTTTCACTGTGGACTCCATCTACCATTACTCACTGTGTTCTGTTGTCCAGACAGTGTTTTACCCAGGCTACCATCCTGTGACCCACTCCCAGGCTGACTAATTTGTTTATTAATCTTTTGTGTGGGACTGTGTCAAATGCCTTGCTAAAGTCTAAGTAGGCCATGTCCACAGCCCCTCCCTGGTCTACTACTTTGGTCACCCAGTCAAAGAAATCAATTAGATTTGTTTGACATGACCTTCCTGCTGTGAATCCATGCTGCCTTGGGTACTGTGCCCCACTGGCCTCTAGGTACTCAACAATTCTTTCCTTCGGAAGTGATTCCATCATTTTCCCTACCACTGAGGTCAAACTGACAGGTCTGTAGTTTCCTGCCTCTGTCTTTCTCCCACTTTTGTAAAGGGGAATCACATCCACCCTTCTCCAGTCCTCAGGTACCACACCATCCTCCCATGATTTATTAAAATGGGTAGTCAGTGGTGTTACTAGTTCTTCCCTTAGTTCTCTTAGAATTCTGGGGTGAATCCCATCAGGCCCCATTGCTTTATCCACCTTCAGTTTTAAGAGTCATTTCAGAGCAACATCCCCCAATGAATAAAACTTACTCAAATTAAATCACTGCTGTTTGCATGGATAATGTACACATTTGTAGCTGGGAGGTATGGAATGGAGATTTAGGCTGACATCTCAGTCCGTGGCTCATGCACGCACTGACAAGACAGGAAAGTTAATAATAAAAAAACAAACAAGCAACAAATCACGGTACCAAAATAAATTTAAATGCAATCTAGATTCTAACTAATACATTTTCAGGTAAGATAGCAGTTCAGACTAAGAAAACAGAGAAAGGTACCTGGATAGGCATTTTTTGTGTGTGGGAGGGGTGCTACCTGTTTGAGAGCACATTACATTTATCATGCTAAGTTGTCCGACTCCTGCATATTTTGTTTAACTGTGTATTGTCTTCTGACACTCCTGGGGTGCAGCATCCTTTTGGTGGTTGCACTACACATTGTGTAGGTAAGGAAGGACCAAGAAGATACACAAGAAAGGGATAATAAATGGGGAGAGGATGGAGGGAGGGAAGATGGCCATAAAAAATTGGCATTACAACAAACAGAAGGAGCAAACACACAAATTGGGGTAGAAGGATTAGAAAGAAGAAAGTACATAGGAGAAAGAGGCCCAAGCAAGAATAAAACACAGGAAAAGCAGTTGAGGAAGAAATGTCAGTATATAGTTTACCACAAAGAGAGCTTGCAGCCATATAAATAAAAGTGTGTTGCAAGGGGCTGTCTTTTATTTAACATGAGAAATGAAATGTATTCATTTTAAAGCTGGACCTACAGAGATTTTGCAGAAAAATTCAATTGAAAGAAGTTTTTATCAGGAAATAAAATAAAATAACACAATGTCAAACAAAAATAAGGATCTAGCAGGAATATTACATTTGAAATCCTTTTGTGGACCACTAGGAGCCATGACAAGTAATCCAGAAACATAAATCAGTGCAGTAGAAAGAGATGTAGACAGCATGCTTAAAAATCCACCAGACAGTTGTTGAGCAAGGTGTAATTTAATGGCCAAGGAATTCTCATTCCAAAGGTATTTTGAGAATGACAACACTGTTATTGCAAAAAAATCAGACAAAAGGGGCGGTATCAACATACAGAGTTAGGAAATGTATAAAGCAGAGTGCTTAAGGCAGCTAGACAACAGTGAAGATTATTGGTGACTAGAAAGAAACCAAATTAAGGGGGTACACTATCAGATCAGGGATATTCCAGAAAAAAAGGAAGTAGAAGGAATTACATCACTGAATGGGAATGTAAAGCATTTACTGATCAACTTTCCATTGTATCTGTATCTCCATAAAATCCACAAAGACAGCGAAAAGACTCCTAGCAGGCCCATTGTGGCTGGCATTGATTCAGGCATGGAGCCTCTCTTGGTATTTGTGGATTTTTTTATTAAACCATTGTTTTTAGAAACAAAACCTTATATTAAAGATACTGGAGACACCATTGGAATTTTGGAAGATTTCAATTCCAAACAGGGTGGCCTATCAGACGGTACCTAGGTGACGTTATATATCTGGGATCTGTATACAAGCATTACACATCTAGAAGGCTTAGAAGTGTTTTACACTTACTGAGAAAGAGAGAGAGGCAGATAGGAGAAGTACTACCAAATGAATACATTTCAAATTTTCAGGGATGGTTTTGAAGAAACATTGTTTTCAAATTTTTTGGATGCTTGGTGCTACCTGTTTAAGAGCACATTAAATTATTCATGCTAAGTTATTTGACTCCTGTATCTTTTATTTAATAATGTATTGTTTTCCAATACTCCTGTGGTGCAGTATCCTTTTGCTGTTAGTTGTAGACATTTTTTAGGCAAGGAAGGACCAAGAGGAAGATGCCCAAGATAAGGTTAGTATATAGGGGAGGAGAGAAGGAACACAGCCATAAAAAAATGGCAGTACACTAAGCAAAAGGTGCAGAAGCAGAAACTGGGGCAAAAGGATTAGAAAGAAGAAACAAACCTAGGAGAGAGTGGTTCAAACAAGAATCACACATGGAAAGTAGTTGAGGAAGAAGTGGCAGTGTATAGCTTATCACAAAGACAGCTTGCAGCCATATGAATAAAAGTGCTTTGCAAGGGCTATCATTTAACATGAGTAATGAAATACATTCACTATAAAGCTAGACCTACAGAGGTTGTGCAGGAAAATCAGGTTGAAAGAAGGTTTCTTGAGAAAATACAATAACAATAGCACACAAAAAGAAGGATGTAGCAGAAGCATTAAACTACAAATCATTTTGTGGACCACCAGGAGCCATACCAAGTAATACAGAAATGTATATAAATGCAGTCGAAAGAGATGTATACAGCATGGTTAAAGGGACACTGTCAACCCTTTTTGTATCATATTATTTCTAGTTAAAACCCCACATTTTACAATTGCTTACCTGCTCTAAAACTAAAGTTGTTTGTTTTGTCTGCTTCCTTACTTAGCAAAACTGAAATGCATGCAAATGGTGTCATTATACCCAGACTCATTCTGTTTGCAATCCTTGCTCTACTCTTGTTACATACTTCCTGAACATACAAAGACTTTTAAACAATGTAATCACTCTAGATGTGACAGTCTCCTCTCCTCCCACTGTATCTTGAGAGTCAAGTCAAGACTGTATTGAGGGTGTTATCAAGTCCAGGAGAATAGCAATGGGAGTTGATAAAAATGAAAACAAATTTGTTTTTGTGTGGTAACACTAGTATGGTGGGCAGTCTGTTTTTCACTTTTTAAAAGAAAAAATCAGAAACAAACAGCCAGCTACATCAGCAGTCTCTGCAGAATGTGAGCAGTCATAACATGCATTGTTTAAACTTGATAAAATTTGAGGTCTTAGGGGTTAACAGTGTCCCTTTAAATATCCCCCAGACAGTTGAATGAGGTATAATTTAATGGCCAGGGAATTCTCATCCCTAAAGTCTTTTGAGAAGACAACACTATTATTACCAAAAAATCAGGCAAAGGGGAGGTATTGACAAACAGAGTTATGAAAGTTATAAAACAGAGTGCTTATGGCAGCTAGACAACAATGAAAACTACAGGGGACTAGAAAGAAACCAAATTAGGGTGGTATATTATCAGATCAGGGATATTCCTGAAAAAAGGACATAGAAGGAATTACATCACTGAATGGGAATGTAAAGCATTTAATTGCCAATATTCCATTATGTCTTTTTTATACCCTCCATAAAAGCCATAAAGACAGAGAGAGGATTCCAGGAAAGTCCATTGTCGCTGGCATTGGTTAAATCCTGGAGCCTCTCTTGGTGTTTGCAGATTTTTTCAAATTAACTTAGTTTTAGAAACAAAATCTTACATTAAAGATACTGGAGACATCATAGGAATTTGGGAAGATTTCAATTCCAAATGGGCTGGCCTGTCAGACTGTACCTAGGTGACATTATATATCTGGGATCTGCATACAAGCATCTCACATCTACCGTAGAAGGTTTAAGAAGCCTTAAGTGTCACACTTGCTGAGAGAGAGAAAGAGAGAGCGAGAGAGAGAGACAGATACGAGAAGTTCCACCAAATGAATACATTTTTGAATTGGCAGGATGGTTCTGAAGAAAAATTGTTTTCAAATCTGAGAATTTTTTTGTCTCTAAATAAAAGGCACAAATCTGAGGTCTTCAATGTGCCCTAGTTATGTACAATTTTTCATTAGTTAATTTGAAGAAAATATTGTGTTTGAGAAAAACAGAATTAGATTCCTGTCCAATATGGTCTGATTGAGATGTTTACATATATATTATAGTGGTGTGGTTGCATCACAATAGTTAGAGTTGAATGGGCTGTTTCACGTTAAACCCCAATTTTTGCAGTTTAATAACTTTGTAACTGTACAATGCATTTGCACAAAATTTTGCATATGCAGTCAGAAATCCAAGGTCTCTTGATATGCCAAGTTTTGGTCTGACTGAATGTGCAGATCCTGGGATATGGACAGTGAAAAATGTGTAGAAATCTGGGGGGTGGGGTTGCAATTTTTTGTTGAACCCTATTGCTCAGATGGTTTGGAATTTTCATTTGAAAGTTTCAGGGGAGAAAGGGCCTGGCCCAGAGTAGTCCCTTTTGCTGGTTTGGTGAAAAAATAATAATCTACTGCAGAGTTATAAGGATTTTATATTTTGGTTCTGAGCATGCTATGTAGGCAGTTTAGGATAGATGTTTGAAATGGAAAAAAAAATGGCCATACAAAGAATGATTCTTTTTCATATTTGGAGGGGCTAGTCCTTTTTTGTATTAAAATTTCCTTTTTTGCATGACTGCCATCTTGTTTACTTTTATTTCATTTCAAAATATATAAAAATGATGCCGTCTCTGTAAACCAATACATGTCCCCTGCTAATCAACACTCTGTAAGGGGCATTCTGATGTTAGTTTTCAGAAACATGAGTCAGAAATGTGTTTAGCATTTAAAAATGCTTTTTTGTAACTCAGTTTTCCTTTTTCATATGCCCATATTTCATATGCCCATATGAAAAAAGGATTTGGGTATATAAAAAAGAATTTCGTCATAAGAAAAAGGAATTTGGACTTTGTTCTTTTTTTTCATTTGAAGGATCCTTTTTTGTGAGTTTTTTTCATTCTCATGAAATAGGATATTTTCATATGAAAAAGAAATTTGGACTTATGTATTTTTTTCATTTGAAGTGATCCTTTCATGAGGCTTTTTCATTCTCATGAAAATGACCTACTTGATACAAAAATGGAATTAGGACTAGATTACTTTTATTTGTTGTAAAGGATCTTTTTTGTGAGTTTTTCATTCTCACAAAAAGGATTCCTTCATTCGAAAAAATGATTTTGATTTAGTTTTTTTATCCATATTTTAACTTTAATAAGCCATAACTCCCTAAATGTTTGAAGTTAAGACACAATCTATATATCACATTAAACTTCTTATACTTATGACTCATATAAAAACCTAAAACATTTAGAATTCTCATAAGATAATATTGTAACTTTCATTCCCATAGAATGCATCTATGAAACAATGGAAGCCCAGGGCCCATAGGTCCCTGCATTTTGACACCCACATGGATATGTTCCTGCAGGTGCCAAATACACCTGTGTGATTGAGGATACCATTCTATTGTCTCAAAAAGTAAGGAAATTCTTTGCAAACAACTGTGTTAATGCCAACAGTTAGGGTTAAGATTCAACCAATGAATGTAGGCAAATGTGATGTTAGGGTTTCAAACCCCTAACACCCCTGAACCACCCCTGAAGTGAATCGGGGTGGAGTATTCCTTGGGGTTGTCAATCCTAATGCTCGCCCATTCTATACACTCATGAAACATACATACCATTCTCCATCATATCTCAGCTTTTTTATTGCTGCAATTGGGTGAGTGTTAAGGTTGACAACCCCAAGGAAGACTCCATCCCTGATTCACTTCAGGGTTGGGACAGAGGTGTTTTATATATTATAGAGCCATGGTCAAGCCCCTATAGTTACGGTTGAGTAGCCTGTTCAATGTTAAACCCCAGATTTTGCACATTAATATCTTTGGCACCATTTGACAAAATGAGCTGACATTTTGCATGCGTTGTCTAGTAGGTAAGGTTGTGATATGTGGAAAGTTTTGTGATGGCAGCCTGTGTGGTTTATGAGATACACATATGTCAGTTTCTGATAATGTCTAACTTTTTCTATACTTAACAGGGTTTTTTTTTTTTTGCTGTCATCTACAGACTACATGGAATGAAATTTTCTCCCCAGACTTGCAGGGCAGATGTGGGATGTCCTAAGGTAGTTCCTTTGAGGGGTCTGGTGGAGAAATATTAAATGGTTCCAGAGTTGTAAGGCTTTAAAGTTTTGTTTTTTCCATTCTGCACATGCCCAGTAGTGTTTTTGAGTTAACATTCTGGAGTGAAATGAAAAATTTGATGTAGAGGACCCTTTTTTTGGTTTCTCACCACTTTCTTGGCACAGCACCAAACAATTTTTTGTGCCATGACAACTGCCATCTTGTTGATTTATTCCACAAACTAACAAGCATGGAAAATACATAAAAATTCTGACATTTTATAAAACAAACACCAGAATCTAGCTAAACTGGCCCCATTTAGTTTGATTCTAATGCTTGATTTTTTAATTAGGGCTGGAAATACTTTTTCTGGGCCCCACAAATTCTGGGTGCCCAGCTTAGTGAGTGGAATCTTCACTCACAATCTCCGTATGAAAACAGTGGGACTTTCTTGACTTTTGCAGCCACAGCTGGAGTTCATGCTATGGGCTGCAGTGAGAGCAGTGAACCACTGTTTCCAGCGGCTTGTACTGACTGGAGGATGCTGATATCTGTCCTTGTGATGCGTGAAAAAGTAAAACAGCTGGCTGTCACAATGGGCATCAAGTTGGAGCTGACATCTGACTGGTTGTGCCACTGGAAGGACTGACACTGAATTTCTTATCAGCACATACACAGTGAGATGGCTGATGTAGATTTCAGCATGGCTGATAGTCTTCAAAATGTTCTGTGCTGTCTCTCTCTCTCTCTCTCTCTCATCAGCCAATACACTCCAATGAATTTTACAATACCATTGAGACAACATGGTGTGTTTGTGCTACTCCTGCTGGGAGACCATCATTTAAAAATACAGGAGCTGTCAGATCCTTAAAAAGGCAAAAAAAAAAAAGAAACAAACAGACTTTTAGTATGATCTGTGCTAACTAATGTACTGGTTTTCCTTATCTTGTTTTTTTTTAAATCAAGTCAGTGAACTATATTAATTCTGTAACCATGATGTTGTAGTCCTAAGGATTAACAATATCCACGCTCAAGAAACACTCCAGTAGTCCAATGCCAAAAATACAGAATAGTAACACAAAAAATGCAAGATGCAAAAGTGCTGTGTATGAACTCAGTTCAGGTCTCTTGGCTTCCCTTCTGCTACCACCTTTATTCTCTGTTCTTTATAGTTTTAGGTAGTATTCCCCCCAATCCTGGCAAACAGAAAGCTAAAGTTTAAACTATGCAGTAAGTTACACATTCTGCTCCACATCCAAAGACTAACTTGTAACCCAGATCATAGCCTTTGTCATATCCAAATAGGCATGGCAGCTCCAGGTAATGGCTGAATATGAATCTACCACTACATCAAAGAAGCTGACTGTAGGAAAGAGTGGAGGGATAAGGCAGACAAAGCAGAATGGGACCCAACATTGAAAATGGAAACCCACAAACCACAAACCACAAACCACAGCCAGTCCAAAGATTTAAAATAAGCAAAAATATAAAAGATAATACAAACTGTTTAGTAGTATAGTGTAGCATGGTGCTTGCTTTTGTAAACCAGAGTTCAATACTCATGCAACTTCAACAGCAATAACTATTTCAAAAGAAAAAGTAATACAAGCAAAGTACAAAGTCAAATAGTAGCTGCATTGAAACATGTCATCTCTCACCAGTGGACCAAACATGCCTTTGAAGTCTGCTTCTCTACTCCTACTCCCAGAAGATGTTTGCTGCAAGCATGTGCATGCAAGCAATCATAAAAATATAAAATTATAAAATGGCTAAGAAAAATACTATAAGCTGATTGGTCATACTGGGTCTTTAGCTGTGTATAAATCTCTCAACAAACACATGGATAAAGTCCCAACTGACTACTGCTGACTACATAACACCCAGTCACAGAGATATTTCAAAATAGCTATTGCTGATAACAGACTAGCTAGACCTAATGGCCTGTATATGCTTGCATTTTTTGTATGTTCATATATTAAGTGACCAAATATTCAAAACTGTGAAAACTGCCATTTGTTTTTCTGGTAGCCAGTACCACTCTGACACAATGGTTTGCCCTATATAAATACTCCAACAGCCACAAAGATAGACACAGTGCCGAAAAAGATTTTAAAATGGAAACTACCTCCTCAGCTGATCTCTAGAGGCATTCTTACAGAATGTTCATGATGGGAGCCCCAATCACGAAGTCACCTCAGTGGCTCAGTGAGAATGCAGTAACAACCATCCCAAAACTCTACTGACTGACAGTATAGCACAGCAACCATACACCAAAAATTTTATAAATGCCGCCATCAAGAAATGTACAACTAAGTAGGCGAACCATCAATGAACCTGCCCTTCCTCATCCTGGCGAGTCAGCCAACGTCACTGGCAGTGTTGCTGATAATGCACCACCTACTCCTCCCTCAGACACTGCCTCAGAAGGAGGTACTGACAATGGGGCAGTACACCAAATTAACATGCAAGCCCCGCTTGAGGTAAGATTGACTCCACCTTCAGCTGAGCTGTCCATAGAAGATAATGTGAATGGGGCAGGCATTAACATAAATATGTAGACAGCTCCCCATAGAAAATCCAGTTTGTTGTTAAAACTTCATGTAGCTGTATTAAATGTTCTAATTACATGTACATTCTATCAACTGTTTTTTTTTCTTAGTTTTACAATGACTTGTTTATATGTTGTCAGGACTATTTCATCATAGGCAAATAAACAAAATTTTGAATTTCCTGAAAATAATAAAGATATTTTTGTTTTCAATGAAAAATGCATTTTTTCTTAGTTCATTTTATAATTGCAAAGTACAAAACTTTTATTGATCGACTTTTCAGTCTTTACAATATACAGTACATCAGAATAAAATCAATCTCAGTTTCTGACAATAGTGGCGTTACATTCAACCACATTTACATATTGCACATTTTTATATTGCACATATATTTAAACATCTTATTGCACTCCTTTTACACTTATTCGATTTTTATTAAAAGCCAGTTCCAGTTAGTACATATAGACAATTGCTTAAACTCATTCGTCAGTTTCTTCATTTATGTGTAGTTTTCTCAGCAAGCAATAATACCTGACAGGGTGGACAGTATTGGGCTATACCCGCCCACCCAGGGGTGCAATGTGGCCCGACGCCACAGGTGGAGGACCTTATAGCCCCTGGAAGGGTGGGTGTAGCCCATACCGTCCACCCTGGAGGGTATTATTGCACTTAGAAAATGGGCTACCTATGGCATTTTTATGTGAGACTTAATAAAATTTAATAAAGAAACTAAAAAAAATAGAGAGCTATTAAGTTAAAGACTTTTATGTTGCAAAGTAGTCCCTCCTTTTTGTGCTGTTCTGTGCCCCCTGACAGAGCTATTCTGTTCTCTCTCCCCCCTTACCACATCGAGAACAAAATAGGAAGTTTGGTTTGCAATTTATTTTATGCAAAATAAATAGTTTTCTCTTTGTTTTGCCAGATCCCCCCCCCCACACACACACACTCAGAAGTTACAAGTTTGGGCTACCCTGCCATACAAAAGCATGAAGTGCAAAGCGAGAAGTTCAATGTGGCAGGGCAGTGTAGAGTGCTGATGTTTCTCTTTAAAATTAAAAACACAGTATTCAGAGCATAAATGTGGCTGTTGAGAATGTTGTCTAGCTGCCGTAGAAACTCAGAAGTTGTGACTGAATGATTTTTTTTGTAATCGTTGAGCGTCGTCAATGCAGAGTGGCTGGTAGTTTTCAGTCAGGAGAGTCCAGGAGCACATGGCGAGATAGAGGTGAGTGAATGTAAACAAATGGCAGCAGCACTTGTAGAAATTATGAATTTTATTTTTCCTGGATTGCAGACATACTGATCCTGGCTTCGGTCCATTGCTGCCCCCCCAAGCTACCCTCACCATGTGGAATCTTGTTGCAGACCAAGCAGCACAATACAGCACTGCCGATCTGTCCCCCGAGCAACAACAATGGCATTATAAATACTTTTAGGAGCTTTGTTTTAACTTTCCTCTTCATTTCTTTTTTATATTGTACGTTGGAAGCGGGGTGACCATGCAGGGGGCCGTGAGACATGAAGAAGGATTTGTGTGGCTGGCAATGAAACTGGCATTTGAGTGATGGGCAGGGTTCTGCTGTATTTGTGTGTTGTGGCTACTCAGTGTTTCATCAGTCTTGCCGAGCGGAGACAATGGCAGTTAGTGTGAAACTGGCATAGGGATACAGGATGAGAAAAAAATTATGTCGGGTTATGGCGGTGGGGAGGAGGGAGGGGATGGTTGAATGACCAGAGCTGGGTGTGAGCTCTCGCTAAGCGAGAGAGAAAAAATGGCGGGCATTTGAAAATGAAATGGGGGGGGTTAGCCAATTAGGGAGCAGGGTGGGGAGCAGGATCCTGGTGATGGGGCTGTCTGGGCTGGTACTTTTAACAGCCGGGCATCTGTTGTGTGACAGATGTCCAGCTAGAGAAGCCCCTCAGCCAATCAGAAGCCTCAAATACTTTTATCCATTTTCTAATTTCAAATATATGAAAGAAAGCAGCCAGTAGTTCCAAGATTCTCTTTACAGAAGAACCTAACAATTCCTTGTTCACATACTCTGGTTCTATTTTTATTTCCACAATAATCTTTCCTAGTATTCTTTTTCTGTTCCTCTCATATAAAGGGCAAACTAGTATTAGGTGTATTAAGTTGTCTTCTTCTAGATTACAGTTGCATGTTACTTTGATCTTTTTAACACCTTTGTAACAATTTAATTTATTATGCGTGTGATATTCAAATTAAAATCTAGTGATCACGTTTCTTCTCTGTGGGTTCTTCATAATCTGGAGATACAGTAGGGTTCCACTAGATGTGTGTTTTTATTTCTAGCAAGCCATTCACATCTTTTGTATGATGTACAAAGGCTTAATTCTTTCTGATTGTATGTATTTTTCCGTCTTTCTTTAGTTTGTGTAAATGCCACTTCCTTTGGATAGATATACTGTAGATATTGGCCAGTAAATGTAATGAGCCTGCTGGGTTTATAAGCAAATCAATCACTTGTGTGCTAGGGAATAATACTTTTTTATGAATATAATGTATTGCTTCATCAAGGCACTGTCTAGGTAGCTTGTATTCTTTCATTTGGTATTCCTTGAACCAACATATTATTACTCTTTCTTGGATTATATTTTCCAAGGGCATTTGATCTAACTCGCCTCTCACCAATACTGATGGGGCTCCTTGGAGGAGACCCAATAATGACCTATAGAATTTATTTAATAATGCCTCTATTTTAGTTAATAGTTGGATTCCCCCATAATTCCATGCCATATAATATTACATTTTTTATTTTGGCATTAATAACGTTTACACGCCCTTTAATTGATTGTCCCCCATGCCTATAGGAGAAACCGTTAATAATTGGTAGTAATCTTTTTACTGTATTTTCCATATTTAGAAGGTGTCTCCTCCAGGATAAATTATTTGTTATTGCTAATTCTAGGTATCTAAAACTGCTTATTGTTTCTATTTCTTTCCCTTCTATCTTAAAATTATGTTCTTTCTTGGTACCTCCTATTATCATGGGTTTAGTTTTTGATATATTGACCTGTAAATCTAAATTTTTACATAGTGCTGAAAATTCTTCTAGTATCCTTTTCATTCCCAGTTAGCTTGTGGAAAGTAAAACAATGTCATCTGCAAAAGCCAAGTACGGACATTTTCTGTCTCCTATTTTTGGTACATGAAATTCATCTTTGTAAATTTCACTAAAATACTATTCAAGAAAATGTTGAAATGTATCAGTGACAGCCGGCCCAGTGGTGCTGAGGGTTGAGGCACTGGATGCCACACCTTGTGCCACGAAGGCGACCCATGTTCGGGAACGAACACGGGATGCTGAAGGTTGGCAGGGAGGAGATGGATTGAGCATCCGAAGGACTACTCTCCATCTCTGGGGGGGGAGTCCATGACCGGTGCTCGTCTGACCCCTAACGGAGGCTGGGGCTCGAGGGCATGGATCCGCACAGTAGGGGAGGTGGGGACTTGGCAACCGCTTGACCGGGTGCATGCACGGGAGCATGCACGGTCCCAGTCGCCAGCGGCATTGCACGCTGTGCTCCCACAAGGGAGAAAAATGCAAAAATAGCCTGCAGAGGATGAACAGGGAACTTGCAGGCCCTGCACCTGGCTAGCCACAGCAAGGCAGCGCTGGATCCTATTTCGGGGGGAGGAACCCCTCTCCGACCCCACTGGGGGGGTAAACCCTGGGAGCAAATGCTGTGCTGGCTGGTAGACACCAGGGTGACGGGGCTTTGGTTCCCCCAGAGTGAGAGGGCTGCAGGGCTGGTGTATAAACAATACAACAGCAAAAAAAAAAAGAAAAGTATCAGTGGCAAACTGCATCCCTGCTTAACCCCTTTGTTAGGGATCTGGCCAGGAACATCATGGGAAAAAACATTGTGGCACAAAACACTGCAGGCAAAACATTGCCACCTGCAATGTCAGCAAACAATAACATCGCTGGCCCATACTGCACAGGCAGTACAATGTGAGTGCAACCTTGGTGACAGGAGGCTCCCCCATCTCACACACCGATCATCAGCCCCAGTAAGAGTAATAGTAGCAATCCCTGGTGGTGTGCTGTCCAGTGTCCCCCCCACCCACTGTTGCTGATCACCAGCACCAGTGTCTCATTCTACATTGCTGTGTAATATATCCCTAGTGTATAGTGGACCCCCCAGCAGGTAGATCCCCACCACACCACACCCCACCCATATCCTAGCAATTAGTGGGTGAACAGCACTGCCCTCCACTCACTGCCATGGCTGGCCACCCAAATGAGCTGATATAAATGAGTGTGCATATGAATACATGCTCATTCATGTCAGCTCAGTTGGGTGGCCAGCTGTGGTAGTGAGTAGAGAACTGTGCTGGGCGCCTGCTAATTGCTGGAGTGTGGGGTGGTGGGGATTTACCTGCCGGGGTGGGGGTCCACTAGACACCAGGGATATATTGCACAGCACTGTAGAATGAGACATCAGTGCCGGCGATCAGCAATGGCGGGTTGGGGGGGACACTGGACAGCACACCACCAGAGAGTGCTACTATAACTCTTACTCTTACTAGGGATGATGATTGGCGGGTGGGATGGGGGACTCTCTTGTCACCATGGTTGTACTCACATTGTACTGCCTATGCAGTATGGGCCAGCGATGTTATTGTTTGCTGACATTGCATGCAGCAATGTTTTGCCTGCAGTGTTTTGTGCCACAAAGTTTTTTTCCCACGATTTTCCTGGCCGGATACTTTTTTCATTGGAAAACTTTCACTTATTCCTCTTTTGTTGTTATATCCAACTTGGGGTTATATTATTCTGGTATAATCTTGTAATACATTCTGTTAAGCCTGGGTCTACCCCTGTTTCTTCTAGTATATGATATAGATAAGCTCTATTAAAATTATCGAATGCAGCCTTTAGGTCAATAAAAATACAGTATAACTTTTGTTTTCTGATTATCTTATATTTATAGATGATATGTGTTAAAATAAAACCTTGGTCTATTGTTGAGTGTTTGTTTCTGAATCCTGCTTGGGCTTCGTCTTTTAACTGTCTTTTCTCCAGCCATGACAATCATACCTCTCAACCTTTTGTCACTGAAATGAGGGACATGGACATTTCTGGACACTCAAAATGAGGGACAATGAGGGACACAGACCCTCAGAATGAGGGACACATCCTCAAACATGGAGATACAAGCTCAGAGCACTGTGAAAACCATAGTGTTTACTTATACAGGGTTAATTTTTGATTTAGTGTTTTAGAATATTAAGTGTTTCCGTTTTAAAGTCTGAATTTACAGCACATTTGCAGTGTGGGCAGCACCTTTCCCATGAGGGATGGATGAGGGACAGAGCAATTTTAAGGGGGAAAATGTATTTATTTGTTTTTGGTAAACACACTAGACAACAAGTTCAAATCACCACAGATTTGCATATGCAGCCCATGATGCTTTGCATTGTGTGGGCATGGGCATGTGTGATTTTGTATTTTCTTGAAACTTGGCTTCCCAGCCAAATGCCCTTTGGGGTAACCTTTGCCTCAGTGTTTGCACACAGAGGTTCTTTGTCTAGACAACAAGTGCCTATTTTCAGGTGTGACCCGGGAGGTTAAAATACAGAAAAAACATGGTACATATTCAAGGTAGCATACAAGCCCACAATACAGGTGGGCCAGAGAGAATGCAGTACTATGAACATAGTGCATAGACAGAGAACAAACTCACCCACACACAGGTGGGGCCAGAGTACAGTATCTAGACATAGTACAGAGTCAGAGCTAACAAACATGAGTACAACTACAACTCAAATACGGTAAGCCCACAAGGTAACATGGAGTTAGGAGAACTACAGGTACAGGTAAACTAAGGGGGAGCCCGAATCAGTGAACAACCCAGGTGAGTGTTGGGGAACAGGCAAGGGGTAGAGTGAACAGTGCAGTTGGACAGCATGGAGCTAGTGGGTGAGAAACCCAACCTGGGGGACCACCATGGTGGAGACTGGCTCAAACTGCAAGGAGAGAACTGCCCAAGCCAGTAGCAGGCCCAGTGGGCAGGGCAAGAATAGCGAGGGGACTTCAGGTGCCACATGGGAGGGAGCTAGAAAGGGTAGGGGATGCCTGACAGAGGAGAGTGGGAAGTGCTATCATGGGGAGAGGCAGAGGCCAAGAACAGCTTGTGGGTGAGGTGTCGGGCAGCCACTAGTGCCAGCAACTAGTTGGCACAAAGACAAATGGAGGCAGCTTTGAGGAATTTCCAGAGGGACGTTTTGAAGCCAGAATGGGAAGGGGCAGCTCGGACTAGGGCAGGAAGGGAGGGAGTTTCAGATTCTCGGAGCGTAGGCGGAAAAGGCCCGATCCCCAGTGAGGGAGTGGGTCCTAGGGACCTTGCAAGCCAGAGTCGAGCTGGACCTAAGCAGATAGGTTGGGGTGCAGTGTTTGAAGGGAAGGGCAAGAGCGGAGGGGGCAAGCAGTTCAGACTATGTTATCAACCATGTTACCAAGGACAAAGGCTCGGTGTTTATCAGGGGGAAGCCGCTCCAGATGGGCATAGAGGGCACACTGATGCGTAAGGTGAGGAGCGGAGAGGGCAAAATGACATATGTTGTTATAAGGCATGTCCCATTTTGCTAGGGAGGCATTCGGGACCAGCGCGAAAGCAACAAGCCCATAGCAGAGTGTAGGTAGGAGGAGACCCCTGGCTATGGCGAGCCGAGCGGCCGAGGTGAGGCAGTCCTTGGCCCTGCATGCTAAGCCAAGCTTACTGTTCGATGCTTTGCAAATGTTCCGGAGATGCTCAGTGAGATCAAGCTGAGGATCTAGGGTCACCTCTAGGTACCTATCAGATTTCAGGACAGGCAGGAGGGAGCCATTCCCCCCATTAATGGCAAGGGGGTGAGGGGCAAGATGTGGTTTTGGCCGCCGACCCGAATAACATGGCGTGGGTTTTGCTTAGATTAACGGTGAGCTTGTGTCCCATGAGCCAGTTAAGGATATGTCCAAAGTCAGAGTTGAGTTGAGAGTTGATGGTAGCGGAGTTCTGGGAGCTAGATAATAGTACCAGGTCATCCCATAGAGTGTTGTAGACCCAAAGGTAGTAACTGAGGGGAGTTCATTTATATAGAGGGAGAACAGAATGGGACCAAGAACGGACCCTTGGGTTACTCCGCATCTGACTGGGGAAAGGCCCGAAAGGGCACGGTTAAAACAAGTGTATTGTTGTCTCCCCCCAAGGTAGTTGGTGCACCAATCAAGGGCTCAGGGGGAGAAGCCTTGCCGCAGTAGAGCAGAGAGAAGGAGATTGTGGTCGACCCAATCAAAGGCCTTAGAGAGGTCGACAAAGATGGCCCCAGTCAGTTTGCCAGCATCTGTGGCGGCCCTGAACTCGGAGGTGACCACAGCGATAACAGTGGACATGCTATGCCCCTTCCTGAACCCGGGCTGTGCAGGGGAGAGAACTGCATACTCCTGCAGGTAATGGGAGATTTGTCCAGCTATAGCCTTTTCAAGTAGCTTGCTGGTAGCAGGGAGTATGGCAATGGGGCAGTAGTTATTCATCTCCTTGGGGTCACCGAGCTTAAACTCTGTCACAACCTTGGCCACCTTCCATATGTCAGGTACGATTCCAGAGGTGAGGGAAGAGTTAAATATGTGGGTAATCGGCCAGGCAAGGAAGGGCGCACACAGGCTAAGAAACTTAGGCTCTAGGTTATCATAACCTGCCCCTGAGTGGTGCGAGAGACCAGCTAGGAGAGTTTGAGTCTCTCTTGTAGAGATTTGTTTCACATAAAAAGGAGGCCGGGGGGAGGGGGGGTAGTGGTCCTGAGGTTCTGTGGTGGGGGTTGGAAAGTGAGGGGAGGCAGGCAGTTCGGAGAACAAACAGTTGAACGCTGAGGCTATGGTTGGGGGGTTATTACAGTTGGCCCCCTCTACGTTCATGTCGACGACCGAGTGCTTGGTGGACACACTGACTATATTTTTAATGTTTTGCCAGAAGCACCGGTGGTTGTAGGCCAATTTCAGCATAGCTGATTTACAGAACTCATTCTTGGTGGCACGCATTGCGGCCTTGCAAGAGTTTCTGAGCTGCCGATATTCAAGGAGGTCTTGTGTATCACTGGAAATTTTGTGGTTGATCCAGCACTTGTCTCTCTGCTTCATGAGAGTGAGTAGTCCACCATGCAGTCACTTGGTGACAGTACCCCTCACCCTCCTTTTTGTGAGGGCAGCGTGCCTGTTCTGCAGAGGGATGAGAATCGCTAGGAAGTGGTCCAGTGCTATGGTAGGGTTATTTGTGCTAGGTACCCTAGTCCAGTCGGTACGATGTAGGTAGTCCAAGTAGTCATTTAGGATAAACTTGGAATAATCTGTAATCTGAATCACTCTACTGGGAATTTTAGGGGCGGTGGACCCCCAGATGCAGTAAATGGGCGAGTGATCAGATATTGCATCCGGGTGAGTGCCAGATTGGATGATTTTATCTGGACAGTTGCTCAGTAACCAGTCAGTAAGAGACCCCTTGTCTGCCCGGGAGGAGGTCCTCGTGGGTACTGAGATGGTCTGACTGAGGGCGAGGCCAGATAGAAGCGGCTCAAATAGTTTGGTATTTGGCACCAGTTGAGGTTGAAATCCCCAAGGATTAGCACCTCATTAGACCCAACCTTGCCTTTAAGGTGGTCAAGTAGGGAGGAGAGTCCAGGTAAGCCTCCCTTAGGGGGATTATAGGCACAGACCAGGTGCACCTTTTTTGTGTTGCTGAGCAGCAAGAGGGAGTGAATGAATTCACAACCTGTGGGGTTGGGTGGAGATAGAGACACCATGGATGTGTTTGGGTACCCCCTAAAGTATAGGAGTACCCCACCCCACACATTTACTACCAGTCCTGTCCCGCCTAATGAGACTGTAACCCAGAATGGCACATGCGGTGTCAGGAATACCAGGCTTCAGCCATGTTTCCGAGATGCCCATGATGTCAGGCTCATACAAGGTTGCCCATGCTATCAGTTCCGCTTGGTTATGTAGTATACTGTGGATGTTTAGATGAGCTATTTTTAGGCCTTTTTTTGACAGCCAGGCAGGGGGCTGCTTGGGGGGGTGTCAGGTTGCTGGGTGACCAGGATAGGAGGGTGTGGAGACCGGCTGCACAAGAGGAGCCATAGCCTAGACTTACTGGGCTGCGAGGTAACTCTGGGCTTGGGTGCAGTGTCCAGAGAACCAGTGCACAGTAAGAGTGAGCCTAACAGAGCCCCTAGGCTTTAGGTGCAGTGTCCAGAGATCCAATGCATAGGAAGAGTGATCCTGACAGAGCCCCAGGGGTAACTCCAAGTGTAAAGGTGTCTAAGGTGGGGCTAAGAACTGGGGCAGAGGTTAGGGCTGGGAGAGGAGTCAAGGGACAGCTCAAGTTCAATAGTGTGGTGCCTTATGTGAGCACAGAGAGCCAGAATCACATAATAAAATGTGCCTAGGAGTAGCTCAGAAAGCAGTCAAGGAGGTACACACTTAGAGAAAGTGAGAACAGCTCTCTAGTGTCGAGCTACTATAGCCTGCAGATGGTAAAGTGGGCTGATAGGATAATTCCACCCATGTGATGACAGCTATAAATCCCAGCGATGACCACGGGTGGTGGTGGGGGCGGCGGGGCTAGTCCTCGTCAGTGGCAGAGGAAAAGCAGCGTGGCGTTCACCACGTGGCTATGAGCAAACAGCAGGTGCAATGGCGAACAACAGAGGAACAAGACTGCTCCAGTAAGCCGCTACCCCTCTCTGGAGGGTAGAAAAAATGCACTGTTGCAGTACAAACGGAGTAGCTTGCAGGCAGGCCTGGTATATCTTGTATTTATCTGCAATGGCTGTGGGCTCGCCTCGGGAGGTGGGGGAGAGCAGCAGCAGCAGCAACCCTTGTGACTGGGTGATTTCTCCTGGAAGGCAGCATCCCTGCGATGGCTGTGGGCTCACCTCGGGGGGTGGGGGAGAGCAGCAGCAGCAACCCTTGTGACTGGGTGATTTCTCCTGGAAGGCAGCATCCCTGCGATGGCTGTGGGCTCACCTCGGGGTGGGGGAGAGCAGCAGCTACCCTTGTGACTGGGTGATTTCTCCTGGAAGGCAGCATCCCTGCGATGGCTGTGGGCTCACCTCGGGGGGTGGGGGAGAGCAGCAGCAGCTACCCTTGTGACCAGGTGATTCCTCCTGGAAGGCAGCATCCCAGAGAGAGAACAAATCAGGTGAGCCCACCTATATACCGGGGGAAGGGTCTACAGAGACACAGACAGTCCGATGGGGTGTAGGCAGGGCAGGGCGAAGGGGGGGGGGCTGAGAGGGGAAACACTAATCCTTAAAACTGTAAATGAGCATTTTGGTCATCAGTACGAGTGAACAACTATACTGAAAAGAGAGGGGAAACACTAATCCTCAAAAACTGTAAATGAGCATTTTGGTCAGCATAAATAGCAATAAGGCAACAGTTAAGGTTACAGGTGAAGATATTAATAAATGCAGGCAAAGGGCTCAGAATTGGCTAAAGATGAGCCTAACAGCACAGGTAGCCCACAGTTCAGGTAGTAAGTAAAAAGAAACAAAAAGCAGGCAAGAGGCTCAAACAGGCTAGCAATAAACCTAGCAGCACATGTACACTGATCACAACTATAGTCTCTTAAGGAATTCAAAAGATGGTGCCAGAATCCCAGTCCCAGTCCTTCCTCGTCCTCGTCAGTGGCAGAGGAAAAGCAGCATGGCATTCACCACATGGCTGCAAGCAAATGGCAGGCACAACGGCGAACAACAGAGGCACAAGACTGCTCCGGTAAGCCTCTACCCCTCTCCAGAGGGTAGAAAAAATGCACTGTTGTGGTACAAATGGAGTAGCTTGCAGGCAGGTCTGGTATATCTTGTATTTATCTGCAACGACTGTGGGCTCACCTCGGAAGGTGGGGGAGAGCAGCAGCGGCAACCCTCATGACCGGGTGATTTCTCCTGGAAGGCAGCGTCCCTGCAATGGCTGTGGGCTCACCTCGGGGGGTGGGGGAGAGCAGCAGCGGCTACCCTTGCGACCGGGTGATTTCTCCTGGAAGGCAGCGTCCCTGCAATGGCTGTGGGCTCGCCTCGGGAGGTGGGGGAGAGCAGCAGCGGCCACCCTCGCGACCGGGTGATTTCTCCTGGAAGGCAGCGTCCCTGCAATGGCTGTGGGCTCACCTCGGGGGTGGGGGAGAGCAGCAGCGGCTACCCTTGCGACCGGGTGATTTCTCCTGGAAGGCAGCGTCCCTGCAATGGCTGTGGGCTCACCTCAGGGGTGGGGAGAGCAGCAGCGGCTACCCTTGCGACCGGGTGATTTCTCCTGGAAGGCAGCGTCCCTGCAATGGCTGTGGGCTCGCCTCGGGAGGTGGGGGAGAGCAGCAGCGGCTACCCTCGCGACCGGGTGATTTCTCCTGGAAGGCAGCGTCCCTGCAATGGCTGTGGGCTCACCTCGGGGGTGGGGGGAGAGCAGCAGCGGCTACCCTCGCGACCGGGTGATTTCTCCTGGAAGGCAGCGTCCCTGCAATGGCTGTGGGCTCACCTCGGGGTGGGGAGAGCAGCATGCTACCCTTGCGACTGGTGATTTCTCCTGGAAGGCAGCGTCCCTGCAATGGCTGTGGGCTCGCCTCGGGAGGTGGGGGAGAGCAGCAGCGGCTACCCTCGCGACCGGGTGATTTCTCCTGGAAGGCAACATCCCTGAAATGAGGGATGCCCTTCATAATGAGGGACACTTGAGAGGTATGATGACAATAGCCTATTATTTAGTATTTTTGTAAATATCTTTTGGGTGCTAGCAATAAGGATTATAGGCTAATAACAACTGGAGTCTAGTCTGTCATCTTTTGTAAATATTGGTACAATTATATTATGTTTCCAAGATTCCAGTATATTTCCAGTTTCCAAAATATGGGAAATGCCTTATACAAAACCAGTGTCCATATTCCATTTAATTTTTTGATCATATCAGCTGGGATTCTATCAGGCCCTGGTGATTTATTATTCTTGAAAGAGAGTATGGCTAACGCCTTTCTTCTGTGGAACATTTTTCTAAAACTGTAATCCATGGCTTATTTTCCCTTTCTTCAAGTGCTATCCTATAGCTGGTTCCTGACTGGTAAAAAAAAGTTTACTGTAGTGTCTTATCCAATCTGTAGGTTCTATGTTAGATCCGTGGGGAGTATAAACATTGGTGCCACTGGCTACTATTCTCCAGAATTATTTTGTGTCTTTCATTACTACTGTCATTTCCAGAGCCCTCCATAGTTTTAGTTTATATTTTTTTCTATTTTTTTCTAAAAGTCTGTTGTACTCTTTTCTAATTTTTTAATAGCACTTTGTTGTTTCTACTAGGAGACTGTCTTACTTTTCTTATTTGTAAATAGATTTTTTTCTTTTCATTTCTACATTCTTTTGTGTACCATTCTGGTGTTTTCCTATCATTGTTCTGTATTTCTTTCTATATATAATTTGCTATCTGTCTCATTGTGTTGGTGAATATAAGTAAAATGTCCTCTTCTTCTGGAAGCAGTGGTATTTTGTTCAAGTAGTTATAATATTCTCTATCTATAAAGTCCTCTAAAAAATATTTCCCTTCTATTTTCTTCCACCAAATGTCTATTGTTGGCATTTGTGTCTCTGTGTTCCTTTTATGTTTATTTTTCTTCTTCTTTAGACTTAGTAGTTCCAACACTATTGGACAATGGATACTTTCTGGTCTGCTTTCAACCATTAAATCATGACATTGTGACAAAAGATTTACGTTTATCAATATATAATTAATAACTGATGAGCCTAACACACCATGGTATGTATAATCCCCCTTAGGGTTGATTTTTTAAAACTAGAAGATTTTGTAAAACTTGAGAATCATGTGTTTCTTTTCCTTTGTTGGTACATATCAGATCCTTACCGTTCCATACGCAATTATTTGGTCCGATATTTCCTTTGATGCCCTTTTGATGTTGCCAAATTGACTATTAAAATTGCCCAACAGAAATACCCATCCCTCGGTTACTACCAATAAACTCATCAGTTATTTTTAGAATATCGGGGACTACATATTCCTGGTAATATTTATTATTCTGGGGTGCTAAATATAGATTAATCAAGGACTTCTCTTTCTTGTCTTCTTGTATAATAAGACATTGTATATTCTTGTTTTCTAGCTGAATTTCCCTTAATGTTCTTCCTTCATTATATTTGCATAATGTCAATAGGTCTTCTATATGTCTACCCTGCTTTTTGTTCTTTATTGCTTTTTTTGCATAAATTGCAAATCCATTAATCACAATGGGCCCTATGCACTAAAATCATGCAAGTGGTGTACTGGTGAGTGTACAACTCTGCACCCGTAGGGGTTCTGTGCATGGGCCATATTCACCAGTGCCAGCCTCCATGTGGCCCTGCCCTCCAGAAATGCAGGATCCCTGGGGGTGGCCAGGTGTAGAGCAGAGGATCCTGGCATATGTCCAATCCACTGGCCACCTGGGTCCCCACAGTGGATCACTTGCACCCATAGGGCACCATGTTTGCAGCCAGTGTGCAGTGTGCCAGCTGCACTGGAGGGGGCCTGTGCCCCATTTGCCCCACCCACAGAGGTCTGCACCAATGTCAGTGGTGTTCATACCTGGGGTCTGCAGATCCCTGCCACCACAGCCATGCCCAGTGGATGTGACTCAGGGTTGTGTACTGGGGCTATGTCAGCCCATAGTTGTTGTAGCCACTGGCCCCCCCATGCATGGCACTCTGCACTTTTGTACATTGTGCGGAGTGCCGGCGCGCGCCCCCCCCCACCTCCCCCAGCACACTTATGTGCGGAGCTCCACGATCAGTCAGGGGGACATAAGTGTTGTGAGACTGCTGTTGAGGGGGTGCATTGGGTGCAGCAGGTGCAGAGTGGGCTACGCGCCGGAGCTATGCAGTGCATGCCCACTCTTCACATATGTGGATAGGACCCAATGTCTGTAACCATCCAAGTTTCTTGAAAACAATCATAATGGAAGCTCTTTATGCATTCAGTAAACGCTGGATCATTTAATTTACTTTTTAATTCTGAAATATTCAATGATAAAATCTTATCCATTTCTATTGCATCATCCCTTAATTCCACCCCCATGTTCATTTGTCAGTTTGTTCCAATCTCATTTCTTAGGATAGTTGCAATAATGCACTTCAGGGGGTTTGTTGTTGTGAGACTTATACATGCCTCAAGTGGTTTATGGCACTCGGTCTGTGGCCTTGTGCCACAGCACATGCGAGGCATGTGTAAATCTCACAATAACACACCCTCTGTTGTGCATTATTGCTTAACCATCACACAGAGGAGAAGGTTTTCGCTTACTGAGCCATCTGAAGCAGGGAAAAGACTGCTGAAAATAAAGGAGGCCTTCACAACCAGCCTCCTGAGTTTGACTCAAACTTTTCTTTTGTTAGTGATTTAAATTGAATTTATGAGACTGTTATAGTAAGCCTGTGTAACACTGTTCTTCAGTAGTTCTGTTTACTGTTTCTTAATTAGAATAACAGTACACTTTTGGGGGGGCATATCCCTATCTGGAGGCTCAGGTGAGGGGGCAGATGCCAATATATTACTATTTTTACTGTAAGTTGGAGTTACTTCTTTCAGACCGCTAGGACCTAATGGGTTACCTGTTTCTTGTGGTGTACCTAATGGCCAGGAGAATCTACAGCACTCATAAATTCTGTTTAAGTCACTAGCAAAACAAAAGTTTGTAACTATTTTCTATAGCTGAGTCAAGCTCAGCAAGGGTGGTTGCAAAGTCCTTCTTTATTTTCCGTAGTCTTTTCCCTGCTTCAGATTGATGGGTAAGAGAAAACATTTTTTTGCATATGATATTTTTGTCCCCCTCCCCGATCCACGAGGAAACAGTGACAGGACAGCTGAGCTGCACACTGTAAAAGTAAATAGTTACCATTCCTGGAAAGTAAACAAAGGATTTGCTTTACTTTTACAGTGTGCAGCTCACCTGTCCTGATCTTGACTCATGTCACTGTTCCCTGGTGGATTGGGAGATCCCTATCACCTGCTGCTGGGATGGGCACTGCAGACACAGCCTCCTGGTTGGTGCTGCAGCAGGGTGAAGGAAGGGCAGAGTCAGACAGCATCAGTGTTAGAGTGGAGCTACAGACAGGCACAGTCACTGAAATAGCCCTGACTTGAGTCCCAGATGGGAGTTTCCCATCTTCCCAGCAAGACCTCAGGATGGAGAGGTTTTACACTATGCTCACTCATTCTCATCTGCTGTCATAATCTGTGATGGTCTCACCTCAGGGACCCCACCAGCAACAGATCACCAGCCTCAACCAACAGAGACCCTCACCCCTGCCCTAGCCCTGTTCTCTTTTGGGTAACGCCCCCTCTCCTTCCCATCCAGCATTGGAAACAGTGACATGATAGGACAGTAGGACAGCTGAGCCTGAGAGCAAACACAGCATAAAACATTTCCATCTTGATCACCATATAGGGTGGTCCTATCACTGTTGTGGCATTCAGCAGTCCCTATGTGCTTCATGCAAGTGTTCTGCATCTAACTGCCTCTTGCCCTGTGCCGTACCACACTGAGCAACCCACACAGTGTCCTTCCTAAGGTTTCCATGCCCAGCGCTGTCCTACATTGCACTTGTTCCCACACTTGCAAGTCCCCTTGCATAGGAGAGCCACCATCACATGATGGTTGGGGGCAACATTTGCAGAAGTGGAAGACCTGCTCCATGGAGCACCCACTAGATGTAGCTATAGAAAAAAGGAGGAATGGCAAGATGTTGCTATGTGATTTTGTATTATAAAATATGATATCAGACTGTATACAACATGCTGAATCAAATACCATAAACCATGAAACATTGCAATAATAATCTAGTATTTCTGGCAGGACACCTGTTAGCGCCCCCCCCCACACACACACACATATGCACAATTAACTACAAATTCTCATTAAGTTTGCTTGCATGCATGCTCAAGAAACATTATGCAGCAGTTTATGAGAGAAGCGGGTTGTGGAGGCGTGGCACTGTGGCAGCCAAGGGAAGCACAGCATTTGGAGGCTTGGCACTGATGGACCAATGGAGGCACAGTGTGCTGATGACACTGGCTTAAAAAAGTGCCACCAACTTGTAACGTTTTCACCGCAGCAATCAGTGGCTGCCTCATCATTTCAGTGTCAGCCATTCCACTGCAATGAGGGAGCGACTCATCATTGCAGGGGTGGAACATTAGTAGTGTAATATTATTTGTGAACGTGGCGGTGGCTTGCCACCACATTCAAAAACAATATTACTCAGCCCCCACTGCTGAGGGGGTGCCCAATCCCCCTCAGCAGCATGCACCCCCCCAAAACAGTCTTTGTTTGCCGATGGGACCCCAATCCCCATTGGCTTCAGTCCCCATCCCAGTTTAATTTGCCAACGGGGGATCCCACACCCCATTGGCATAATGTCCCCTGTCTGAGTTTAATTTGCTGATGGGGACCCCACTCCTCATTGGTATAATGTCCCCCAAAAGAGAGTTTGTGCTGACGGGGTTCCAATCCCCGCTGAGCTACCGCCGCCAACCCATTAAAATTGTTTGGCACACATCGGAGTCCACCCCAGTGTGCCAAATCCCCGTGAAACCAGAAAACCATACTGCAATGTTTTTGTTTAACCTGCAACCCAGAAAATGGTCCCTCGTCAAGTCCAGTGGCCCTGCCCCCCAAGCCTCACCCACCCTCTGCCACCCTGCCTCCCCACACACCCCTCACCCCATACTTACCTCTGGAGCATGGCACGACACTCTTCGGTGGACCAGGAACATGTCTGCATTCTTCAAGGCTGACTGCGAATTGAAGAAATGTTGTATATTGGCATAAATAGGGTTTTTTCAACTTTGATGCATCTCTCAGGCATTTTGGGGAATTTTGCCACCAGCTTTTCAACATGGGGTTATTGGGACCCCTCCTTATGAATTCAGGCACTGTCATTTTGTTATTTTGTCCCAAAAGATGATTTCATGGTCACTGCGCAGAATCACTTTTGGGACAGATTAAAGAAACAACAGTGCCAGTGTTCATGAGGTGGGCTCTCAAAAAGTCTATGTTGCAGATCTGGTGGAAAAATTCCAAGAAATTACTATTTTATGAGCGTGTGTAGCACAGTTGCTACGAATGCTCATAACTTCATGAATTTGCGACATTTTCACTCCAGATTTTCAACATTGCCATTTTGCTGTGCCTCCTTATGAACAGCACAGCTGTCATTTTTCACATCCTGGACAAAATGTGTTTTTGCACTTCCGGCGCAGAATAGCATTCTCGCTGTGGGAAATCAGTGTTCGGGACACATTAAGAAAATCACAGTGACACTGTTCATGAGCAGAGATCCTAAAATGCCTATGTGGAGAATTTTGTGAAGAAAGTCCATAAAATGAATGTGTTATGAGTGTGCATTACGCAGTTTCCACATATGCTTGGAACTTCATGAATCTGCAATATTTTCACTCCAGATTTTCAACATTGCCATTTTTCGACACCTCCTTATGAACAGTACAGCTGCCATTTTTCATATCCTGGCTGAAATGTGTTTTTGAACTTCTGGCGCAGAATAGCACAGTCACTGTGGGAAATCAGTGTTTGGGACACATTAAAATAATCACAGTGACACTGTTCATGAGCAGAGGTCCTAAAATGCCTATGTTAACAATTTTGTGATGAAAAGTCCATAACATGAGTGCGTTACAAGCGTGTGTTCCCCAGTTCCACACATGCTCAGAACTTCACAAATTTGCAATATTTTCACTGCAGATTTTAAACATTGCCATTTTCCCACACCTCCTTATGAACAGTACAGCTGCCATTTTTCACATCCTGGCTGAAATGTGTTTTTGCACTTCTGGCGCTGAATAGTGTGGTTGCTGTGGGACATCACTGTTCAGGAGACATTAAGAAAATCACAGTGACACTGTTCATGAGCAGAGGTCTTAAAATCCCTATGTTGAAAATTTGGTGCTGAACATCCATAAAATTCCTGTGTTGCGTGCATGCATTGTTCAGTTTCCACGTATGCTCAGAAGTGCAAGCATTTTTAATATTCCCACTACAGATTTATAACATTGTCATCTCTTCACACCTCCCTATGGATGGTGCAGCTGTCATTCTTTACATCCTGCCCAATCTGTGCTTTCATACATGTGGCGCAGAATGGCATGGTCGCTGTTGGAAGTCAAAGTTTGGGACACATTGACAAAATCACACTGCTTTCATGAGGTGGGGCCAGAAAAAGGCCATGTTGAAAATTTATAGTGCAAATACTAACAAACGCTTGGAGCATTAGGGTTTCTAACCATAATGTCCCACCCTGTACAGACTGACAGGCATCAGGGTGTGCTTTTGGATTGCCAACTGTACTGCTCATGCCATCCCACCCCCCCAGCCACTGACGGGCATCAAGGTGTACTCTGGACTCTTCGGCCCCACACTTCACTCCATTCTCCTATGGTGCACCCATGTCAGCATATGTTGTCATGGAATGGGGTGACTGTAAAGCCAAACACCCCAAAGCACGCCTCAACACATGTCGGTGTCTGCATGATAGGGTGAGGTGACATGCGATGACCATCATGGGACACAACCCAAACACTTATCCCAATGCCCGTCCATCTCTACAGGATGGAGGTGGGATTGGTGTGAAGTTCAATACTTCACTGCCATTCCTATTCTGCATCTTTCTAACTTCTGCATTTTCAATGCTAATACCAGCAAGCAAACATTCGGCATTGACAAAGGCTTGTTTTAGTATATGCTGTGGTACTAGAAATAATAGTGAGGTTTGTGAAATGAAAGGTGCTCTCCTTTATAATGCTGTATTCATTCTGGGTTGTATTATAATTGAACATGTAACTTCCTGCATACAGTTTTACTCATAGATAATGATTGCTCACTTGACTCATTCACCTAACATGATGCCAGATGAAAGTATATACAGTGGTTGACTTCATTCCTGCATGCGCTATCAGATTTTTTCTTTTCATTTAATACTACATTCACTGACTGTTTTGGTGGCACAATTGACTAAAGTGCAGTTCACTGAGAAAACTCGAGTGAGTGAGGTCTCGACATTTGGGAAAAAATGATAATGGCATTGGTAATCCTTATCTAGAAGAAGAATCAGCATTTATATAGCGCTTTTCATACATCCAAAGCACTTTACAAGCACTGATAGACTGGTAGTGAAGTGACTGAATGTGTGGTGGCAGCCATATCGCACATCATCACCCACACACAGCCTGGATAATTGCATGAACCGGTTTATGGGAAGGGGAATGTTGGCCAGGACACCGGGAATATTCCCTACTCTTTTGCAAAGAGTGCCCTGGGTTCTTTTATTTCCACCTGGACACCCACCAGGATGGGCAGAAGGGACCTCGGTTTAATGTCTCATCCGAAGGACGGCACACTCCAGCAGTACAGCACCCCCCAATACTGCACTCGGATGCCAGCGATTTTTAGGTGCAAGTCCAATCCCGGTGTGGGACGAGAACCCACGACCTTCTGGTCCAGAGGCGGATGTGCTACCAACTGAGCCACGCTGACACCTATCTATGAGTAAAACTATCTATGACCATCTATGAGTAAAACTTTATACATAAAGTTACTATTAACAAATCTTATTATTATTTCTAATACCACTGCACACAGTAAAATGGGAGTTTGTGGTTCATTGTGTTTGTGTAATCTTTCATGGTTTGTGGCATTTAATATAGCATGCTGCATTTAAGCTGGATGTGTTGCAGTCCGTATGTAATCATGTTTTATTATAATATAAATGCACATAGTGTCATATTGCTGGCACTCCTGATGGGTATAGAGACTTCTGGATCAGTCCCCAAAAATCTGTCCTTTGCTGGCCAGGCAGCAGTTGGCACCAAATTTGTCCCTGCAGTGTGCTGGTGGCGGCAGCATCCTAAAAGCTGGAGAAAGGATGCCCTCTCCCTCTCTGCCCTGTGAAGCTGCTGAGCTGAAGGAAGACTCCATAATTAGCATATCACAGTAACAAACATAAGAACTAGTTCTCATTCCTAAAATTAGTTACTAAAAAACACAGGGACTCCAAATGACTAGTGTTTTTTGTTTGGTGGGGGAGAGATATTGGCAAGTACATACACCTGCACGTGGACACACACACACACACACACACACACACACACACAAACACCAATTTTCAAATGGGGGTGCAGGGCTTGCAGCCAAGTACTGCATCCCTGCAAAATATGCTGCACCTATGGCCAAGGGTTTGCCATAACATGCACCTGATTTTATAAGTCGGGATGCAAATTGCGACAATACCATAATTTTACATTGACTTGTGCCAAAGCTGTGGGGCAAGTGCTGTAAACCAGCTCCCCCACGGAGAGGTATGTCGGGGGGAGCTGGCAGAACTGAGCTGCAGCACCGCATTGGACTTGCAACATGGGGTTTGTGGCACCTATCTTTGAAAATCCAGCTTGCAGCACAGTTTACTGCAAGTTGGTACTTGCGACTAACTCCGGCCACAAGTCTGATGGGGTGGTCCCAGCATGTTTGAAAACAGGTGCCATGGTCTCACAGCTGGGGTATTAAGTTGAAAGAGGATTCAGATATGATTCACTGATCTCTCACTCTGTTGCTCTCTCCTCCCCTGTCACTCTGTCTCTTTCTCTCCCTCCCAAATAAAAAAAAGCATTACACTGAACAGTTTGTTCATTGATTGTCACGCAATTCATGTATTTTTCAAACAGCTGCAAGATTCTTCACTGCATCCAGATCTCATTGTAATCACTGTATGCTGACTTCGAGGACAAGCAACACTGAAAGCTTCTTCTTACTGGTCATTTTTTTATTTTTGTTAAGCAATAGCACCCCAGTCTGTTAAAAGTTGTGCAATTCTGCAGTGCGAGCTGACAAAGTGAAAGGTCCAGAGATGGTGTCAGGCAGCACATATTGATAGTGCTACAATACCTTTATGTTGTGACAACATGTATACAGTATTTAGTGATTAGAGCAAAGCAGCCTATACTGAACACTTGTAAAAGGCAAAAAATAAAATAAACAAACAAACATGAACAATACAGCACTGCAGCAATACTGTGACCACCAGGTTAGATTTATGTAATGGAAATTTGGGTAACTAGAGAAAAATCTAATCACTTAATATACAGGCTGTCATAACAAGAAGGTATTTTAGCACTATCAATATGCACTGTCTCTGGACCATTTACTTTGTTGGCTTCCACTGCAGAATTGCACAGCTTGGGCACTATTGAGAAGGGCTCATATGATCCCGCACCACAAGAGTGGTAGCAGGGAGGAGGCAGGGAACTACAGACCAGTCAGTCTTACCTCAGTAGTGGGCAAGATTATGGAGGCACTCCTTAAGGAAAGCATAGTGCAACACCTGGAATCCATAGGAGCACAGGATCCAAGACAGCATGGTTTTACAAAAGGAAGGTCCTGTCAAACTAATCTCATAGATTTCTTTGACTAGGTAACCAGAATGGTGGACCAAGGGGGAGCAGTTGATGTCGCCTACCTTGACTTCAGCAAAGTTTTCGACACTGTTCCACATAGAAGATTGATAAATAATCTGGATAGGCTCGTGGTGGGTCAGAAGTTGGTCAGCTGGGTGGCAAACTGGTTGACGGTCACAAAACAGAGAGTGGTGGTAAATGGTATACAGTCAGAAGAGATGCAAGTCACAAGTGGGGTACCTCAGGGATCAGTCTTGGGGCCAGTCCTCTTCAATATCTTCATTAGTGACATTGCAGATGGACTAGAGGGTAAGGCTTGTCTGTTTACAGATGACACCAAGATCTGCAACAGACTAGATGATCCAGATGGGGTGGGCAGAATGAGAAGAGATCTGAATAAACTAGCAAAATGGTCAGAAGAGTGGCAACTGGGATTTAATGCAAAGAAGTGCAAGATCATGCACATAGGGAAGAGAAACCCTGAAGCCACCTATAGGCTGGATGGGAATTGCTGGCAGTCACAAAGGAAGAAAGAGACTTGGGCATCATCATCACCGATGGCCTGAAATCATCCAAGCAGACCTCTAAAGCAGTAGGTAAGGCTAGGGGGATGTTAGGATGTATTAGCAGGGGTATCACAAGTAGTAAGAGGGAGGTAATAATCCCTCTTTACAAGACACTGGTTAGGCCCCATCTGAAGTACTGCATGCAGTACTGGAGGCCACACCATCACAAGGACATTAACCAAATTGAGGCAGTCCAGGGAAGGGCAACCAAAATGGTGCAGGGACTGCATCAGAAGACATATGAGGACAGATTAACGGAGCTCAGTATATATACCCTTGAGCAAAGGAGGGAGAAAGGTGATTTGATTGAAATATTCAAACACCTTAAGGGCATTAATAAGGTGAAAGAGTCTAGCATGTTTAAATATAAGACACATAGCAGGACAAGAGGACACATCATGAGATTAGAGGGAGGCCGATTAAGGGGGAATGTGAGGAAATTCTTTTTCACAGAAAGGATGGTGGATGCATGGAACGGCCTACCTCAGGAAGTGGTGGCTATGAATACAGTGCAGGGCATCAAACAGGCATTGGATAGGCATAAGGGAGCAATACAGATGAGTATGAATAGATAGGCCACTGACAGAGCAAAGGCCGATGGCACATTTATAAGGTAGAAAAAGAAATGGGCAGACTGGATGGACCTTGCGGTCCTTATCTGCAGTCAACTTCTATGTTTCTATGTTTCAAAAATGTTTCCTCACAACTATGAATGTCTTCTCTGTAGACTATCAAAGTTCTGAAATTATTTATTTTACCACATCCCATGACTGTAGCGCCATACTGAGAGCTGGGACCTCAAAAGTAGTAAACACTGGAATCAATTTTTGAAAGCATGTATTTACATCAGTAAAAAGTTGAATTTTTGTATTTGAAGCTCCTGTTATAGCTGCTCCAGCCTCCATCTTGCTGACTCAAATCAGGTGGAACCTCAGACACAGTATTCCTCTTTACGGGACCTTAAGTTTCTGTGGCGGACTCTGTACTAGAACAGAGAGCTGCTACTGCTTTGGGACTACCGATAGGGTCCAAGACTAGGTATATGATGATAGAGCCCTGAAACATTTTTTTTTTTTGAGGGGGGGGTCTGCACATTTGATCCTGGAGTCAGATTTGTTGCAATAGTAATAGGCCCTACTACATGCATCAGTTATCTCCAATTTGGGCTCCTTCACACCCCCACCCACAGGAGCAGAGAGACAGTTTGATATGTGTGTTGGCCAGAGACAGGAGAGGGGAGTCAGGAGTTTTCAGAGACACAGTGGAAATCGGGAAAGGATTCATATTTCTGATTGACTTGACTTTTGTTAGTAAGGGGAGCAGGGAATAGTGAGGGACCCCGGACACAACAAGAGATGAAGAAGAGTCAAACAGTTTTTGCTGGGCTGAGGACACTGAGTGGCAACATCACAATTCAAAACATATCCCTACTAGCCTGGGGATACCTTCCCAGTGCCAGACTAATCTGCTCTGTTGGGGAGGGTATCTGGGGACAAAGCTTTTATGCTGGCTGCCTCACTACTATGGAATGCTTTGCCATGCTACATCCACTGTGCCGGGCCTGTGGAGGTCTTTAAAAGAGCCTTACAATTAATCAGTCATGCTGTCTGACATCATTAATTTTATTGTTTTACTGATTTATGTCGGTGAATATGCTTATGAATATGCTGTTAGTGAGGCTGTTCTGCTCGTTAGAGCTGTTTATATGTTTACTTTTTGTATTCATTGAAAGTGTCTTTATGATCTGTGTGGTGCCTGAGTCTCTGGGAAAGGGCACCTGAAAAATTAAAAAATGCCTTGATCTTGGTTTTCCCTTGTCTGCACCAGGGATGAGTTCCAGGTGTTAGTAGGATTTTTTTTAGTGTTTTTTTTTTTGGGGGGGGGGTGGCTAATTAAAAAAATCTCTGGCTATGCATTAGTTCATTTAACATCACATTGTCAATGAAAAAGTCATTAAGAATACTGACATACACAAAAAATTCATTTTATTTCATTGTATATGCTTTTCCATGCTGCGAATGCCCAGATCATTCTTTTAAACCCTAACTATTGAAATACAGTGTACGTCACTTTGGACGAACAGTTTTGTGTTTCTATCTAATGTCCGCTGAAAGCGATGTCCACAGTTGCCAGAGGAGGTGGCGCTTATACACGTGCTGCATCATGGGATGCCCGCATGGTATCTGGGATGTGAGTCATTGCAAAACTACAGCACTGGTGGATCATATTTATGGTTTATTACTCTAATTTCTAAGACTAAATAAGTTTATGAATTTTTTTAATCTTCAGCACTGAAGGTATGGACTTGTGCGACCTGGTGAGGAGGGTGCTGTGCTGTACAGGGATGCCTTCAGGGAGTGTTGTGTTTTAGTGCTTCTTAGTGCTTTGGTGCTTATTTACATTCAGCCTTTATATTCTCAGGGCTGTGACTTTGTGTTCCTTTGTGTTGATTTTTTTTATTTTTTAAAAAAGTGCCACTGTCCAATAAATGTTCCTTCTGCTGGATCAAGTCCGGCACTGTGGATTTGGGGGTAGCGAGGTGTGTTGCCAAATCCCACACACTCATTTTCAGCAAGGACTCCATCTGCTTTATCAGTTCAATCTTCCTCACAAGTGGGATGCCTGGACATGCGGAGGAAGCCATGGTGAGTGAGAGGTAAGCTGCACCATCAGTGGGAGTCAGTACAGAGGTAAAAGGAATGCCCAGGTATGTTAGTAGCCACACCTTTTAAGTAACCGTTAGCTGCTAATTGGGGGAATAATGAGTTGCCAAACAGCATAACAATAGAGTGAGTTTGAGGCTGGAGGGTCATTAAGTGCATGCCATTTGCGGCAGGCAAGGTTCGTAGTATCCAACTAATTAATAGTAGCATGCTTATTAAATGGTTTAGGCAGGAGCTTTATGTCCAAGAAAACAGATCATCCATGGTAACTGCATCCACACTAACTGGCGCACACTGTATTACTACTTTTTTTAAATGGGAATATCAGAAGCACCCACAATAAGAAAATGACTATCACTCTGCCAGTTTTGATGATGTAATGTTTGGTAGTTTTGGCTGTAGTCTATTTTCACACACACACAAAAAAGACAAAATAGGGCAAACATATTTTAATATTTTCATGAAATCTGTGTCTTGGGTACAAGATGATGGATCAGACTGACATTTTCAAAGTAGCTTCTGGCACCATCTACAACCCTGAGACAGTCTAGACAATCAACTAATCTGATGCCTGAGACACAAGTGAGCAAATAGCAGGGTATTATAAGGTACCATGGATCCCTAAATATGGGGGCATGCTCCCATAGTGTTTTGCACTTGTGGGTGTTTGTATACTGTAACTAACTTCCTAGGAATTATGTAATTTGTAATGACGAAACTTAGTAAATGAGTTCAACTTAACATATAATGGTTTTGCTGTGGCTTTTACCCCATGACCTTGTTGGAATGTATGTGTTTCACATAATGTGACTTTTCTAGTGCAGTGAAATGCTAAGCAATTTGGTAATGCAACAACAGTAATAAAAAATAAACACTGAAACTGAATTTCTAAAAATTGTTAGTGGGGGCAAAGGATGATTGGAATGATTGCCCTTAAGAAACAAAAGTAGCCCCACTGGCTAATATCCATAACATCAAATGGCTGAAGTTCAAATTCAGATAAATACTATAGAATCAGTTAGCAGTTTAAAGTACAATTTCTTTAAAATTATATATAGGATAAAGTATGGGGAGAAGTGTGTTACGAGAATTTAACACAAACCCGAGTTGTTGGATGGCACATTTATGAATGCCATTCAACAACAAGGGTGTGTGTTGAATTCGAGTTTAACACACTTTTCCCCATATTTTATTTTATATAATTGAAGGGCTCCATTTGAAAAGTCTGAGGTCGCTTTTTGTTTTTTTTAATTGTGTTGCGGTTTTCCTGCTTTTGTCTTTCGGTTTCGTTCGGTGTTTGGAATCTGCCTTTTTTTTTTAACTTCTAGGCTATGTGAGGCTGCTGGAGGCTATTTGGTATAGAGGCAACCCCAGAGAAGTGTGTATTTCAGTCCGTGCCACTTAAGGTGACAGGGACAATTTGAACGTGGCGCTATGTTTAGTTAGTCTCGAGCGCTTTGTTGTTCAAAGGGAGCACGTGAATGCCGTAACACCTACTCAGGTGTTACGGCATTTAACACATGGTTTTGGCAATGGGAGAAAACGGAGACCATTAATTATATAATTGTAATTTATATGCACTGAGACCAATATGTTTGGGACCTGTATGAATGAGGATACAATTCCACTATCTCAAAAAGATAGGAAATTCTTTTGCAAACATCTGCATTAGTGCAGCAGTTAGGGTAACTTAATGCCACAAAAGTAGGGAAATGTAGTATTAGGTTTTTCAGCCCTAACTCCCCATCCCAACCCCACAAGTAATAAAAGGACAAGATCACACAAGCAACCACAGACAGCCATCATCAGCTGACAAACAACATACAACTGTTTCTAGATGACACAGATGCAGCCCCAGGACATACACATTCACATCTGGATACAAATAGAAATCCACAACATTCAAATCCCAACACTGCTACTTTGTGCAGAAATACAGGTCCCTACAGCCAGAGATAGAAATCCATGATAACTAAATTACAAGTGCTCTTTTGTCTGCAGAATCACAGGCCCCTATGGGGTCAGTCCTTCTATAGCTTCAGGTACTCATGCACACTGTAAGACATACACGCACTTGATGGGCCTACTCTTCTGCAACCACAGGTATAAGACATACACACCAACCTCTGGTTGAACAAGTGTAAGCACCACAGAATCCATGATATCAAAACTGCAACAGTACTTCTGTCTGCAGAAGCACAGGACCCTGAGGGTCCTACACCTTCTTCAGCCACAAGTGTAAGACATATACACTAACTTCTGGCTCCAGAACAGCAGGTCACTGTGGAGTCTGTAGTTATGCAGATGGAAACACTGTAGCCATGTGGGCTTCATGGCTGCAGCAGCAGATCTAGACATTTTTCAAGTGGGTAGTAGCTTCCCAGTTATGCAGATGTATATAGAAAACCATGCACCAGTGGATCATGCTGTCTAGCGTGGTACCTTGTACAGCTTAAATGAGTTCCTCTAGCTGCAGAGGCGCAGGCCCCATGGTCCTTCTGTCTGCAGAAGCACAGGCCCCAAGGGCACCACACTTCTGCAGCCACATATAGTCGTTTATTTATCTATTTATTTATTTACCGGATGAGTGCACTGATTCGATGGACCCTTTTCAGGCATGCCATGGGCCATAAAGATGGCACATTGAATAAACAATACATATACAGAATTTCAGAGGATACTTAGAATGTACAATACAATTTACATTAATTTAGACAATACATAAAATGTGCAGATACATATATTTAGAAAATATTAACAGATGATAAAAGCAAGCCAAAAATACATGGCATGCTCCAAATATAGTGGCAATGCAATTACATGAGGATACAGGATACACTACCTGAATAACAAACAGCACACATGAGGTGCAAGTGCATGATGTAAGGAGTTACAGAACAGTTAGTACTGAAATAAGTGCAAGGCATGAATGAAGGGTTAGGCCTGGGAGTGGGGAAGGGCTATTAGCCAGGGGCATCCTGGCTTAGCACGTGGACTTGGAGTCTGCCAGCAGCGAGGCTTTGTAATATGTCCTAAAAGTGTGGTGTGTGTCAAGGGAGAAAAGGGAGGCAGGGATAGCATTCCAAAGTGAGGGAGCTGTGACAGACATGGCTTTGCTGCCTAGGCAGGTAGGAATACTAGGAACCTCAAGAGGTGTGACCAAGTATTGTCAGAGGCATCTGGATGTGATTTTGTGTGTGATCAGGGTTGAGTAGGGTGACAGGTTACCACTTCTAATGGCATTGTCTATAAGGCATCCAAGGGCATAGTTGTTCCTTAGTTGAAGGGGGAGCCAACCTAATAACTGGTACAGGATGCAGTGGTGTGTACGGAAAGGAGACAGTAGTGCAAATCTACAGATACTATTATAGGCCATGTGTAGACTTGCCCACAGAGAGGAGGAAGTGAGCGAGTAGATCAGTGCACCATAATCTAATAGGGGGAGAAGATTCCATTGGGCTATGGCTAAGCGTGCCTCAGGGATAAGTCAATGTTTGAGTCTGAAACCAGCCCCAAGTTTCTGGTTGATCTGTCTTACAGTGATGTTGCTATGCTCTGAGAAAGTTAGGAAGGGGTCTAGCATGACACTCAGGTATTTAAAATAGGGTAAATTCTGCAGCAGGGGTCCATCAGGTGTCAGGACGGTGAGTGAGGAGTTAGCCCTAGCATGTTTAAGGAGGTTAGGTTTGTATCCCAGAAGCAAGGCTTTCATTTATTCATTAACTAGGAGCCTGTTGGATAGGAACCATTTGTGGGCAGCCCCGTAATTATGGGGTAGCGGATTTCTTACTGTGATATAGTACTAGATCATTAGCATAATGTAAAGCCTGACATGAGAGGCTATCAGTGGGTAACAAATTAATAAAGAGGGAGAACAACAGTGGGCTCAGAATGGAGCCCTGGGGAACTCCAGTGGATACTGGCCTGGCCATAAAGGTGGCTACCCCTATAGACGCTGATTGGGATCTGCCTGAGAGATAGCTCTGGAACCACGTTATGGTGCCAACTGAGCAACCAAGGCTAATTAGTCTAGTGTGGAGAAGACTGTGGCTGAACAAGTAGAAGGCCTTTGTCAGGTCTATGAACAAGGCACCTGTGATGTTCCTAGAGTCCATGTTCCTAAGAACATGGTTTGTGAAATGTTCCAGAGCAGATGTAGTGATTTGGTGCTTCCTGAAGCCATGTTTTTGCAGGCATAGCAGGTTGTATTTTTTAATGTATTCCATGAACTGATGGTGGACTACCTTTTCCAGGAGTTTGCTCAAGTGGGGAAGGATGGAGATAGGCCTATAATTGTCAGGGGAAAGGGGGTTGCCAGCCTTGACTATGGGGACAATTTCATTGTTTTTCCATATGGTGGGTATTGGTGACGAGATCAAGGCAAGGTTGAAGATAAAAGTCAGGGGGTTGGAGATGCAGGGAGCAATGAGCTTAAGAAAGCGAGGAAAGAGTTCATCGCTGCCTGGACTATCTCTGTTAGGGAGACTCATTAGCAGTCGTGAAAGTATCTCAAGGGGAGATGGCCTTGAAATATGAACTAGAAGGGGGGATTAGGAGTGTCATTAAGGTGGGGATGGTGCAGTAGGTTTTCCGACATGGGAGGGTTTGGAGTTGGTAGTTTCCCTAGGTGTGCAGAAAGGTTGGTGAAGCTGGTGTTGAAAGCATGGGCGACAGCAGCGGTGTCTGTTAAGAGGCCTGAGGGGGGGCTAAGGTAAGTGACTGTGGTGAAGGTCCTTGGGTTTAGCATGGAACCTATGGTGGACCAGAAGCGTTGGGGTTTTCCCAGATTTTCCCTCTGTAGACTGTGGAAGTAGCTGGCTTTTAGGGTTTCTGTGCTTTGCTTACCGAGGTTACGCAACTGTCTGTAGGCATTCCACAGGGTGGGGAAGGGGATACTTTGTATGTGGTCACTTCGTCTCTCTCTTTCATGAGTGAAAGTAGGTCCTTCATGGTCCAGCGAGTGCATCCACCTTGCGCTCTATGTGTGGTCAGGGGACATGCCTGTCCTGGATCTGGAGGAGGGCATCGGTAAAGAAAAAACGACTGCTGAGGCAACATCCGTGAGGGAGTACAAGGTGTGCCAGTTGACTACCCTGCCATCTGTGAGCAGGTGGGAGGTGTAGGTGCAGGCAAAGTTTCTAAAGGTCAGGTATTTGGGGGTGGGTGCTTGGTTTTGGTGGACCATATTATATATGAGGGGGAGCGGTCACTAATTGAGTCTGACAGGATCCCTGCTTGAACTATCTTGCCATCTTTGTTAGTGACTACCCAGTCTAGCAGGGAATGGTTCTGTGAGTGGGGATTATATCTGGTGGAGATTGTGATGGAGATGGATTTAGAGAGGTTGTATTGCTTTAGAAGGTTGTTGTATTCTGATTTCTTGGGACTTAACCAGTTCAGATGGAAGCCGTCAAGTAAGATAGTTCCGGGGGGTGGGGGGAGTTGTCCCAGCCCTATTAAGAAATTTGTTTGGCTAGAGATGCCCCCTTTAGGTGGGTTATAACACCCAATGTAGATCTTTTTATTTGATCCGAGAGTTAATTCTGTGAGGACCCACTCACCAGTGGAGGAAGGGTCAGAGCAGAGTATAGAGGTGGCTGAGAGGGGTTCAAGAAAATACAACACAGCCCCACTACCCTTCTTTTTACTAGGTCTTTCCTGTTGTAACATGGAGTAGCCTGGAAGGTTGTATGTGGCATCAGGGATTTGCAGCTTGAGTCAGGTTTCAGAGAGATCAAGGACATTGGGCTTATAAAGGGACACCCAGGCTTTGAGGTCCATGAACTTGACAGGGAGGCTGCATATATTTAGATGGGTGATCTTTAACCCAGCTGAGCTAGCCCAGGTGTGGTTAGAGTGGGCAATAGGTATATTCAAAGGGCCTGGGTTTCTCTCCACATCTCCTGCAAGTAATAGCAGGGAGATGAGAGAGTGACATGTCTTGAAGCGAGCAGCAGGCGATAGCGAGAGTGAGTAAAAAAATACTTGAGAAAGCGGCGCTTACGGTAAGAGAGGATGGCAAAGAGGATGGGGCCAATGGGAGTAAGTTCCCAATGAGTTGCTCTGGGTAGAGGAATGATGGACTGGTGAATGTGGGTGAAGCTGGACAGTTCTGCTTGGTCCAAGGCAGGAGCTGTAGCACAGAAACCAGTTCCCACTGGTAGGCATGTGAGAAAGACTGCCAGTAGAGGAAGCTGTTTGGACTTTATTTTAAGAGGTCCTATGTTTATTCCTGCCAGTAGCAATTGCTAGCAGTATTGGCCAAGAGGATAGGGCTGCAGACTGCTGCAGAGGTGGCTGGTGTTGCCCGGGTTCAATCCCCACTGCCTGCTCATGAGTGGTACACACCCTCAAAGTCCGTTGATGTGTTCTGACATGGTAGAGATACAAGAATATTGGGGGGGGGGGGTTGACTGCAGAGTGATGAGCAGGGTAAGGGATGTTGGCACAGGTGGGACCTATGAAATGCAATCCTTTTATAGTATTTATTACAAAGGCAGGGGGCATAGGGAACACCTGCTATGTTACTGTAGGAAGGGGAGTAATTCCAAGTGGTGAACTGGGATGGGGGGCAGAAGTGAGCTGATAGGTTCTTGCAGAAATAAAACTAGGACCACCCCTGGGTGGGAGGGTGGTTGGAGAGGGTGGGTGGGCAAAGCTGTACAGGTGCCACATTCAGTGTAGCACCATCTACAATGCAGAGATGGAAGCAGCTGAAACTGTACCTGCTGCTGTAGTGCAGGCTCTCTGCAGCTGAGACACTGTTCCGCTGGCTGGGAAAGGGCTCAAAGAATGGCCCTGAACCTGTGAGAGCCTAGCGTTGAGAGGGAACAAAGGGGGGATTAGAAGGTCACAGGTACACACAAAAGGAGCTGAAAGGTCAGAGTGAGAAATGCTAGGCTAGCTGGGGGGAGAAGGAGGCAAGTGAGAGAATGGGGGTGTTGAGGCAGGCTAGGCTTCTCCACAGGGCTCTGAATATAGAGGAGCACAAGTTAAAGTCTGCTAAGCAGAGCACTTATCCCATAGCAATTATCACAGAAATCATGCCTAAAATATGCTGACAGCAAGCGGGCAACAGCTCTAACAGCATTAATTATAAGGCACAAACAATTAAAGCAATTCTAATGTGAACAGCATTAAATACAGCAGAATCACAGGTGAAGCATTGGTAAATGATACAGTCAGTGCAGATCCGCTGACGGTAATCCAAGGCACAGTGCAGAGATGGAAGCAGCTGAAACTGTACCTGATGCTGTAGTGCAGGCTCTCTGCAGCTGAAAAACAGCTCCACTGGCTGAGGAAGGGCTTCGACCTGGGCTCAGGACTTGTGAGCACCTGCTGCTGTAGTGCAGGCTCTATGCAGCTGAAATGCTTCTCCACTGGCTGGGAAAGGGCTCCGACAATGGCCTTAAACTTGTGAGAGCCTGTTGCTGTACTGCAGGCTCTCTGCAGCTGAAATGCTGCTCTGCTGGCCAGGGAAGGGCTCCAACAATGGATGCCGTATGACATACAAATACAGGTATTGCTGCATAAGCACAGACTCCTTGGGGGACCTGTGTTTATGCAGCTGCAGATACAAATCCATGAAGGTGTGTTGTTTTCCAAATGAGTGCGCACTGGGAAGTGGTGCTCTAAAACCAACTGAAGAATGTTAAAAACATACTGGTCCTGGCACTCACAAACTCTTCAGAGAAACGCATTTATTATCACACTCTTTTTACCAGGGTCGCGAGGGCCCCAGCACAGCCGGCATCCCCACCGAAGAACGAAAGGAGGCCCCCCACAGGAAAGTTGCCAGGTACGAACACGGAGCCTGGACTCTCAGCTTCCTGCGCCTGGCAAGTTGTTGCCCCACCGCCCCCACCACCACCACCCTTGGTCGGCACTCAGTTATATACGCTAGAGTGGTGATACTGTTATCAGCTGACACGCGCCAGAAACAATCAGCCCACTTTCTAACTAGCAGCTTATACTATCCTACCACTAGTGGCCGCTATACTGTGACATAGCTTGTTACTGGCTAGCTCAAAACATCAGTCATGCTCCTTTATCTTATACCACTCCTTTGCCTAGCTTTTCCCCTAGCCTCTCTACCCCCAGCAACCCAGCCTATGCAGGACCCAAACCTCCTCCACCTTCACAGTGGGTCACCTCTACCATGTCCCCCACTAACATCCACCTCTCTGCTTGAGCAAATAATACACATCCGTACATGGGCACTAAGCTCTTCTGTTATCCCCCTCTCCTTCTTCCATAGCCTCTATGTCTTATGTAATCTAGCTACTGCTAACTCCCTCTACACATCACAAACAAGCCACTCAAATCCAGAATCAAGACACCTTTGGAATGTCTCCAAGCACTATGTCACCCTGCTTCTGCTCCTGGCCGGGGATGTTGAAACCAACCCTGGCCCAGTGCCCCACCCAACCCCCCAAGCACTCCCAAAAGGACTAAGGTTACTTTACCTAAACATCTGCAGCCTCCTGAACAAAGTATCGGAGCTGTAACTCACTGCCCTAAACCTCTGTCCAGACATCTGCATTATCTCTGAGACTTGGCTGAAACCACACCACACAGATTCAGAAATAGCCATCCCCGGCTACACAGTTGTCAGGCAGGACAGGGTGGGCAAAAAAAAAGGTGGAGGAATCGCCATGTACTTATCCACAAGGCTCCAGTTCACCCCGTCTTGATTCCTGTACCCACACCCCCAATTGAATCTATGATGCTCAAACTGACCCTACCTAATTCCACCCCGGTGTACGTGGCTGGGATCTACTGTGCCCCGGCTACCCCAGTGCCTAGCGTCCATGACCACCTAGCCACTCTAAAATCAGTTGCTGGGGAGGGTGAGCTCTACATCCCTGGGGACTTTGACCACAATTGGCTAGCTAAAGACTGTGCTAAATTACGAAGCAAAGTACACTCCCTAAACCTAACCCAACATATCAATCAACCCACTCAACTAAACTCAAAAACACAAAAACACTCCCTCCTGGACTGGGCCCTCACAACCCACCCCCATAGGACAACAACAGCTGGCATCCTCCCTGAATCCATGGGTTATCACCACATGGTTTATATGGTTAGGAAGGTGCACAGACCCACAAATCACCCCCCACCCAAGAACCTCCTCACAAGGGCCTACAATTCCCTCTGTTTCTATTCACTTCTAAACAACCTCACCCTAGTTGGCTGGTCTTTCATCCAGACAGCTCCCTCTATTGACTATGCTTTCGATAAGTTCAGACACAACTTGCTTGCTGCATGGGACCTTCATGCCCCCCCTAAGATCAAACAGAGTAAAGGGATTACATCTCTCCTGGGTCACCGCCGATATCATCGGCTGCTGCCAAGCCAGGGACAAGGCTTGGAGAAAGCACAAGCAAACCGGCTCTCTCGGCTCACTGCAGCACTATCGCAGTCTATGCAACTACTGCACCAAAGCTATCCAGCAGGCAAAGAATAACTACTTCAAGGCGGCCCTCTCCTCCAACTTGAACCACCCCTCAAAATTCTGGAAAACCTTCAAAACCCTACTCACCTCCCCCCGGCCCAACCACCTACCCCAACCCTAACCATACATGGCAACTCTGTCTCTGACCCAAGCATAGCTGCCTCTGCTTTCAACAATTTCTTTACAAATGGCACAACCTCACTCCTCACAAACCATTCGCACACCCCACCCAGTCCCTCCCTGCAACCCCCGCACTCTGCACCCAGCCCCACGTTCACTTTCCACCCAGTCTCTACGGCAGAAGTACTCCACACCCTAGGATCTCTTGACTCTAACAAAGGAAAATGCCCTTTAGGGCTTGATGCCAAAATTGTCCACCTATCAGCCACTGCAATAGCAGCCCCCCTAGCTGACCTCCTCAACCTCTCTCTTTTTCTAAGGCTCAAATTCCAACTGCATGGAAACAGGCGCTTGTCATACCCCTACCTAAGGGTGGCGACCCATCTGTACCTGGAAATTTTCACCCCATCTCCCTTCTCACAGTTCTGGCCAAATTTCAGAAACACCTAGCTCTTTCCCAACTTACTCAATTCCTCGAATCCACCTCCTTCTTCACCCCATATCAGTCAGGCTTTTGGAAATCCCACTCCACAATCACTGCACTCTTAAGACTCTCAAATGACATCTTCTTGGAGGGGGACAAGGGACATATTACCTCGGCCATTTTCATTGATTTGGCCAAGGCATTTGACACTGTCTCCCATCCAAAGCTACTCGCTAAACTGAGTGAAGCAGGCCTCTCCAGCCTAGCCACCAGCTGGTTCCATGCCTACCTGACCAGCCGTAAACAGTCTGTCAAATCGGGACTCAAATATCCCCCCCCCACTCCCAATCTCTATGGGGGTCCACCAAGGCTCAGTACTTGGCCCCATACTTTTCTCCATGTTTTTAAATGACCTCCCTCTGACCTGCTCAACCTCAGCCATACAAATGTATGCAGATGACACCGTAATATATGCCTCCGGCCCCACCAGCCCTCCAAAAGGATTTTGACGCTATCCAAAAATGGCTCGATTCCAATCAACTAGTACTAAACTCAAAGAAAACCGTCTCCCTAACCTTTGGCACACAACACCAGCTCTCACACCTAGCTGCCCCCCCTACCTTCCATACCCTAACTGGATCTCCTCTGGAGACCTGTACCTCCTTTAGATACTTGGGCATATGGCTTGATCAACACCTGGATTTCTCCATCTGCATTGACTCTCTACACAAAAAACTGCACCCCAAACTGGGGGCACTTCATCATAATAAAGGGTGCCTGCTCCCCATGGTCCGAAGGGAATTAGTACATAAAATGATTCTCCCTATCTTCAACTATGGCAACGTGGTCTACGGAGCTGCAATCCAAACCTCCTTAGCCAGTCTGGATACCCTCTTTCACTCCTACTGCTGCTTCATCCTGTACTGCCTGCCCACCACCCATCACTGTGACTTATATAGCTCCGTTTCACTGCCCTCACCTGAGTCCCGATGTCGAATGCACGGCACAAATGTAATAGACAAATTCTGGACACACTCCCTCCCCCCCATCTCAGCTCCACTCTGACGGCACAACCCTTCCCGGCCTACTCCCCCAGATGCTCCGACTCCAGACTACTCAAAATCCCTTTCATGCACACCTCGAAGGGCCAATCCACTTTCAAATACCGCCTGTCAAAACTTTGGAATGACCTACCTGCTCGCATCAGGCTGACCACTGCCCCAAGGCTGTTAAAACCACTCCTCCGTGATTACTTCTCTGATGCATGCAACTGCTACCAGCAGCCCAGACCCTTAACCAATGGGCTCCTTGATGTATATCGTCAGCTGTAATACTGTCTTAGTAATTATTGTTTACCTGCCTGTTCTCTGACTGTACTTACTCTATGGTATCTTACCACCCTTGTAGTAACACTGTGAAACAAATGTATGCCAGTTCTGGCACTATTGCTGGACCTGTTGTTTTACCCTGTACTGTACATTTCCTGCTGTATTTTCTGTGTAACCCCCAGGTCGCATCTGGAAATGAGCAGCCCCACTCAGCATGCCTGCCTGGTTACTCTGTTAAATAAATAAATAAATAAATAAATAATAAATACCGAGTAACACAACACCTGACATGTTTCAGACTGACCAACAGTCCTTTTTCAAAGGCTAAAAGATGTCTAGTAAGCACAACATTTATATACTAACATCAAACAATCAACAATGAATCAATTAAATAAAAGTTTTTTTATTTAAAAGCAGAGTGTCTTTAAGATCAATTTGAGTTTAACAATTCCATCCATTAATAAATGAGCTTGTTGACAATCCTAAACTAGATTCATTCCTTTATAAATAATGAAAAAAAATTTAAAACATTAGAGAACCACATTGTTCATTAAAAGGGGGGGGGGACTACTATTCAGGTAAAAAAAAAACACACAGATCATGTCTATAACTAATTAAATTCAGAAGCTTCAAAAGAAACTTCTTAATGTTGTTTCAAATATGGATATAATTCTAAAGGACCATTTAGTCCAGGACTCATATGTGCTTTCAGTGTTAAAATCAAGAAATGTTCTCTCCTTAAAACAAGATTATTATAATCCCCACCTCTCGGGCTACGGCTCACTTTATCGAGTATTATTAATTTAAATTAATGTAAATTAGGCTTCTGTGCTAAAAATACATGAGCTGCTGTAGCATAGATATTGTCTTTTCTTTGGATAGCATGAATGTGTTCTCCTATTCTAACTTTAGAGCTCCTAATTGTCTTTCCAACATAAAAAGCAGTGCATTTGCAAATAGCCAGATAAATTACTCTCCGAGTGTCACAGGTGATACATTGTCTTACCTCGTATCTCCTGGTGTTATTTACACTAGAAATCCATTTATCCTGAATAATAAAATCACAATAAATGCATCTCTTGCATTTAAAATTCCCCTTCGATTTATTGAGCTATGTCTCTTTTTGTTGCATCCTAAAATTACTTTGAGTTAACATTATCTCCTAAGGTGGGAATTTTTTTAAAACAAAATCTGGCTGCTTCATGCACTATTTCTTGTAGTCCTGGTTCGACTCCCAGCACATGCCAGTGTTTCCTCACTATATTTTCAATTTCTTTTGCATGTGCTGAGAAGACCATAATGAAATTAAACCTACATTCTATTTCTGTATCTCTATTTGTATTCTGTAAAAGACTACTCCTATCCGTATTTCTTGCTCTTAAATGGGCTTCATATATGTTGCCCTTATTACATCCCCTCTGAATCAACTTCTCTATTAAAACCTCCGCCCCTCTCTCAAAATCTTCTAATTCAGTGCAGTTTCTTTTCATTTTGAGGAATTGTCCTATCGGTATGTAAGCAATAAGACACTCCAGGGTGTGTGTTAGACACTTTAACACATGGCTAGGAGGCGTAGTGAGGCACGAGGCCACTGGCCGAGTGCGTCCAGCCTCCTAGCCGTGTGTTAAAATGTCTAACACACAGACCCTGGAGTGGCTTATTGCACTTATGAAATGGGCATCTACATTATACATGCATGTAAAAAGTAAAAAAGCAGCAGTAAGTAATTATAAATACAAATCTTTTTCTTTAATTAAAATAAAATAGTTCCTCCGCCTTTAGTTTGCTGTGTTTTTGTGGGGAGTTGAGGACTTTTTGACCTGGGAAGGCTGCTGTAGTTGCAGTTTTTCACTTGTGTGCTTATCATAGCGATACCCCCCCCCCCGAATTCCCTTTCATTTGTGAAGGTGGTAGTGAACGCGATGCTTGCTTTTCTCCCCCGATGTGTCTATTAATTTCTACATTGTTAGGGCAGCAGGCAGCACAATGGAGGACAGTTTTAGCATAAAAAACGTATTGAGTGGGAGGCATGAACGCATGATGTTCCTTGAAAAGCACTGCGAGCGAGTGGGCAGGCCGGCAGAACTGGAAGAAATCTTGCATTTTTTCCCCATTTAAAAGTGTTGTGATCAAACAAACATTGTCATCTGTGACTGTGCGCACAGTACATGGGGATGAAAATCTGTTGAATGGGAGGAACAGATGGATATAGGTAGCGGCTAGCAGGTTGGTCATTGTGGAGAACTGTAAGCAAGAGAGGTGAAAGGTTGGCACGTTCAGAACAGATTGGGGCACTCGCAATCTTTTTTTTGTTTCATTATGGACTGTAACACAGGTACTTTTCTGTGTTAAAGTTGGAGTTGGAAATGTCAAAATATTGAGGGCAAGTGAACGGGAGGTCAGAGGTATTACTTCTTTTGTTAGGCTGGCACCCCTGTTGGTAGAAAACAAGATGGCTACGTTTTCATTTCTCAAGGTTCTGAATGGGCAGCATCACCCATATCAATGTCCACTTGGCAAACCTGATCTTTTTTCTATGGTGTTAGACATATTAGCACACTCGTAGCAGCCAATCAGAATGCTGCTTTTCTGCCACCCATTTCATAAGTTCCTTTTAACATGTGTAGGGTGGCAGCTACTAGCTAAAAGAATGGTATTTCCATCTACTTCTTTACGGTATAAAGTGGTTTTTAGAGTTCTTTTTTCTGTTGTTTAGATCATTAAATCTAAGAATGCAATTCTTTCATTTGAACTCGTTACTGTAAATTTTAAGTGTGGATTTGTTTCATGTAAAAATTCTGCAGAAGCATTAAGGCTGACTTCATCATCCTGCCATAAAACAAATATATTGTCAATGAAACATTTCCAACACAGTAACTGTATCATAAATGGATTCACATTTCTGTTAAAAAAAAATCCTCTTCCCACTTGCCCACAAATAAGTTGGCAACTGATGGTACACGCGTGGCTCCCATTGCTGTCCCCTGTACCTGTAAAAACAATTTCTCATTAAAGACAAATAAATTACACTTCAAAACACATTCTAGCAACTTAATCAAAAGTTCAGAAATGTCAATTTTAGACCGGTTGAGAAAAAAAACGCTGCCGCATCTAAAGCTCCTTCATGTGGAATGTTCATGTATAGAGATTCAATGTCCATTGTCACTAAAAGTACATTATCTGGTATTGAACGATCTTCAAAAAAGTTCAGAATCTCTTTAGTATCTTTGATGTACGAAGGTAAGTCTAGAACAAGAGGTTTAAGGAATGAATCACAGTATCTAGAAAGGGGCTCTGTTAATGATCCTATGCCACTCACTATTGGACGTCCTGATGGATTACTTAAAGTCTTGTGAACTTTCAAGAATATAGAAGGTGGCTCTAATGGGATTTGAGACAGTAAGATAATTCTTCACATTACGGTCTATTACTCCTTTTGAAAAGGCATCCCCTATGATTTCATCAAACCCGGAATTTAAATTCATACATTGGGTCCTCCTTAATTTTAATATATTTGGTGTTGTGAATCTGTCTGTAAACTTCAGTAATATACATTTCTTTATCCATCAAAACCACTGCTCCTCCTTTATCTACTTGTTTTATAATAATATTTGTGTCCCTCTGTAAAGTTTGAATGGCTTCCCTTTCAGTTCTTTTTAAATTTTTGTAGAAATCAGTGTTCGATAAGGAACAGAAGCTCTCTATGTCCTTTTCAACCAATTCTTTGAAAATCGACACAGCTGCACTTTGGGGGGAAGGGCACCAAACTTAAGGATTCCTGAACTGAATAGATTTGTTGTCACAATGTTCCGCTTCATTTAAATTCAGCATTTCCTTCTTACGATAGAAAGCTTTAATATTAAGTTTCCGACAATTTAAATGTAGATCTATCAAGGTCTGTACTCGATTTAGGAGGGCCATTGGGATTGGGTGCCAAGGATTGGGATTTGCACCAATGGCCCCCCTAAATCAAGTACAGACATTATATCAACCAGTTTACATTAAGACAGGGAATAAAAGCTACTAACTTTAACAATGACAGATCCTATAAGAAGTGTTCATGTACAACGGTGTTTTTAGGTGTACTTTACCATGGCAACCTTACAAAGTACTGTATATAGGTACAGTTCAGAGAGAACTCCCCTGCCTCAAGCAGATTGAAAGTGAAAAGGTGTGTGATAGTTAACTAAGCAAGTTCTGTCAGTTCATCTCAAACTAATCCTAAAGTGTAATGGTATAATAATTGATCATTCTAGGAAGTGAGGCCAGCAAAATCAATAAAAAAGAGGAAAAAAATAAGGATCAAAGCCTTATGCTGAGCGGTAGCAGACCATGGGGAAATCTTAAAATAAAAATAAAAACAAGGTTTTATTTCATTGTTTTTATGTTTAGAAGGATGTCATATTAAAGAAATTGAGTCATTATTTTCCTGTGTTGTAAGATAAATATTGTAGCTTTGTAATAATGTAAAACATCAAAAAAAGTAAAGAAAGCCAGCCTGCTGGTGTAGTGGTAGGGTTACCACTTGTGGCGCCAGTGACCTGGGTTCAGGAATGGACTCGGGCTGCTGGAGGGTCAGCCGGGGGTAGGAGGATTGAGCGCCCAGAGGCTGCTGTCCTCCTCTGGGTTAGGGTGGGATGCAAGTTCCACTGCTCTACCACCACCTGGGTGACTATGGGTGGAGGTGCAGTGAGACTGCAGAAAGAAGGGAGGGTGGACGTGGGCTGGGGTCTGGTGCACTCGAACATTTCGATGTGCGCCACCCCTTGGTTCCCCTAGCATGCCTACATCCTGTGGGGGGGACAGAAAAAGGGCAAAAACCCCACAGTGCTCCCTGTAGATGGAGCCCCAAGGCCCCGATCCCACTGCCCTGGCCAACGCCTGATGACAGCATCCCCGCGACGAAAGACTGACACATTGGGATGGTAAAGGGGGTCCCATCCCATACCCACCAGGTGGGGTACAACCAATTCTCCATGGGGGGGATGGACTGCACCGATGCCTGGCATGAGGAGCAGGGATGTACAAGGCCAACACAGGAGTCTCCTGAAGAAAGGAAGTACTGCTGCGAGAAGGGAGCATAAAGAGAAAAAAAAAGTAAAGAAAAATCTAAAAGAATTACATCTTGAGGTTGGCCTTGATATGAAGGGCTGAGGCACTTGGCACCTTACTTCCTGCCATGCTGGTGGCCTGAGTTGAGAATCATATTGGTAATGGGTCAATACCGTGCATGTAAGACAGTGTGGTATTAACTGTGCTGTACATACAGTGCTTGAAGTCACAACAACAGGGGGAGAATAGTGATAGGGATATACCACTACCCCTGTTGCTGCATGGTGATGTGGAGCCAAGAGAAACTGCTATGTGCTGTGTGCCTGGTTGAGCAACTCCCATGGTGGAGTGGCTAAGGCACCAGCACATGAAGCAATTGGGGGACCTGGGATTGTGGTTCAGTCCCCCCATCTCACCTGCTGCAACTTTTGCAGGCATTTAAAAAAAAAATCAAACTTCCCTTCCTGAGTTTCTTCCTCATTTCCAAAGTCCACCCCCCTGGAGTTAGTTAATTAAGTTCTGCGGGGTGTGGTGGGCAAAGCCTCCCCCCATGCAGGGGTGCAGGTGGCAAAGCCCCTCTCAAAAAAACATTAACACCCGTTGTTTTCAATGGTTGCACTGTCGCAAACAGGCCGGCATTTTGACTGACTCTGTTTTTGTTCAGCGCTGTTTTGTTATACGGCAGTATGACCCCATGCCTAACATGTTTGGGTTGCCGGGAGTGGAGATATGGTAAAGTTTTATTTTGCCAGTGAATTTGCCATGAAGTAAAAATTCACATTTGTTAAGTTTTGTCACACATCGATATGCTCATTGCAGCAGGGATGGGGACTAGAAAAATGGAAAAATTGGTGATAGGAACTTCATGAAGCCTTGCCCACCCACCTCCAGCCCATGCTGCTACCCAGGAACCCCAGGTCCAATCTGGAAAATGGATTGGGGGGAAAATGGCCAACCTTCTTCCGGCCCCACCACAGGGGGAATTCTGTGGGGGATATTTGAAGAGATGAGTCCCTGAGGGAAGTAGTAATCAGTCGGAGGAGGTGGGGAGAGGATGGACCAGCCACCCCAGCTGTAAGGGTGCAAAAAGACCTCTATGGAAAAAAACAAAAGACATCTTGATCTATGGTCATGTTAGAGCACTCACACAGGTCTGCCTACTCTCAACATTGTTGTTTAAGAAGGGTGAGTATGGAATTTTACACAGGTGTTTAAAAATAAACTTACAAAATAAAAGATTTTGGGAAATACTTCTACCGGTATATGTATGGGGTCACAGTCTAAACAACGCGTTTAGTGTACAGAATTAAGAATATGAATGAATATTATAAAGTGAGTAATATTTTTATGAATTAGGAACTAGATTAGAAATTGTGATTCAATGGCATAAATGGTTTTAAATTGTATATATATTGTTTGCTAGTTAAAGTGGCTAAGTCCGGAAGAAGTGACGGGCTAACATCACAAAATGTTTGCTTTGGAATTCTTCTGCTGTGTTAAAAAGTGTGAAAGGAATAAAATACTGAAAATATAAACCAGTTAGTGGATCATGCTCTCCATACTGTCTGGACTAATTAAGAGGTTGAGAAGCAGATCCTTCCCGGTATATCTGATTAATTTACAGTGGGCAGGGCCACACTGGCCAGTATACTTCACTTATATGAAGGTGGAAATACAAAGCCTAAAGTGTGGTATAAATAAAATGTGGTCTGGAGGAGACGGTAGTTGTGAATAGGTGTTTGTGGGAGGGGAAAGATATTAGTTTGACCAAGGGAGGGTATTAAAGGAAAGAGGGCCACAGAAATGAGTGCTACTTTACACAGTGGCTGCACAGATGGTACAAAAAATGGAAAGGGTGATAAAATGAAAGGTGTAAGGGGGAATAGAGGAAAATGAAGCAGCAGGGGGCAGATGGGGATGGTGGCTAGCCTTCAGGAGCAGGTGTGAGTGGAGAGGTCACGAAGAAGGGATTAAATCATAGGTTGAAAGAGCAGGAGCAGAGAGTTATGCTACAGGAGGGGGAGGTGGTAAAAGAAAGCTGGTTACCCAATAAGGGTTTTACATCAGGGATGAAGAAGGAACAGGAATTTGAAGAGATGAGAGTAAGAGGAGGGAAGAAAAAGGGAAAGATGTTAGAAAAAGTAGCAGGAAAGTGAGCTGAATAGAATTTGAAAGGAGGCACCAAGAAAAAGATGTTGGGTTTTAGGAGAGTGGACAGATAGGTTTATATATAGAATATAGAGAACAGAGGTGCTTGCAGGGAGAGCAGCTGAGGGCAGAAAGTGAGAAAAAGAGGATCAAGCGTATTGAGAACAGTTTTCAGAGCTGCACGGTACGCCATGTCTGTGTAGTTAAACATGGGAAAATCATCTTGAGGTTGATCCCCCAGTGGACTAGAAGTGGAAGGCAAGATTTGTTGTAGTATAGTGCTCTAAATTTGGGAAGGAGCTATTGATTGCTTCAGTATGGGTGAAGAAGAAGAAGCTTCTATCTGGTCCTATGCCAAAATACTTCAAATATCAACTGCAGCATTTTGTTTCTAAGTTTTATTATTTGCTGTTATCTAGTTCAGCCTAGTACAATATGTTTGTGTTGTATCATTTTTCATAAAAAAAATCAAGTTTTTCACTACATTTTAATGAGTTTTTATTGTCTACATTTTGCCGGATGCTAACTCTCAGCGTGAATTGTTCATGTATGGCTCTCAGTTGGGATGGGGGCTTCCTACATCATTTTAATTTTTTTTTTATACTTTATTTTTTTTAATTCTTTAAGAAAAAAAAGAACACAAAGGGAATTTACATCCTTTAAAAGACATTAAGTAAAGACTATTATAAACAGATAATACATAATAATGTATAAAGGAATTGTTTTTGGTTTTTTAGGAGGATTAAAAAAGAAAACCAAAAATATTTTTTTTTCACAAAGCTTAATAAAGGGTCATTTGTTAAATAAAGTTTGAGAGTGCTCCAAACTTCTACTTCCCAGCCTTAAATCAAATCCAATATATTCAAGTTCACCCAATATATAAGTTTCCTGTACCTCCCCCACTGAATCCATTACAGAGGCATCAAAAAACACATCACACAAAAAGAAAGACAAAAAATCAACAAATGAAAATTTAGACAAACAATCCCAATAGTTTTCAATCTCCAATAGTTTTTCAAATGTCAACTGGATGATATTCCATGAGATCAACATCATCTTCCTCCAAAACAGAACCAATATCCACTGGCAACTTAATATTTGTCTCAAAGAAAGCTTTCGCTGTATCTAAATCTTCAAAATAGTACATTTTCCCTTGAAAATGCACCTGCAAGCATGCGGGAGTGAGAAAACTAACTGCTAATCCTGCTTCTTTAAATTCCGACATTATCGGCAAAAAGCGCTTTCATCTATGCTGAGTATGTACACAGAAGTCAGGATATAAATGTAAATGGTGGCCTTCGTAGAAACATTGCTTTTTTGCATGTACTAGTTGAAGGATTTTGTTCCGTTCTAAGATACTTGTAAAAGTAAGAATCACAAATCTTGCCTTCTCAATTTCAGTGGCAGAATCCTTTGGTAAACGAAATGGAGGTCTATATACATTCTCCACCACAAATGGGGATTGTAAAGAAGACGTTACCGTTAATGCGTTTTCAATTGTAGCTTTCAAATCAACTGCAGAAACAGTTCCAGGGAGCCCAATAAGTCGTAAATTTTTTCTAAGAGCATTATTCTCTAACCGCTCCAACCTAGATGCCTGTTTGTGCAACGCAGCATTTACTGCACCTTCCAAAGTAAGAGTTCTGCCTGAAATCACTTTTAATTCCTTTTCATTCATTTTAGCAACTTGTTCCACATTCTCAATCCTCAGCTCCATAGCTGTACACCTATTATTTATCTCAGTGAGCGAGGTCTCAATCCAAAGTGTTGACGGACGGGCCTCTGTCTGGAATTCAGCTAGAAAGGACTGGATAGATGCCAGAGTTGGTTTTGCCTGAGTTTTGGGCTTCGTGCCCGGATCAGAGTGTGGTTGCATTCCAGGAGAGGCTCTTGCTGTGGCAATGAATAGAGAACCCTCAGGCGCTCGCAGCGCAGCTCCTCTTCTGTGTAACTTGGGAGAGACAAACTTCTCCATTTACTCACCTCAAAGAACCCAGTAACTAGAATATGAATTTCAATCAGAGAAACAGATTTAAACTGAGTTCTTGATGCAAAATTATGGAGCTCCAAACAAATGTGTACAGGTCCTAATAGCTCCACAGCGTCCCCATCATTTGAGTCTTGAACTGATTACAGCTAGTATGCAAGTTGACTCATTAGTGGTATGTAGTATTGAGAGCATATTGTTCTCTGCAATAGCATTCTGTGGGCAGCCTTATACAGTAGTTATTGGCAGATAAATACTCCCTTCAAAACAGAAAGACAATAGGCATAGAATAAGAAACTCTCTTAGTTGTCTGACCAGTTTTGGCTAGTGGTTCTTTTTGCTGGTTTTGTGCCTGTCAGTAAATGTATTTAAAAAATGCAAAGTAAATATCTTGGTTTTTGCTGTGTGCCCAAGATTTATTGATGAATGTGATGTAAGACAACCATGGCTTTAGCATATTATTCATCATTAGATTTGTTGATTATCAGCTAATCGGGTATTACTACTCTTGGCAGTATTGGACATCTCGGTCATGGAGACAGCTTGTGTGATAGGAGCTGAGGTAGCCATGAAGAGTTTCAGTGTAGTCGACTTCCTAGCACCTCTATGTGTCCACCCTTTGGTTTCCTGCTGCATGACACCATGGCTTGATGGTGATCTGAAGAGGTTGAAAACAAAGGGGTGGAACTTGGAGAATTTCTGGCAGAGATACCGCTAGGAGGAGCATAAATTATTTCTGAGGGCTGATTGTGATGAGTACCAGGAGGCAATAACTCTGAAAACATCAGCATTCCTTTCATGGGTGATTGCTGCTGGAAAGCAGTGGCCAGCTCAGCTCTTCAAAGTGTGGACAGGCTACTCATAAATCCAACCTGTCTGCAGTTCTGCAGAGTGTTTTCCACAGATAAAGTGTGACTTGTGATACCCCCACTAATAGACCCCAACATCCCTCTAGCCTTACTTACTGCTTTAGATGTCTGCTTGGATGATTTCAGATCATCTGTGATGATGATGCCCAAGTCTCTTTCTTCCCTTGTGATTGCCAGCAACTCCCCTCCCAACCTATAGGTGGATTCAAGGTTTCTCTTCTCTATGTGCATGATCTTGCACTTCTTTGCGTTAAACCCCATTTGCCACTCCTCTGATCATTTTGCCAGTTTATCCAGATCTCTTCTCATTCTGCCTACCCCTTCTGGATCATCTACTCTGTTGCAGATCTTGGTGTCATCTGCAAACAGACAAACCTTACCCTCCAGTCCATTTGCAATGTCACTGATGAAGATATTGAAGAGCACTGACCCCAGGACTGATCCATGAGGTACCCCACTTGTGACTTGCATCTCTTCTGACTGTATACCATTCACCACCACTCTCTGTTTTCTGCCTGCCAACCAGTTTTCCACCCAGTTGACCAACTTCTGACCCACCTCGAGCCTACCCAGCTTATTAATCAATCTATGATGAACAGTATCCAATGCTTTACGGAAGTCAAGATAGGTGACATCAACTGCTCCCCTTTGGTCTACCACTCTGGTTATCCAGTCAAAGAAATCTATGAGATTAGTTTGACAGGACCTTCCTGTTGTAAACCCATGCTGTCTTGTATTCCGTGCTTCTTTGGACTCCAGGCACTATCCTTTCTTTAAGGAGTGCCTCCATAATCTTGCCCACTACTGAGGTAAGACTGACTGGTCTGTAGTTACCTGCCTTCTCCTTGTTACCACTCTAGTGGAGCGGGATCACATGAGCCCTTCTCCAGTCTCCTGGGACCTCTTCTGTGCTCAGAGACTCACTAAAAAGTTCCGATAATGGCTCTACTAGTTCCACCCTTAAGTCCTTCAGTACCCTAGGATGTATGCCATCATGTCCCATTGCCTCGTCCACCCTGAGCTTAGGAAGCTCTTGTGGGACCCTTTCTTTTGTGAAGAGACTAGTGCACACCTCCCTTCCCCCTGTGTCCATGGTGCTGAGCTGTGGGCCCTGCCCTATCTTCTCTTCAGTAAATACTGAGCAGAAGTCTCTATTTAGGATAGATGGTTTTCCTTGGTCCTCCTCCACACACTCCCCCTTATTCCCTTTGATCTTAGCAATACTCCCTCTGGACTTTCTCCTTTCACTAATGTTTCTATAGAAAGTCTTGTCCCCTTCTTTTACTGTTTGTGCAAGTGTTTTTTCAGTTTGGGCCTTTGCCTGCCTTACTGCCTTCCCTGCTTCCTTTAGGAAAATTTGGTATGCATCCCTATCTTTGTCCCACTGTGTTCCATTATATTTCCTAAAGGCAAGCCTTTTGGCTCTGACCTTTTCTGCTACTATTTTTAAGAACCAAAGTGGTTTCCTCCTCCTTTTGCTCTTGATTTTATCTCTAATGCAATGGGATGTTGCTTCAAGTACAGTATCATTAATGCTTGCCCACTTTGCCTGTACCCCCTCACCTGTATTTCAGCTTGCCAGGGCTAGCTTAATTCTTTTGGCCATCTTATCAAAGTCAGTTCATCTGAAGTCCCATATGTTTGCCTTGGCATGGGATGATTTAGTTCAAGTGGCCATATTGAACCATACCATGTGATGGTCACTGGCCCCCAGGTGACCTTCTACACTGAGATCTGTGATCCTCTTCTAGTTAGTCAGTACTAGATCTAGGATAGCCCTGTCTCTTATGGGTTGTTCTACAAGTTGTTTGAGGCCCTCCCCCTGCAAGGAATCCACTATGTATCTAGTTCTGGTGGCTATTCCTGCTGGTATTGACCAATCTGTATCTGGCAGGTTGAAGTCTCCCATTATCAGAACCTCCCCTCTAGCTGTCATGTTTTATATATATTCTAACAGTAATGTGTCTATGTTCTCCCCCTGATCTGAAGACATGTAGACAAACCCACTTTATATGGCTGTCCCATTTCCTGTTTCCAGGGTGACCCACAGTTCTTCTTGCTCCTTATGTATATTCTGAATTTCTGTAGCTTTGATATTTTCATTGAAATAAACAAGGGTGCTGGAAGATGGTAAAAGCTGAGGGGGTTGAGAATCCAAAGGGCACTTATGAGGGTACAAAGGGCACTTTTTCTATATTAGTTTTTGCCATACAGAAATAAAAAGCGGAGTGGCTACTGCCCCTTTTGCCTCCCCCGGTTCTGGCACCTATGGACATAAAGGGTCATTTCCCCCCCCTTTGCACCTCGATCTCTTCTGAACAGTTCATAGCCGGGCCCTAAAGTCTCCCAAGTGTGGTTACTATCAAACCATGTCTCGTTAATGGCTACTATGTCCAGTTTAGCCTCTGTCATTGTTGCCTGTAGATCTGGGATCTTGTTTCCCAGACTGAGGGCATTTGTGTACATGATTTTCCATTGGTCAGATTTTGGTGTGTTAGTTGTTGGGTGAGGTCCAACATTTCCCCTGCATGTCATATGTGGAGCCAGACCTTTTTCCTTACCTGGTGATGCAAATGAACTACAAACATGATGAACTTCTGTTTGATCACTAGCTGAGGTGGGAGGGTTGTTCTTCCTGTTCAATGTATCAGGTGCTGCACCCCTCTCCCCATTTGCTAGTTTAAATATCCTGCAAAGATGTCAAACTTCCGCCCCAATGCACTGACTCCTTCCTTAGTCAGATGCAGTCCACCAAATTTAAAAAGCTTTCACTCCCAAAACTGTTGCTAGTTATCTACAAATTTGCGTCCTTATTCCTGGCACCAGCCCTTGAGCCACATGTTTAACTCCCCTATCTCCCCTTCTCTGACCTTTTGTCCATCTGGCCCCCTCTACCAGACTGGCAGGATCTCAGAGAAGAAGATTCTGGATGAAATGGGTGGCAGCTTGCCTCCCAGGCTGGTCAGATGTTCCTTCATCTCCACAAATGACTGGCTGGCAAGATCATTAGTCCCTATGTGTACCAGGATGTCAATGTATTCTCCTGCTTCCTGTTCAGTTTTAGCAATGTGGTCAGTGTGTCTCCACACTGATGTACCTGAAAAACATCTGACCATTACCCCCAGCTGGAGATAGGTATCAACTCCCCGAATCATGGAGTCTCCTATGATCAGAAGTGCTTGGGATTTCCTTTTTGCTTTGTTTTGTTTTGGTCCCATTTTGGGTGAGTTTTGCTGTACTAGCTACTGTGCTGCAGCGTCCTCTGCTCCTTTGTTTGATTTCAGAGATAGAGGCAGATACCTGTTTGCAGTTTTTATATGGTTTGTGGAGGTGATACGTTGGAGAGCATTGAGTGATGGGGCACCTGATTTGCACCTGCTAACCACCTGCCAGCCTCCCAGCCCAACTACCCTTTGCAGTTGAGGTGCTTTAGTTGGATGTTGGGGGAAATGGCAGGCAGTTGTTATAAAATATTTCTTCCTGAATATGTGATTTGAGGTGCACAGTCTCTGCCCATGCTGCCTGAAGCTGAGCCCTTAGATCTCCAATGGCCCAGCATGTAGGATAGCTTCCTAAATCCTGTATAACTGCCCTTTTGAAAAGTGTTCTGCTGTACCTGCAGTTAATAATATCCATTCCAGATGAGTTGCTGGGTTTATAACCTAGTCCGAGTAATTATAAGGAGGAAAATTAAAGCAAAAGTTATTTTTTTTTTGTTTTTGTATAAATTGTTAAAACAAGTTAAATTACTTGTGCCCCTGTAAGTGAGGTCACTGTGTGGATACCCCTCTGATCCTCCCCTTCCTGCTTCGCTACAGGAAATGTGATGACTGTGCTACCCTATAAAAGGAGTGTAGCATAGGGTGATTGGGGATGTGGGTGGGTGGCTGAGCCCTTTCCCTGCCAAAAAAGAAGAACCATGAACAAAAGAAGCAAGGAGGTAAGAGCAGAAACAATAAACCAACAAAAAAATGCAGTAGCTCTGAAAGCTTAGGCTAATGATAGATAAAACTGTAAAACCTGTAAAGCACCACCTGTAATAACTTCACAGAAGATATACCCTGTAAAAACACTTTGCTACAGAGAAAGATAAAGCAGTAACATAAGATATAACTTGAAAAAAAAACAGTTTGAATCAGCGATTACAGCAGTAATCTTTAAGCACAAAACAGTAACAACCCTGTAGGCACACCCTATGATAATGCAGCAGAAAGTATACTCTGCAACAGAAATTTCAATCAGAGAACACTAAAGCAGTAAAATGTTAACAACAACTAGTAAAAACCCTGTGAGTACAAAAGAAAATAATAACGCACAGTAAATCTGCCTAGCCAAAAAAAAGCTTATTTTTCCTTGCTCTGATAAAGTTCCTTGCTCTGTCCTTACAAACAAACCTAGAAGAAAAGAGCTCAGATAAAGCTAGGTGCCTTTGCCAGCAAACCTAGTCTTCCACCTGAAAAACACCAACTCAAAAACACCAAGTCCTGTACCACAGACAATGGTGCAGTTCTTTCAGAATTGAGCAAGTGCTTTTGGAAACTTCAGGACCGGATGGTGGTCAGCTGACTTAGATTTAACCCACTGAAGATGGAGGTGTTACTGGTGGAGCAGTAATGAGTAGTAGTGCCATTCTACCTTCTTTGAATGACATGCCATTCAAAGTTGCAGATGGGGTGAGGAATCTGGGCGTTACTGTGGATTATAAGCTGACATTAGAATATCATGTGTCACCTGTGGTCTGTAGTGGGTTTTACCATCTTGAAAACATCTCCTAGATCAAACCCTTTCTTGAACCAACTGATCTAGCAACACTGGTGCACACCTTAGTCATATCAAGATTGGATTACTGTAACGCTCTGTACCTTGGGTTATCCACAAAGTTGTTGCATCATTTGCAGCTAGTTTGGAACTGTTGCAGCCCAGCCAGTTGCTGGGACTTCTCAGTTCAAGCATATCACAGCAGTGCACTTTAATTTCCAAAGGTTGCCAGTTCAGTGGTGCATTAGCTTCGAGGTGTGCTTGTTAACCTACAAGGCTCTGCATGGTCAGGGTCCTGGCTATCGGAAAGTCCTCTTGACATCATATGCACCTGGCTGCCCCATCTGGATGGTGGAGGCAGACTTTTTGTTTGTACTGAGATCTCATTTAAAATCCTTAGGAGACAGAGTGTTCAGAAAGGTTACCCAATTCTTTGGAACACCCTTCTCCAGGAGGTGAGAGATGCTCCTTCACTGGTGATTTTCAAGTCATGCTTGAGAATCCATTTATTTACAGAGTTTTGGGCCAGGTGCTTCTATGTAAAATCTGTCTGCTGCTTTTATATTTTTTGTATTGATATTGATATTATTTTAATTCTCTTTTAATAGATTTGTTGTGTATGCTTTTAGGAGCCCAACACCCCTGGGATTGGACACCATACAAATAAAATTGCTTTGTCTTATCAAACAAATGGCAGTTCCATGCACTCCCACCTCCAAAGGTGCTCTCATTGTTGCACTGACTAGTACATAAACATGAAAATAAGAAAAGGAGTGAAGCACTCACGGGTACATTATAAAAGTAAATTTATTGAGCCATAAAGAACAAAACTGTTGCAGGCATACCCTACATAGCACCCTGCATATGAGACTTCATCAGGGGAAAAGTTCTGAATCACAAAACCATGCTTTTAGCAGGACATCATACATATTTACATTGTAATTGATTCCATAATGTGATTCCTGAATAATGAGTATCTGTACCCAAGCATTTGAAATACATTAAACATTTATCATGATTTTTGCAAATAGTGCATTTAAAACATTCATAAAATTGATTGAAAAAACTTACTTCATTTACTATGGTTATTTAAAAAAATAATTTGTATGCACATCACATTCATAAGTATATTGTTATGTGAAATGTTCTACTGTATATAAGAGCTAGAATATATCAACTTTTGCTGGGTGGTTAGAAATTTACAGAGAAGCTACCTATCCATATAGTAACCTATCCATGTATGGACTAATTGGAACATTATGGGAAATTACAAGTGGCTGTAGTGAAAGTTGGAGCATGAATCCTACATATCAGCCTAAATTGTAACTAATACATAACTTGTAGCAATGGTCGAGAGTTGCCCAGTATCCCATACTGTATATAATTTCAAACAGAGAGGCATTTTATGGGATAAGTGAGTCTAAAAACAATAACAAGGAAAGCATTGTGTACCAGTGATCACAAAGTGAAAAGTGACCAATTGTGAAAAAACGAGGGGGGGAGGGGGAGTGAGAGGAATTGAGGGATGCTGGGGAGTAGCTCCTCTCCTGAAACCTGCTCAACAGCTTCCAAACCTTTCTTTCATGTGTTTGTTTCTGAGATGAGTGTCTCTTAATCCTGGCTGGCAGTATAGCCTAGAGGTTAGAGGAGTGAGGTGTGAATGAGCTTGATACATCCAGCAGACCAGACCTGAGTTTGAGTCTCACAACCTCCACTTGCATACTGTGTGACTCTGAGCAAGTCACTTAACCACCCAGTGCTCTCAGGTCACCCCTGAAAACAGGCACTTGTGCCTAGTGGACCATACCTGGTTATCAAAGACTAAAATAAAATAAAAAAATGGCCACATGGGATGCTGTTGACCATGCTTATCAGATGGGAGCTCTCTGCCCTCAGAAGACAGCTTCCTCTAATGGGTTTTCTATATGGTGAGCAGATTACTTTGTTCTGATTGTTGATACCAAGCTTGATATCTAGGTACTCAGTCTCACTGACATGCATGTTACAGGTACATCACAGGATTAACTGATTGGATTTGGAGGAACAAAGTGAAGGAACATTTCTTTCTGTAGAGGGCCAGGATATACCACTTTCAAAGGGATATACTATGGAGTTGAGGGGGAAAAGATCCTTTTTCCCACGTTAGGTGAAACATGCAACCATTGAAGTGTTTGAATATATAGGTATGGTAAAGGATGATCTCAAAAATGTAATGGCAACCCCTACACCACCACCACTTTCTAACTTGTCCATGGGTGAGAGACAGCCTATACAAAATATTGTTATCAAACCCACAAACAAGGGAGGAATTGTAGTGGTTCAGGATATTGACCAATATGGTAAAGAGATCTTTACATAACTGAGTGATGACACATGCTATAAAAAGCTCACATACAACCCTGCTCTGATCTTTAAGTTCATGTTAGATGAACAAATAGATAGGGCATTCATTTTGGACCAAACTGACAAAAATTAGGTTAACTATCTGAAAATGTATCGTTCATTGTGTCTGGCCTTCTATGCTCTCCAAAGGTCCACAAGTCCATAATGGATGCTCCTGGTCAAACCATACTGTCAGGTACTGGGCCCCTTAGTGAGGGTCCCTCTGGATATATGAACCATTTTTAAAGAAAGTGGTATCTAAAGGACCCAGTACATGATACTTCTGACCTCATTGCAAAAATTGAGAGCATGGAGTGGAAACCATCTTATAGCTGGCTAGCAGTAGACCTTGTTAGCCTCCACACCTGTATTAGTCCCACTCTGGATTTGAAGGATGCTGAAGAAGCAGTTCTAGGGGATACTGACCTTAGGAGTGACCAACATGACTTCACTCTCTCCATACTCTCTTTTGTGTTGCATCATAATTATTCTCAGTTTGATAAAAAAGTTATTTCTTCAAATTCAAGGTACAGTGATTACTCTTTCACTTGCACCCTCATATGCCAGCATCTCTTTGGCAGCATAGGAGAAAAAGGTGATCTTTAGCGAGACCATCCCCAACCTCAAACACATTGTACAATAGTACTGATTTATTGATGACATTGTGTGTGTCAGGGGTGGGAGTATACAGGACATCTCAAATTCTGTGAACTGGCTACATACCAACCAGTTAAACCTGCAATGTACATATAACACGAGTTTCAGTGAAACTCTGTACCTAGATGTCAAGCATGGTATGAACAATGAGATGAAGGTAACCTGTTTACCACATAGAAAACTCATTTGCAGAAAATTGTCTTCTGAGGGCAGAGCGCTCCCATAAGCAGAGCCTGGTTGACAGCATACCACATGGCCAATTTGTAAGAATTAGGAAGAATTAATTTCAGAAAGAAAGATATGAATGGGAAGGCAGGGATGCTGTCAGCCAGGTTCTGGGAGAAGGGCTACTGCACAGTAGTAGTGGAAGATGCATACCAAAAGGCAAAAAGTGAACTTTCCTACCCCACTTAAAACAAAAACTAAAGGGTCTAAACATCAGAAAACAGGAAAATAGCTATGGTGCTGGATTATAACATAGAATCAAACTAGATCAGAAAAATCGTAAATGAAAGATTGACATTTCTGACAAGAGACCCAGAACTTGGACATTTAGTGTGTGTTATTGAAGCACAGGTCAGGAAGCATAGGCAAACCAGGAGAAATCATAAAATGTGCTTCTCACAAAAAGTATCAGAATTTTGTCAGTTTCTTTCCTACAGGTGCAACAAAATAGAACATTGTCTCCCAGACAGAACTGATTTTCTGTTGACAACTCTGCAAATGAGCTTGAGGAGATCAAACTGCATCTCAAGGTTAACCCCCTGAGTTCCAAATAGCTTTTTGCAGTCATGTCAACAATATAACTATATAAATTTGCAAGTCAAAAGATCCCAGTTTCACATAAAGTTTCACATATATTTTATCTACAGAGAAGTAAGGGGAAGCTGGAAACAGCAAGAAACAGCATGTGAAAACAGGGAGGTAGCAGGGGAGTGTGGGATCTCCAAAGTGGCAATTTTCATTTGTGCCACAGGAAAACTTTATTTGTGCAATCAGAGAGGCAAGAGATAGACAAGATAAGTGGCAGAAATAGGAAAGAACAAAACAGATTCTTGCTTTTAACTCTCTCTGCATAACAAACGGGACAGGGTCTTATTCAATCCTGTCACAGTATGAAATAGTCCATCTACTTCTCTCTCTCTCTCTCTCTCTCTCTCTCTCTCACTCCTAGAAGAGATATATGAGAAATAGTCCACATAACTGTTTTAAGAGGGGAAACCATTTAAGAGAGTATCTGAATCATAACCACTTTGTGGATCCCCATGCAAAGCCCACATGTAATAGTCATGGATTTTTTTTTTGTTGCAAACGTGTAACATTTATAAATATGCTAAGACTGGTATTTCTTTTGTGTACCCTATGTTTAATGAAAAATGTGATTTTATACACTACATAGACTGTCACACTGCAATCCCTTTACAGTGTATGTGGGATGGTGCCCATGTGGCAATATATTTGGGGCAGAATCATGAAACCCCTTAAAGAGTGGTACAAGAGCATGTGCAGGCGATCACACAGGGGAAAGAGAACAATGCATTGGGCTCCCATTTTTCAAAGCCATCATAGTGTAACTGCAATCTCACTGGATTCCAGTTTACAGCTTTAGAACAGATACAGCAACTTTCGTTAAGAGGGGCTCGAACACACATTCTCCTACAGCATGAGACATACTGGATCTCTCAGCTGAATGCACTGCAACCTTGCATTTTAAATAAAGAGGTTGATTATGAACTACTGTGCACAGCTCTGGGGACCACACTTGAAGAAGGACAGGGGCCTCTTGAAGGCTGTTCAGAAGAGGGCTACAAAGATGATTAGGCACAGCAATGGAAGATATGTGAAGAGAGTCTGGAGAGTCTCAATATTTACTCACTAGAGGCTATGATGGAGAGGGGGCACAGTATAGATACACAAACCTAAATCGTATTAGTAAAGTAGACAGCAATGCCCTGTTTTTAAGAAGCCAGGTCAATGTAACAAAAGGCCTTGGATGGAAATTGGTGTGGTGAAACTTCAGAAGGAATATAGCTTGAGAAGGTATATACAGAAGTTCATCTTTACAGAAAGGGCAGTGGAGAAATGGAATGCATTGCCTGAAGAAGTGTATAGCATGGAGTCCACCACTGGCTTCACACACAGGTGGAACAGGCACAGAGGAATGGTACTAACCAGATGAGAATGTGATGTTGGTCAGCTGAAGGGAGAATATGAGTGGACTAGGGAGAGAGGTGTCAAAATACAGACATGGTCATCAGTAGATTATAAGAGCTTTATCCCAGGATTAGACTGGGTGTGGATGAAAGCAGACACTGGGCAAACTCAATGGACCACTGGGTGTTTTTCTGCTCTTAACATATATGTTTTAACATTTCTGTGCTGGAAGAATACTGGGGTGCGTCACAAGTAGGATGGCCAGCAGAGCAGGGAAGTAGTCCTGCCACTTTACAAGGTTGTGGTCAGGAAGATGGAGGAACTCTGATGGAAAATGCTTGTACTGCATTTCTTGCACTGTAGTTCAAGAGCAGCTGACATAATTGTTGGTTCCAGGCAGGCAACTCATAAGATGGAGCTGCACACCCTATGAGCTATTTTAACCATATATTGAATTTTTTGGTTAGTTAGAAGAATAGTTATTTACTCCATAAAGCCCAGCTCATACCTTCCTGGTATAAGCTGAGCAGCTGCCAAGCACTGCAACCCCACACTTAAAAACATCATAATGATGACATGAGATAGGTAATGGGGCTGCAAGTGCTCTATGGGGCTAGTATTGAATCTGGGCGGGGCTGGCTAAATGTACTTTGATTATCTTTGCTGGCAGTTATTCATATATCAAGCTAATCTACGAGCACATATGATATATTGTATGTACATATTATAGTCCCATACATGTATACCTGCCAGAAAAGGTAATCTAAATACATTTAGGCAGCCTCCCTACCCTGATTCCATTGCTAACCCCAAAGATTGCATGCAGCCCAGTTCCCTACCTCGCATCATCATCATTATGCTGTTTTTTGGAGTGGGGCTACAGTGCGTAGTGGCTGCTTAGCTCGCACAAGGAAGTTATGAACCAGGCTTTATGGAGTAAATAACTATTTTTTTCAACTAACTAAAAAATTCAATATCTGGCTAAAATAGCTCCTAGGGCAGACAAACTCTATGTTATCAATTGCCTGCCTGGAGCATGTCACTAGCTCTTTCAACAGTTATTATGGAATATAAAGTCCCTTGACAATAAAGTTTCATTGTTAGACTCATGACAAAGAATTACATGTAGAAGCTCTCAAACCCAGCCTAGATATTATTAAGACTGAATTGGCACAGAGTAGAAAATGTGTGGTCAGTGCAGCCACAGTGCACTTGTTTTAGGATGACCTTGATAAGTTTCTTGTAGCATAAGGTATAAGGCAAGGAAGATATATAACAATGCCATTGTATGGATCCTTGGTTAGGCCCCATCTGGAGTACAGGGTATGGTTATGGTCAACCTACTATAATAAGATGTACAGTATACAGTATATTCTAGAAATATTTTTGAGGACAGCAACAATTATAGTAGAAACAGAATCTTATGGCAGAAGGAATCCAGTAGTCCATGGAGTCTGCCTTTGTTATACTACAGTACCTAACCCCATTGACCTACTGTACTGGTGGGTTGTCTCCCCCTTGCCTTGCTTCCAACCCCTCAACCACATGTTGCCCCCTTAGGGACTATGAGACTCTTGCCCTATCTGAGCTGTGTTTAAATGTGTTTAGGGTACCTGCACCCGCCACTTTTCCTGGCAGTCTGTTCCATGGCTCCACCACAGAAACTCATGGGATGTTTGTCAATGAGGTCTGTCTGCCATTTAGATATGGTTTCCACTGTGCACTTTATTGGATATTGGGCACAGGGATATATTTTGTATGTGGATGTTCGAAGAACTTTGAATTGAATCTACTTCTCAGCCTGCATGTACATCATTTTTGCAGACTCCATCTATGAGCATGCAGTGTGGTTCTGTGTCTGTTGTTTGGTTGGGCTGGCTGTCATAGTACTGCACCTCTGCCCTGTACCAAATGTGTCTCATTCACTGTTTCTGTTACACAGCCTCCCCACCCTCTCTATGAAGAAAAAACGTTTCACATCCCTCCTTACCTTGCCCCTATAAACCTCCAATCATGCCCCCTTATAACTGCATCCCTATTTTTAACAAACAAGTTTTTGCTACTCACCCTTTTTATACCCCACAGAAATATATATGTTTCTATCATGCCCCCCCATTTCTGGCCTCCAGTGAGTATGTACTTAGGACCACCAGCGTTTCCTCACAGGATCTGTCTGCTGGCCCTGGATCATCTTGCTGACCCTCCTCTTCCCCAGTTCCAATCTGTCTAGGTCCTTTTTTCAGGTGAGAACTCAAGAACTGAGCAAAGTACTCTTTATAGGGCCTGACCAGGGATCTGAATGGGGCAGTAGCACCTCTCTTCTCCTACTATCAAAACCCCACCCTATACACCCAGCATCCTCAACTTCTTGCTGTACACTTTGCTACAGTGGCTTATTTGCTTAAGGTAGTCACTGATGATGTCCTCCAGATCCCTCTCCTCTGATGTGGTGGCCAGCCTAACTCCTCCCATACAATGTTCTGTGTATGGGTTCTGTCTCCCTAAGTGCATTACGTTGCATGTCTTGGCATTGAATCTCAACTGTTAGACCTTAGACCATCTCTCCAGCTTTTCAAAGTCCATCTGGACTTCCTGCACCCATTCCTCATGGTCTACTGTACCACAAAGTTTGTGTTGTCATCAAAGACACACAACTTGTGGATACCATTCCCCTAAGTCACAGATGAATTAGGACAGGTCCCAGGACCTATTCCTACACTGCTCATAATATCCCTTTCCCTTGACTTGGTCCCATTCAATACTACCCTCTGATGCCTTCCTACAAATCAATTTCCAACACACCCAACTAAACCCTGCTCCACTCCCAAGTCCTCCAACTTTTTCGGCAGCCTCCTTTGTGGTACCATGTTGAAGGCCTTGCTGATATTAAGGTAGAGTGAATCTACCACCTGTTCTCTGTTTATTGCCCTAGTGATCCAGCCAAAAAATAGTATCAGGTTGGTCTGGCAGGACCTTCCTGACACAAACCCATGCTGCTTGCTGTTCTGCAGTCCATTGTCCTCTAAGTAAGCCACCAGACTTTCTTTGACAGTGGTATCAATCAGCTTACCCACAATGGCGGTAAGACTGACAGGCCCATAGTTGCCAGGATCCTCCCTCTCCCCTCCACCGTGTGGAGTGTACAACATCAAAAGACCTCCAATTAGCTGGCACCATTCTGGACTTCAGCAGGGTTTTAAATAGTTGGGTTAAGGGTACTGCCAATTCTGCCACCAATTCCCTAAGTACCCATAGGTGCAGGCCATCTGGACATGGTGCTTTATGTACCCTGAAGGCATTTAGCCCCTTTCTCATCATGTCATCCATTATGTCTGCCCTGCCCATTTGTTGCAAGTGGTAACCTTGATACCACTTCCCAGTAGAGGTCCATTGTCCCCTTTTGTGAATTTCAAGCTGAAGTTACTGTGCACATTTGTGTTCTGCTCATCGTCTTCAACTATCCAACCTTCTTCCATTACCTTGATGATCCCACCCCTTGTTTACCTTTTTTCCCAAATGTACCTAACAAAAATTCCTTTTCCCCACTTTTCACACCCTCAGCAATCTGCAGCTTGATGTCTGCCTCTTTGAGTATAGCCTGGTATTCCAGTTATTGTTCCTCCCTCTTGTTCCTCTTTTAATTAGTGTTGCCCACACTTTCCCTGTGCAAGCTGGTCTCTTGTTGCCTGATCCCACTTTCTCTTCATTCACCTGTCCCCCACCCCATCACTGCTCACATCCCTTAGTGCTATTACTGATTTCAAGGAATCTTCAGATAGATTCAGTCTACACCCATCTCCTTCTAGGGGTTTGTAGCATATTCTTCCCCTTACTTCAGTTTAAAAGACTGTCCACAAAGATGTTGAATTTCTGCCCCAGTGCACTAGTCCCCTCTCTTGTGAGATGAAGACCATCCCCCTTGAATAGCCTCTGTCCCATAACTTCCCCAAATCACCCACAAATGAATATCCCTCCTCCAGACACCATACCTTCAACCAGGCATTGACTGTCTCAGTTTCCTCCTGCCTTACCTGTCCCCCTTCCCTGTTCCACACAGGAAGCACCTCCAAAAAGGACAGCGAGGCTGCCCTCACAATCAGCTCTCTTCCTAGCTTTCGGATGTTGGACTTAGTAACCTCTAGGCCATAGTTTTTCAATTTCTTTGTATCTACAGGTATAACAGATTGTATAACATAGGGGTCTTCAAACTTTTTCACACTGAGGACCCCTGCTCTTGACCAAGCATACCCAAAGACCCCTTGAACATAAATTTCCAAAGACTTCCATCCCCAATCAGATTTAAATTTTTAGCAATGCTTCACTTTATTCAATATGAAGAATGAGCAACTATTTCATAGGCAGTATTTATGCATGTTAAAATGTTTTTAATTGGAAGTATGTGCTTGTTATTTCTTCTGTACCTGCTGTGGACCCCAAGTGAAGGCTTGTGGACATCCTGGGGGTCATGAACACCAATATGTGATCTCTGGTTTGAAGTATATAAATTCTAAGGATGGACTGTCTGACCGGGGGCTGTTCTCAGTGGGAAAGGGAAGACTATGAGGAGATAACAGTCTTCAAATTGTTGAAAGTAGTCTTTCTGTTTGATCAAACAGTGTCACTAAATACAATATGAGACCTACAGGACATAAGAGGGCAATTAAAGGGCACAGATTCAGAAATGTTATTCTGAGACATTGTTTCACAGAAAAGGTGATGATCCATGGAAATCATTTCCTTCTTGGGTAATATTAGCTACCACTTCCATATTGTTACAGAAAGGGTATGTAGAGAAAAACTGAATCACGTAAATGAATGGCTAAGTATATTGAGTTGGCCACAGAAACAAATTTAAGCTTCCAAAGCTTCCAAAGTTACCATCCTGGGAGTGGGTCCCAGGGTGGTAGCCTGGGTAGCAAACTGGCTACACAACAGGACACAGAAGGTAACAGTGAATGGAACACATTCGGAAGAAAGGGGGGTTACTAGTGGAGTACCTCAGGGCTCAGTACTGGGTCCATTCCTCTTTAACATCTTTATAGGTGACATTGCAGAGGGTCTGGAGGGAAAGGTATGCCTCTTTGCAGATGACACAAAGATCTGTAACAAGAGTTGATACACAAGAGGAGTAGAAAAGATGAGAAGGGACTTGGCAAGGTTGGAGGAAGGGCCAGACATATGGCAACTTAGATTCAATGCAAAGAAGTGCAAAGTAATGCACCTGGGAAACAAAAACCCAGGAGAAGAGTACACAATAGCAGAGGATGTACTAACAACAACAACAAAAATGTAAAGGGACCTGGGGGTAGTCATATCAGATGACCTAAAGGTGGGTAAGCAATGTGAAAAGTCAGTAAGGAGAGCCAGGGGGATACTGGGATGCATAAGAAGGGGCATCACAAGTAGAAAAAGGGAAGTGGTTATCCTTCTGTACAGACAGTTGGTGTGACCCCATCTGGAGTACTGTGTGCAATTTTGGAGACCTCATCTACGCAAGGCCATACACAAGATGGAAGCAGTCCAGAGGAGGTCAACTAAAATGGTGCAGGGTCTGCAGCAGAAACCATATGAAGAGAGACTGAGAGAGCTTAATATATATACTCTTGATGAAAGGAGGGACAGAGGGGACATGATAGAAACTTTCAAGTACCTCAAGGGAATCAACAAAGTTCAGGAGGGTAGCATCTTTCAGAAAAAGAGATGTGTAAGAACAAGGGAGCACAATTTAAAGACAGAGGGGGGACGGCTCAGGGATAATGTGAGGAAATTTTTTTTCATGGAGAGAGTGGTGGATACATGTAACTGCCTTCCTGAGGAGGTTGTTGGGTCTAAAACAGTGGAGGAATTCAAATATGCATGGGAGAGACATAAGGCAGTTATAGTGGGCGGTTGCAGGAAGTAGGCTGTTGGTTAACTACTATCTGCAGCTTATCCAGTAGGTAGGGAAATGGGCAGACTGGGTGGGCCAAGTGGTCCTTATCTGCTGTCAAAGTCTATGTTTCTATGTTTCTATGTTTCAAAGGTCGTCTTTTTTCCTATGTTTGTATATCCACATGTTCCTGAAGCAAATCATTCCAAAGAATAAAGGAAATATGATTTAACCTCGGGCACCAGTAGAATATTGTTTTAATAAAGCTGAGATATGAAATGTAATTGCATTCAGCCCACCACATCTCTACTTGCAGACATTAAAGTGCAGTTAAGTTAATTATGCTTAGCTCCAGTAACTGGCATTTTACATTCATTGCTTGTGGTGTCTAACTAATACAAATGGTGATGTTTACCTTGAATACTGGGTCTGTATGGTAAGCAGAGATATGTCCCAGTATATTTAGATATAGCTGGATATTTCACAGGAAATTCTAATTAATTTTCATGGATTTCCACTGATATATCCAGGTATGTCTAAAGTTTGACTGGGACATATCTTTGGCGATCACTGTACAAGATGTGTGGTAGTAGCTTTATGTGTACTGTGTGTTTATAAAATGGGTCATGGATATCCTGTTCATTTTTTTTCCTCCATAATGTCTTTATCCTCCAAGGCAGAAAGGATGGCTGTTCAGCTCCATCCCCATGTAGCGCAGCTGGCTGTCACCTTCCATTGTTTGGGATCTTGTATCCCCTGTGGATTTCCCCCATAGCGGGACTGGGGGCTAGACCATCCTTCCACCCCAGAGAGTAGACCCAGACATTCTCCTCCAAAACCCAAGTGGCAGAGTGGGCTACAGAACAATGGTCAGGGCTTCACATAGTCCATACTCCAAACCTTTTTCTGGGTTTCTATGTCCCTCACTGTGCTACGGAAGCAGTAAAAATGCATGGTGGCACACACATCCTGCAGCACGGGACTCCCTTCCCTTCATGTCGCTCATGCTTGTTCTGCTACCTGCTGTCCACCTGGTGGCAGTCATGGACTGAGAAAGCTTGCCACCCTTCCCCGGAGAGTAGTCCTTGGGACACTGAATCCTCTCCCACTCCACTAACCCCCGGCAACCTGTGCTCACTCCAAACATGGGTCACCGATGTGGCAGGAGGTAAGGTATTCAACACCTTGGCCCTGTGTGTCACCGAGATAGCTATGACTGTTGATTATTTTATAATAACCGCACACTCTTCTGAACTAAATATTTTTTCAACAACTAAAAGCCCGAATTGTAAGTTGGATAACATGCTCCAGGGTGTGTGGTCATAAGTGAATAATGCACTTCTTGGGTGGTTGCAACACTTGGCTATGCCCCATGCCTAATGACCACTCAAGGCATGCATTATTCCCTTATAACCACACATTGTCATGTGTTATCCTTTACATATTGCACTGAGTATTCAATTTAGGACAGCAAAGAAAAATAAGAGAATATTCATGATTTGAGGAACTTCACTCATGATATTAGGGATGTAGTTCAATCTGAATCATAAACTTGAAAAAAAAACATGCCAGAGGTTATTTTAAGACATTTAGGGAAGAAGGTGTGCCCTAGGTTTTATGGCACTTAATTGTGAAAGAGAAGATCACAGCTCCTAATCCCACCCCTGTGTCTGTCTCGCTGTATGAACATGAGCATACCCTTGACCTCTGTCATCACAGTTATAAAACTGGGAAGATGCTTAAGCCAACCAAAAATAAATTGCTGCATCCCAGTTGGATTATCATGGGTAAATATATTGTTATAATTACTGGTAACCCTATTTATCAACGGGATTACCAGTCTGTTCAAATGCCGTAATAACCAGATTTGGGGTTATTACACTCCAAAAAGCCATAATAACCTGAAATCCAGTTATTACAGCATTTGCAAAAACAGCAATGTCAGCTACACTGGTCGCTAGGCACTGTCAGCGCAACACACTTCAGGCGAGTACTCATGCTTGTCTGTTCTGGCACCTGAGCTATCGGCACATCACCTTTGTGTCAGAACTGTCCTCGGTGGTTAGTGAAAGATCCAGGTTTCTCAGTAAAAGTTTTCAAATGTCACAAAAGACCCCACAACTTTCAACATAGTCCCTAACCCTTTCTTTTACTACCACAAATCTCCACGGAAAAGAAAAGACCCCGTCTCCATGAAAACAATTCTGGGTCTCCATTACCGACACAAAACATAACTCCTACAGAAACTGTTAAAACTTTCCTTCAAAGTTTAAACTAGTTTCTTCCCTTCAAAGTTTAAACTAGTTTCTTCTAAAACCATGATCAGCAGTAGGACTGTAAAATACTTGTTTCTTCGACTGCGATCCACAGAAACGAGACACCTGCCAGACTCAACAGATACGGTATTTATTACTAATGTCTTACAGTTAAAACAGTTCCATTTTTAAAAATTGTTCACTTGTATTCATCTCAAAGTTCTGTCCACTAATGCTTCTTATTTCTGCAAAATAAACCACTGTTCTACCAATACCTCGATGTTTCATGTTGCCTAAATAAGCACTATAGCACCAGCAATTATAAAAATAAAGAATAGGCAAGTATATATTTATGGATTTTTTTTTCCACACCCTCGGTGTGTGATGACCACATAAACCTCTCAAGCTTTGCTTTCGAGGTTTATGGGTCATCACACACCTCGGGTGTGTAAAAAAATCCAGACTACACACTTGCCTATCCATTATTGTCTATAAAATATATAGTCCTATTAAAGATGCTAGTATATACTCACCTATAAGATGACCTCACATATAAGTCGATCCCTTTACCTTATCAATTTTAACGAAATCACAGACTTTATTTTGCTGCCCAATTTGGATGGAAAAATCCTATACCAAGCATATAATCAGTCATTATTATAAGTGGCTCAAGAATGCTGAAATCTGATTGACTGTCAGTATTCCGAGAGCCTTATATTAATCTCCTTATTAACATACCTGTAGAGCCTGATCACTTGAGTATTTATTTAAAGAATCAAGGTCCTACTTACATTTGTAGCATTCTGTGCCTGGAACTGATTGCAGCCATGAACAGCTTAATCTGGTTCAGTTTCAGTTGCTTATCATCTGTATCCCCCTCCTCCTGGTAGCCCCTGAAAAAGGGACTTCTAGGCCCAGTGGGCTTACCAGGTCAACAAAATTGAATAAGTAAAATAAATAAAATGAAAGCAAGGCTGACAATGCCAGGAATCATTTATCTATGTTTGAAAGAAAGGTCAAATTAAACACTGAACTGTTACTTTTTCCTGTTTTTATAGAGGAGCTGTGCTAGATGATGGATACAGCATTTACTAAACTAAACTCTTTTGTAGGACACTCCTTTGAACATACAAATATATGAAAATGCCAGCAGAAGCAGGCCTTATTGTCTATCGAGTCTGCAGGAATGTGCAGCTAGCCCCTCAACTTGCAGCTGCCCCACCCTCCCCACTCTCCCCACCACTCTTCATCATAATCCCCCTCACCCTGTCCCAACCCTTTTTAGAGCCGCCCATTATTCTGCAGGATATCACCTCCCCGGGCACAGTATTCCACCTGTCCACCACCCTTTCAGTGAAAAAGTGTCTCCTGATTTCCTTCCGGAATCTTCCCCCCTCCAATCTCAGTTGATGCCCTCTCGTATCTCTCCCTCTTCTAATTTGGAACATCCCTTCTGTAGTAACCTTATTTATCCCCTTAAGGTATTTAAAGGTTTCAATAATATCCCCCCCATTCCTCCTCCTCTCCTTCAGGGAGTACATGTTCAGCTCACCCAGTCTATCCTTGCAGGATTTTCCCTCCAATCCCTGGATCATCTTTTTGCCCTATGTTACACCCTCCTCCAACAATCTGATGTCCTTCTTCAGGAATGGGCACCAGTACTGCACACAGTACTCCAGGTGAGGCCCAGCCAGAGACCTGTACAGGGGAAGGATCACCTCCTATTTCTGGAGGAGATTCCCCTCACTATACACCCCAGCATCCTGTTGGCTTTTGCTGCTGCCATCTTCCTGCAGTGAGTCGAGTTGTTCATGTTGTCTGTTACTAGCACCCCCAGATCCTTTTCCTCCTTGGTGCTTTCCAGCTCCACCCCTCCCTGCTGGTAGCTCCTCCCCTGGTTTCTAGCACAGAAGTGCAGTACCTTGCACTTCTTGGCGTTCAGCCCCAGTTGCCATGTTTCTGACCACTCCTGTAGTTTGGTCAGGTCTTCCTGCATCCCCTTCCACCCTTCGATGTCATCTACCACAGCTCCCATCTTCATATCATTAGCAAACAGACTGATCATACTCTGGATCCCATGTGAGATATCAGCTATGAATATTCTAAACAGCACTGGTCCCAGTACTGATCCCTGTGGCACCCCACTCATCACTTCCCCCGGTGATGAGAGTTCCCCCACCACCACCACCACCATCAACCTCTGCTGCTTTCCATTCAGCCACTTGATGATCCATGTGACTATCTTTGTTCCCACCCCTATGTATTCCAGCTTCCCACCCAGCTTCCCATGCGGCACAGAATCAAAGGCCTTGCTGAAGTCCAAATACAGGACATCTACCGCATGGCCCTGTCCAGCTCCCTGGTCATCCAGTCATAATACTCATTTAGATTTGTTTGGTAGGACCTGCCTGAGACAAACCCATGTTGATGACCGTCCTGGAGACCATTGTCCTCCAAAAAGGTCACCAGCCTCTCTTTTAGGATTGTCTCCATGAGCTTCCCCACAATTGATGTGAGGGTCACTGGTCTGTAGTTGCCTGGTTCATCCCTAGGGCCACTTTTTTGAATGTGCACCACATGAGCCATTCTCCGGTCTTGTGGTACGCATCCTGTGTCCAGGGAGGTGTTGAACAGTTCAGCCAATGGTCCTGCCAGGATTGCCGCTAGCTCTCTGAGTATCCTAGGGTGAACGCCATCTGCTCCCTGTGCCTTGTCCACCCTTAGTGCCTGCAATCCTTCCAGAACCTTGTCTTCTGTAACCCCTACGTCAGTCACCCCTTCCCCCCCACTATCTACTCTACACCCTGCTTGGGGTATCTGCCTCACTTTCCCCTTCATGAACACAGAAAAGAAATATTCATTTAATGCCCCTGCCTGGTCCACCCCCTTCTCCACCTACCCTCTGTCCTTCCTAATCCTCACAATCTGGTCTTTGTTCTTCTCTTCTTTCCCCAATGTACCTGAAGAAGTCATTTTCTCCTTCCTTAATACCCTGTGCCAGTCTTAGCTTTCTTGAAGCCTTGGCTGCTCTGACTAACTTGGTAACCTCCTTGGACTTCTTTGTATACTCATCCCTGTCAACCACCCTCCCGATTTCCTGAGTTTCCGAAATGCCTTCCTCTTGGCCCTTACGCCATCCATAACCTCCCGTGTCAATCAACTGGGTTTCTTTGCCCTTCCTTTCTTACTCTGTGTCTTTGTACAAGTCCCCGTGACCTCCATCAGACCTTTCTTAATAATATTCCATTTTTGACTAGCATCCATGTCTGGTTGAATTCCCACCAGATACTTACTCAAAATTTCTCCCATCATTTTAAAGTCCACTGCTTTAAAGTCAATCACCCTGGTCCCTGTACCCCCTGTTTCCCTACCAATATTGAGTGTGAACCACATTGAGTGGTGGTCACTCCCAACCAGATGGTTCTCTACCCCCAGATCTCTTACAGCCTCCCTATTTGAAAGTAACAGTTCCCGAGTCCTCTTCGATCTAACTGGCCCGTGTACTAACTGCCCCAGGAAGCTGTCCTGAAATGCTAGTATGACCTGCTCCCTTGTACTCATGGTGGTTGGAGTGCTCCAATCTACCCAGGTAGGTTAAAGTCCCCTACCACCACTCTGTTGCCCTTCCTACAGACCCTTCTGATTTTCTCAGCTAGCTCCCTGTCCAGGTCATCCCCTTGTGCTAGTGATCTGTATACTACCCCCATCCTCAGTGTTCTACCTTTTGAGTCTTGGAACTGCATCCATAGGGCCTCTTTTCTGCCTTCCTCTCCCTCCTCCCTTATACATTTTATCCCTTCCCATACATAGATTGACACACACACACCCCCCTTTCCCCTTCGCCCTGTTCTTCCAGCATATTCTATACCCTGGGATCATCATATCCAAGTCCTGATACTGCGTGGCCCACGTTTCCATGATGGCTGCAATGTCCACCCTCCTCACTGCCAAGAGAGCCTGCAACTCAGCTGACTTATTACCTAGGCTCCTTGCATTCAGCCTGACCACCCTCCACCCCATTTCCTTCCTTGCCTTCCCCTGGTGTTCCCCTCTCCTTTCCAGTGGGCCTAAAGAAATGGACTTTTGAATTTCAGTTTTGAATAAGAGAGTCACAATACAGCTGATTTGCATGAAGTTCCCCCCACCCCCACACAGCAGATTCACTGCTGACTCATAGCTAAAGAACAGATTTGTTTTCCCCATGTAAACCTTTGGTGTGGAGACTATGTTATGTCAAGGGATAAGAATAACTAAAATAAATACAGAGTGTCATTAGAAAACTGCAAGAAAAAGTGAACCCAGTTATAATAATAACAATAAGGTACTCCCAGGGGTTATGTTAATGTTCAAGTTAATCACCTCCTAGGGGCAATATGGCACTTGGCTATGCTTTGTACCACATTATGCCCTAGGGGTTATTAAATAGAACATTAACATAACCCCTGGTCATACCTTATTGCTTAATTATGGCCAGAACAGGATAACAAAATGAGGTTACATTGTTGCAAAAGTGATTTATTATTGTAAACCCCACCGATAGGTTGACCTCACAGATAAGTTGAGCGCCTCTTCTTGGAGGCCTATCTGCCCAGATATCCCAGCCCTGTCACCCTGATGTCCATTGGGATTTAACTGCAAGCCAGTACTGCTTGCCCCCCCAGCGAGGTCAACGTGGTCCCCCCAATCCCCGATCAGGAATCAGATCCAGTCACTGGTCTGGTGAGCCCAGCTGGTTGGGTGCAGCACCTGCAGGTGTCCAGGGGCCATCCTGTCACCAGCAGCTTTTTCCCATTTCCTGGTTTCTCCCTGAGTTGTGTGGCATGCAATAATGCCATGATGTGCACAACACACTCCTGCGCACCACACGTCAGCATTTGCCCAGTCCCTCCTACCTTTCTAGGCAGTGCTGGGTGCCTTTCCCCTAGCTACTGCTGGAGGCCAGGCAAACACCTGGCTCTGCAAGCCCTCACACCAGAGGAGAGGAGCACTTTTCTGGATACTCAATCCTCCCCCCCCCCCCGCCAGCCGTCTGATACCTTGAGTTCTGGGATCACTGGTGTTACAAGCGGTAGGGTTACTGTTGCGCCGATGGGCCGCCATATATAATACTGTATTTAACATAACATAGCAATATAGTATTGTGGCAGCAGACAAGACTTAGGATCCATCTTGTTCTCGCCTCCAGTCACACAGAAGTTACAATACACCACTTTGAGTACTGCCATACATCCAGTCTTAATGTCAGAATGTTACCCCTGTATAAGTGGTGTAACCCTCAACACAAACCTGCCACAGAAATCTGTCTAATCCTGCTCTGAAATCATGCACTGTGCTAGCTTCCACAACCTCAGTGGGTAGACTATGCCACATGCCAGCCACCCTCTGTGTGTAGTAATCCTTTCTGATGTTTCCCTTCATCCTACAACTCCTTCCTGATTTGAGTGCATGCTCTCTAATGCTGGTTGCAGTATGCTCCACCTTGTCTGACACTGTTTGTGTCTAGATACTGGTCATGATCCCACCCTCTAGAACTATCCCTGTCTATAGCATCTTTTTATATAGGCTTTTTTTGTAACAAATGTATCTCCTCTCATATTTCTTTTCTGTGTTGTGTACCTCATTTTGATGTCACTCCCTATCATCAGTGCCCACCAGGACTAACAGTTAAAAGTGGAGTATTAACTTCACAAGTTTCTTCATGTTTGCATATCACTAGTACTGGCAGGGTTCCAGCAGTGGTAGCATGGTTTCTGGCTCAGCAGTGCTTAATTTCAAAATGAGCTTTTTACCAGGTCCCACCTCCCCCCCACGTCACAAGTGGAAACCATTCTGGAATGAGTCCTACCCCACCCTTTCTGTAGACTGGTGCCACTTCAAGATACAGAGTTGTGCTAACATTCCGGTGAGTAATCAACTCAGAATCTTTTCAGTAGCAAAGGGTTTTGGTGAGGCACTGTGCTATCTTTGGACCGAGAGTGTTTCAGCAACCACAGACCAGACTCTATCCTCCCATTTTTAGGGAATGTTATAGAAAAAGTGGTAGCCATTCAGCTTGAGGAGTACCTTGCCTCCTCCTCCACCACCACCTAAGAGTCTTTTCAGTTCGGGTTCTGAGCTGGGCATAGTATGGAAATTTCCCTGGTGAGGATGTTAAATGATCCCTGATGGAGAGGAACAGAAGAGAGCGTACCATCTTAGTACTCCTGGACCTCTCGGCAGTGTTTGACACCATGGATCATGAGGTGCTGTTTGACCATCTGCAGTACTGGTGTGGCCTATTTGGTAATGTCATCAAATGGTTCAGGTCATACCTGAGAGGCAGAGTGCAGAGGGTGATGATGGGATTGGCCACATCTAACCCAAAGCCTCTGCTCTGTGGGGTACCACAGAGTTTGGTCTTGTCTCCCTTGTTGTTCACGGTGTACATGCTCTCATTGGGAGACATTATCAGGTGTTTATCAGGTGTACCTGTTCTGTGAACCCGAAACAGAGATGGCAACCTCTGTATTTAATAACTGCCTAGAGGAAATTCAGACTTGGATGACTCATAACTGGCTTAGACTTAACCCAGACAAGACTGAGGCACTAGTGGTGGATCCGGGTCATCGCGGTGGTGACGGGGACTGGGGGATTCGCCCAGCTTAGTGCTGGGGGTGGGTCCACCTTGTCCCATCCAGACAGGTGAAGGTCCTGGCCATGATCCTTGATGACGACCTAATGCTAGATACTCAGGTGTTGGCCGTTGTTAAAATTGGATTTTATCATCTTAGGAACATTGCCTGGATCTGAGCCCTGATTCCACCTGAGGACCTGACCACACTAGTGCATGCTTTCATCAAGTCCAGACTGGACTACTGCAACACCCTGCACCTAGGATTATCTGGAGACAACCTCCACAGGCTGCAGTTAGTGCCGAATAGAGTAGCAAGATTGCTGACTGGTGTGAAAAGAAGTGATCATATCACCTCGATCCTCCATGAACTGCACCAGCCTCCATTCAGGTGGAGGATTGTTTTCAAGGTTGGGCTCCTGACTTACTAGACCCAACATGAAGGGAGGCCAGTCTATCTGCAAGATCTCCTTGTCCCTCATCACCGGGTCCGTGCTGTTTATTCTGTTGAGGGAGGCCTCCTTGGCGTTCCCAGGGTTATTTTGCGGCATTAGGGAGATCGTGCATTTTTGGTGGCAGCACCTGCCCTGTGGAACTCACTGCCTAGATATTTAAGGGAGGCTCCCTCGGTAGAAACCTTTAACAAGGGATTAAAGACTTTCCTGTTCCAGCAGGCTTTTAATATTTGAAACTTTTGAATTGATTTTATATTGCACCATTATGAGAGAGATAGTTTTAATCTGATAAATGACTCCCAGCTGTTGCTATCTTATTATGCTGCTATGTTTTGTGTTTGTTTGTTTTATTGTTCAGTGCTCCGAGTCCCTGGAAGGGGGTGCTTCATAAGTAAAGAATATGTCTGTCTATCTATCTATCTATCTATCTATCTATCTATCTATCTATCTATCTATCTATCTATCTATCTATTTTTACATTCCAATTAAACCTTAAGTGCATATTTTGCTTTCTTTTAAAATGTCCTTTTCATACTTGCCAAAATGTAGCAAGCAATACTGCTGGGGAAGGGGGGAGTTCAGAGCTACATCTATGTTAAAGTCAATGGAGAGAAGAGAAGAGAAGTTGCCACAAAAAAGTGCCAGCTGCTATACTACAGTCTTATAAAAGTTTATACACCGTTCTTCCGTATCACTATGGTAAGCAATTAGGCAGACTCACTAATTTAACATATGGTAGCTTACATAGATCCAGCACATTTTAATGGAAATAAGACAGCTTTGACAACCAATAGTAAAGGTTACGTAGATAAGCTTCCTCAAAAATAATAGAACATATCCTTTCTGTGTAATATGCATATATCTTGCAAACTATATTAAGCTGTTTTCTGACTCATTTCGTAACGTCTTGAATTCTACCTACTACATTTTCAAGTTAGAAATGTTGCAATTTATACTAAGTATTCACAACTAAAATTAATGAGCCTCATTGATAGGGCATGGCAATTCTGATGGTTTAGAGAACCTGCTTGACTAAGTTGCTGTTCTACTGTATATCAGTGTCTGCGGGAAACTGTAACTTAAAATCTTTAACAAGTTTTTATAACTTCTCATCAATAGATGCTACTTTTAGGTATTGCTGTACTGTACTCTCCCTAGCATATGGAGTTTTTTCCATACTGAAGCTTTGTGTGCCATCTGTCTCCAACAGATGGAGCTTATCCATTTTGAAGTGTTAAATACTACAGTTAGGCAATATCAAAATCTTATATAGTGCATAGTGGGTTCTTGTTCAGAATGGATTTCCATTCCTTCTGAAATGTTGTACCACACTTCAAAGGCATGAGACACTGTTGTGCCCTTCTGTGGTACAACAACATACCAGCTGAGTGGAAATCCATGGGCCAACTCATGCTGAGAATCACCATGCACACAGTGCTTTTTTTTTAATAAAACTGAAGCTGCCAAGCCACTTGATGTGGGAGAGAAAGACCAACCAAACACAAAATAGCCACAAAATGAATGCAGATAGGTCCTGTGTTAACTTTTAATTTCTTTTTTTGATCAACTTGTGGCTTTTTAACTTTTTATTTCTTTTTTTTATCAACTTATGGCTTTTAAAACATGAGTTTGTTAAACTGTCATTTCAGCAGGAGTCTCCAGAGAGCTCTGCAAACCCTTTTTGGTTCTGGCTGATAACATCGCCTGCATAATAAAGCGGGACAAAACAAGGCAGTCAAAACATCACGGTCGGAAAGGACGCCTGGCCACAACATCGTGGTGCAGAATACCATGGGCCACCACTCTGCCTTGCGTTGCTAGAGTCCCATGGTGTCAGCAGGACATGTATGGACAGCAGGGCACCCTGGCAATGAAGCACGGGGTAGGCACAACGAAAGGAGCACAAAGACCAATGGCTGAATCCTGGTGCCTACCCTGCCACTGCAAGTGCTGCAGCTATGCCTCCACCCCATGGGCCGCCAACACACAGGAACCGACCCCACACAGATGGCCACATTCCAGGACCCCCATTGCTGGCACCCCCCACCTCAACAGGGCACATACAGAACCTTCGGTGTGTCCATGCACCAGTGGTCGCAGAGTGCTGGCACATCATGCATGTGGAGCAGGAACATCTTCTGGGACACATCATAGAATGCTACAGCCTGCAGCCCCTGACCCACGATGGATAGTGCAAATGCATGACAACAGACTGCATGCAGAGGATGCGGATGGCTGGAAGACCACCATGAGCATGTAAACAAGCCCCTCCCACCACAAGCGGCTGATACACAATGCATGTACATGGGGGGGCGCACCAGTGGCTGACATGTAGAACTGCATGCAGAGATCCCAGCATGCACATGGCAAGTGGACACACATGGGACAAATCAGACGTGGCAGGCAATTATCCACCCATGTGACATCCATCCAATTAGTGTGGCACTACATAGGGGAGGCACATAGGCAGGTACACCATGTCCTGTGTGCAGCAGTGCATTCTCTGTGCTGCCAGTGACTGCTACTGTGTTTGCATGTCTGTGCCTTGCCTTGCCATGACACTGCAATATGTAAAGAGACAGAAGGGGAAGACCCTCCTGCGGCATGATGGACACCTGTTTTACCTAGAGAGGAGGTGTGCTATGAAGACCTACTGAAAGTGCATAGAGTACTTTAGGGGCAAGTGCATGGCATGTGTGCACACAAAAGGTGATGCTGTAGTGAAGGTCCTGAATACCCACAACCATGTCCCTGACCATGGGGACTTTGTGGTCTGAGAGACTGTGGCAGAGGTCAAGGACAGGGTGGTCTGCAGCCGTGAGACACCCCAGCAGGTCATTGCAGCATGCTGCAGCTCAGTGATGTCCTCTGTCAGTGGGAGGATGCCCAGCATGGAACTTCTGAGGCGATGGTTGCAGCGAGCCAGGAGGGCAGCCAACCAAACACTCCCCCAACTGACAAGCATGAGTGACTTGTCCATTCCTGAGGGTTACAGGATGACATTGGCTGGGGAGCCATTTCTGATGCATGACAGTGGTGGGGCAGACAGGTGCCAAATCTATGCCACACAGAAGAACTTGCAATACATGGCACAGTGTGACACATGGTTGGCAGATGGTACATTCAAGGCTGTCCCTCCTATGTTCATGCAGCTGTATACTGTGCGGGGGGTGAAGTACAGTGCCATGATACCAACCATGTACATATTGCTGACATCCAAGGCAGGTTCTGCATACACCAAGGTGTTCCCAGAGCTCCATGGGCTGCAGGACAACCTTCACCCTGCTGTCATTATGACAGACTTTGAGCAGGCTGTGATCAAGGCCTTTGCATCTGTGTTCCCTAGTGCCAGCCTACACTGTTGTTTCTTCCTTCCGTGCCAGGCGGTGTGGCGGAAGGTGTAGAGTGTGCCTGATATCCAGCAGCGATATGTGTCCAACGAGAACTTTGCACTCCACATCTGGATGCTGCCAGCACTTGCATTTGTGCCCCCTTGTGATGTCTGCATGGTGTTTGAGGAACTACAGTAATGGGACTTCTATGTGCAGCATGACAAGCTTCTTGCACTGGTCATGGACTACTTTGAGGACACACGGGTGGGACGGCCTATCCGTGGTGGTGTCCAACATTGTCCCCCCTTTCCCATTGACCTCTGGAACTGCCATGAGTTCTGCAAGGCAGGGACAGCTCGTACCATCAATGCTGTGGAGGGGTGGCACCGTGCCTTTAATTCACTCATTGGTGCCTGTCATCCCACACTGTGGCACTTCATCGATGTCCTCAAGAGTGAGCAACGCCTCAATGAGATCAACATTGAACAGTGTATTGCTGCCTGTCATGCTACAGAGGGGAAGAGGAATTACAAGGACTCAGCTCTGCATATCCAGGCCATTGTACTGAACTATGGTGCCTGGAGCACTTATGATTTCCTGAAGGGCATCGCATACAACTTCCAGCTGTAGGTGTGATGTTCCCATGGCCCCTGAATGGTGTGCCGCCATGCCCACTGGTTGTGGACTGTGATTCCAACATATGCATTGGGTGGTTGTGTGCGTGTGTGTGTGTGTGTGTGTGCCAGTTGCTGGGGTCCTGGGTCACTGTTTCCTGAGTAAACGTGTGTACCATGACTGCTGTGTCCTGTGTTCCTTTCTTGACCTACTGCATCTGCAGCCTCCTACATGTCAGCACAGTTGTATCCTGCGATATTTCATGCACCCTTTGTTTTAGTCTGCTTTATTTTGCCACAATATTATTTACCCAGATGATGTTTATGGAGATGTTAACAGACGGGACCCACTTTTTGATGGCTTTCTCAGGGCTTCCCTAACTCTAAAAAAAAAAAAAAAACCTAACAAAATAAAATGGAAACAAAAACAGCCTGTACTGGCACCCCGAGCTTCTGATTACATCAAACCACTCAAGCTTTGCTCTTGAGGTCTGATGTGATCAGAACCCCTAGGGTTACCACCTGTCCTGATTTTTTAGCCCTACCCATGGGGGCAGCACTGGGTGACTGTGCATGGTAGCTCGACCAGTATTCTCTATATTGTGTATGTAATAGATACACATTTTGGTGTATTCCATTAAAAACAAATCCTTTTGATACATGTAGGATAATATATGGGCAACAGCATAATGGAAATATATAATTCCACTGAGGAATTATGGTAACATGGTTTAAAAAGTCACTAGTACACTGAGATGGAATTGAGCAAGTGATAAGACATGGCACAGTGGGGATTGTGTTATGCCAACACCTACCCGGTGAGTTGGCCCCAATGAATTTTAACACAAGGGTGTGTGTGTTAACCTTGCTTATTTCCCAAACTATGGAGTGTCTTATTTCACTCTTAAAATGGTTTTAATGATAAATAAATCCCAGTGCTTTTTTATGTGCATACGTTTTGCATATTAAAACTATGGCTCCTTTACGACCTTGATTCAGGGCTGCTGACATCATTCTGATTTCTGTTGAGTTTCCTGTATTCTGTTCTTTTAAGCACAGGTCATCATATGGAAGAGCCGTTTGATCTGTGCCACCTACAGTATTTAGTGGCTTACTTAGTATTTTGATTAATGCTATTTTGTTATGTATAAATTTGGTGATATGAGTTCTGTTGTGTCTGTGTCTTTAGTTTTTCATATATTTCTGTACTTCTGAGGGTTTGCAAAGTTTGATGTTTGTAGTCATTTGGGGTAGATATTTGTTACTGTGTTGGCTCAGAGATCACCACTTACATGTTTGGGATTTTGGCTTGTTTGGTTAGTTTTCTTTGTTTTCAATTGATTATTTTCAATGGGGAATTTTTTTTAGGGTGGACAGATAATGCCTCTGTTTTTAGTTGTATTTCATGATATTTGATTTTTCAATATTTGATTTTTCTGGGATATTTAAGTAACTTTTGTTTCTTTTTTGTTGAATAGGAAGTTTATTCTTTAGGTATGGGGTTACTTTATGAGGATTCATCATGTGATTGTATTTGATTTGCATAATGACCTTATGACCCTGAAAGGTTATATAATTACTGGTGACCCCCTTTATCAGTAGAAATTGAGATACTTGGGAAACGCTGTAATAACCCAAAATCGGGTTATTACAGCATTTCAGCACCTCACAATCACTTTCACTTTCCTCAAATGGTACTCTGCACTCGTGACAGCTCGAGCGCTTACTTTCAGGTTTTCTCCTCTGAAGCGCCACTCCTCTCAACTGCCGCTACTCAGTACCGGTCCCTCAGTGTGTGACAAATTATTGAAACAACTATGAGTATTACCTATACTGGACTATTATAAAAACATTTTTCAAAAGTTATTTAGTTAGAAAAAAAGTGATACTGTTCTTTGCCTTGTTTGCCGTTTCCCTTTTGAAAAAAAAAAAAATCACCCTCCACTGCACTTCAGCAACTGGACTTCTGGTATTTAAGAAATGTTAAAGTTTACATTTTAAACAAAAAAAATGTTTGTTAAAGTGTTCTCTCATATTTCTGCTGAAAATTGCACCTCCTCCTCCTAATTTGTGTTCTGAGTGCAAGAGGATGAATGTCATTCTGATCAAGTATATTTTTCCTGGGTACATGAAAATCACTGGCTAAGACTCTTTGCACCAGTAATTATAAAAAATAACAGATAGGCAAGTGTGTGCCTATGAATATTTTTTTCACTCCCTCGGCATGTGACGACCACATAAATCTCTCAAGCTTTGCTCTCGAGGTTTATGGGTCATCACACACCTCGGGTGTGAAACAAATATTCATAACACACACTTACCTATCCATTATTCTCTATTTTAAATACCAAGCTCTGAGCCAGAGATGATCTCATGATAAGATACCGAAATGTGACCCTTTTATGACCACTGTGGAGGCAGAATTGGCCAGACCCATTTTATCGATCAGCAAATCAATAAATCAATCAGTCAGTCAATCAACCTGCTTATATATTTCATGAATGAAAAGGATAGACCATTGAGCAACACCTCATTTCATATGGTGTTCTTACAGTGAGTCAAAAAAGTATTCACTATAAGCCAAACCATTACATAGGTAAGAGGTATAAAATATATAATCCATAGATTATATTAGCATACGAATATCAATAATATACAGACATTTTCCCTATCTTAATCCAGTTTCATCAATTAGTTTCAGAATAGTTGTTAGCATCCATGGCAGTGTATACAAGAGATATACACTGTCTCAAACTGCCATTTTCTAAGCTGACACATCAAATGTAGAAGGTCTGAGTAGGAATCCATTTTACTGGAAGCAAGTTCCAGCATCCTGTATTGGCACAGAAAGTTCACTGCCTACCCACACAACTTCTGAATTTTGGGTGCATGTATCCTATGGCAGTAGCTGATCTCAGGCAGGACTAGCATGTCTAAGGTCACAAATACTATTAATAATAACCATTATCCTAGTAAAAGTGGAGCATTAGATTTGACATGCTGCAGAACATTTTCATAAAGAAGATTTTTTATTTAAAAGGAATTCATGTTAAATGGTTTTGTTAAATGCCAGTCATTGTTTTACTATGCATTTAATTTTCTTGTCACTGAAAATATGATTCTTTCAATTAAAGACACCTATTTGAATTGTATCTGGAGGCTATATTAAGTGACGTTGGTGGCGTGAGCCTGTGTTGGTGTGCCACAATAAATCTTCATTTTGATACAAACTGCATTTGTGTATGGGTTGCATTTGTGTGGTAAGGAGTGCTGACCTCTCTGGAACTGTTTTGAATTGGGCTGACCACCCTGTCAGCACTCACGTCATACTGCTGATTCCTGGAGAGACTACTTTTGGATCTGCTGCTGTAGGTACTGAGGCATAAGACTGCAAGCCAAATGCTCGTCAACACACACTGGTTGAGCCCTATACTGTAGCTCCCAAATTAACCGAACAGTGGAATGTGTTATTAAATGGTCTGGTATTATATACTTAAGCAATATACCACAACAGGGTGTGGGTTATGTTAGGATTTACAATGGCTGGAGTGTTGTTTGGTCACAAGACCATAGGCCAAGTGAGCAAAACACATCAGCCATTGTAAATCCGAACATGACCCACACGCTGGAGTGGTATATTGCAATTATGTGATGGCCATCTATTTTTTTTAGATTAAAAAAATTAAATATAAAGGTTTTGGGGGCATTTAAATGTATTTTCATTGTCTTTGTTACTGCACCAGTAAAAATAGCCCTGAGTTTCTAGGCAAAACACAGAAAGCTGTCATTGAGATCCCCCTAATTTGAAGTTCATACAGACACACAGAGTTTGATGAGAGGCTTCTGTTTGAGTTTGTGAGTCCTTTTATTGTGTATTTTTATGTTTGCTTGTGTGCAAGAAACATCTTGCAACAGTACCACATTTTAGAGGTGTGTCGATGTTGTGGCCAATGCAGTAAATGCTTTACTGGGCGCGTCCCTCAGCCACCAATCGAGAGGGAAGCTGCTGATGACAGCATCTTTAAAGAGAGCCAAGGAATTTAAATGAATTTGCTGCTGCAATCATGAACAGTTTCATCACTGCAGCAGCACCTCCCTCTACCTTACTACTTTGTCAGCTTCTACCACCCTGCACTCTGTCCCTGGCCCTTGCTCCGCCAACAACTTGTTTGTTCTGTGTGCCTTTCCTGGTGAAACAAGTAATGGGCTGCGGCTCCTGCTGCCCACCACACACTCCATGGAAAGCCAACATCGGGGTACCCAATTCCCATGTTGGCATGCATCCCCCTCCCTCCATTAATGTGGCACACTGAGACCCCATCCCAGTGTGCCAAAATGTTTCCGATACCGGGATGCTGACTCCTGGTGTCGGATGCGCCCTCTCATCAAAAAAGTCTGTAATTTGCTGACATGGGGATTCCCAGTCCCCATTTACACATGGCCCCCCTAACCACCATTATTATGGCATGCTGGAAGCCCACCCCAGTGTGATGAAATTTTTTTTTTTAACCTGTAAAAGAAAGAAAACCATCCCCCTGGCATCTTTTTGTTTTTTTTTCTAACCAGTAAAAAGAAAACAGATGACTGTCATCGCCCCAGTCCCCCCTCCCTCCCACTGTGCACCCACCTCGCCGCACACCCCCCTCACCCATATTTACCCTCCAGAGGTTGGGAGCAGCAATCTTCTCTAGACCAGGACATGTCTGCACTCTTCAAAGCCAAACTGCAAACTGAGGAATCGGGTAAGCGCTGTATAACAGGAGTCAAAGGAGGTTCCAACTTAGGTTGATATCTCAGCAATTTTTAGGAATGGTGACCCCAAATTTTCAACATGGGGTCTTGGGACTCCACCTCGTGAACATTTCAATGTCATTTCGTTACTTGGTCTAGAAATGTAATTTCGTGGTCACTGCACGGAATCACCTTTTGGGACCAATTAATGAAACAACAGTGCTACTGTTCATGAGGTAGGGTCCTGAAAAACCCATGTTACAAATTTGGTAAAAAAAATCCAATAAATGACTGTGGTAAGAGCATGCATTGCGCAGTTTCTACGCATGCTTGTAACTTCGCCAATTTTTAATATTTTCACTCCAGATTTTGAACACTGCCATTTTTTCATATCTCCTATATGAACAGTACAGCTGTCATTTTTCACATCCTGCCCAAAATGTGTTGTCACACCTGTGGCACAGAATGATGCGGTCGCTGTGAGAAATCAACTTTTGGGACAGATTAACAAAATCACAGTGCCACTGTTCAAGAGGGGAGGTCTCAAAATGCCCATGTTGAAAATTTGATGAAAGAATTCCAAAAAATGATTGTGTTATGGGTGTGCATTGTGCAGTTTCTATGCATGCTTGTAGCTTCACCAGTTTTTCATATTTTACACCAGATTTTCAACATTTACATTTTTACACACCTCCTCATGAACAGTACAGCTGTCATTTTTCACAGCCTGAAATGTGTGTTCCTACCTGTGGTGCAGAATGGCGTAGTCACTTTGCAAAATCAACTTTTGGGATTAAGTAACAAAATGGTAGTGCCACTGTTCATGAGGTGGCATCCCAAAAAGCCCATATTGAAATCTGGAGTGAAAATACCAACAAACGCCTGGGCCGTTATGGTTTCGAGCCATAATGCCCCACCCTATAGAGACTGACAGATGTCGGAGGTGTGACTTGGGGTTATAAGCAGTAATGCTCATACCTTTCCACCCCCACCCCCACCCTGCAGCCAGTGACAGGCATCAAGGTGTGCCTTGTGGTCTTCGGCCCTAAAGTTCACCCCATTCTTCTATACTGCACCCTTCTCAGCTTATTTCCTTATGGAATGGGGTGAGCATAAGGATAAGACCCCAAGACACACTGCGACACCTGTCGGTGTCTGCAGGGTGGAAGTGGTGGAATAGCATGAGTGTTATATTGTGACATGAAGGCACACCCCAGTGCCTGCCAGTTCTGCAGGGTGGGGGGTGGGGTTGGCATTAGTGCAATACTTCACTGTCATTCCTATTATGCATTTCTCTTAACTCCTGCACTACCAATGCCACTGCCAGCAAGCAAACATTTGGCCTTGACAAATGCTTGTTATTACTGCAGCAGTATTTATTATTTTACCAACCTGTCAGGGAGACGCTGTCATTCAGTGGCTGGGTAACAGAGAGTATGAGCTGCGCTTTTTTTTTAATGGAAAGGGGACTCTGAGTTCTGTCCCCCAAAGAAATGTAAGAGAGAGTGTGTAAAGACAGTGTGACCATTTTTTATTGTTTTTAAATGTAAAGGCTTTCTGATAACATTGTGGGGAAATGCCAGTGCATGACATCGGTTCTAGTACGAGATACGTGCACATATCGTCATGCTGGTAGTTCCAAAACACTGCAGCCAATTTGTTGGACTCAGTCAGCATTTTTTCTCCATTCTCTGCCTTGGCTCCTGGAACAATGCATGGGGTCCAAGGGTTCCACATGGCAGAGGTTGGTAATTGCCTGCACTGCTTTGAGTATGCTACCAGTCATCCCTTTTCCAAAATTCTGGGGCATGGAGAGCATGAGGTAGCAAATTTTTGGTGTGTGACTATCCCCTTTTAGCTAACGCACAGGGCTTTCAGTGATGGATTTGTTTTACGTTCCTCCATTGCTGTGACAGACTATTGCAGAGGAGGTACTGTCTCAGAAAATGTTTTGTTTTTTACAGTTCTTTTGGGTGACAAGTGTAATTTTGCTAAGCGAGGATTGTAAACACTTTGGCTTTTGTGGAGGTTAGCAGGGAAATATTGTGGTGGCGGTTTGCCAATATCCATCCCTTGCCATCTTTGCCAGTTCACGGCAGGAGTAATTTCAGGTGAAGGTCCCCATGTGGCTGACTAGTGGCTGGCACCCCTTCCCATTGTTACTGTTCAGGATTTACAATGGGCAAGAGGTGCTGGCTGACTAATCAGGGGCTCTTGTGTTTGGTACCCATTGTATAATTTGGCTTAGAAAATGCAGCACCATGAGTAAGAGTTGCAGCCAGAAAATAACAATGTGTACACCATACCTATGGCTGTTGCCACATCTATCTGGCACTATAACAATTTTGGCACAAATGTCACTGTTTATTGACCCCTATACTGGTAAATATAATTTCCATACTTTGCTCCCTTATCCAATGTACCATCTCAGAACCTATAATATGATATCTTCCAAGTCCCATGAGTGATGTTCCTGAGATCAGGGTGAAGTGCAGATAATGCAAAGACAATGTCAGTGGCCAACCATTCTAGATTTGAAACCCAAAAATGAAATCACAGAATAGATCAGAGTGCCCTGTGTTGTAAGATGTGAAAAAAATGGTCACAGTGCACAGTTTTTTGTTGATGCCCCCAGAATTAAATGATATACCCTGGAGTACATGGATCATTTCTTTCTGACTATGTTTAAGTATCATTCGTCTGCAGTATTTGTGGTGGCCATCTTGTCATATTTCATAAAAGGATGTATTTTATTCTCATCAGTTTTAATGATACTTTGTGGTAGTTTGGTGAGTTTGTATTACGTTTTTGCTGTATGTGCATATTATTACAGTGATAGCATAAGTCTCAGTATAATTAGATGTGTTATAAGAAATCCCATTAATTTCAAAGAGCTTTCCTATTCTGTAGTGGGATGGTCCCCCCCCCCTTGTATAATCCGCTTTCATGATTTCTCCCACTTTGTCCCCATTTAGTTTAAATATGATGTAGCTAAGCAAGACTGGTCTAGTCTATGAGCTGCCAGTGACATCAATATAGCCCTTGCACAATTCTGTGATCTGTTTTCTAGTATCCAGAACAATCATGCTCCTCTAACCTCTAGACAGGTCCATGACCCTATCACCAAGTGGCTGGACTGCCCACTATTGTCCCTGATCAAAACAAGGGACAAATGCTGAGCTGTCTTTTTTTTTTTTTGCATTATTTCTTTATCCCCCTATGTGCTCCGGGACCCACCACTCCTTCAGGCTGCCATGCTCTACAACTATCCCTACTACTTCCACAAGCCTCCTTACCTCATATTGCAGCCTTCCCTGGGGTAACCTGGTATAACCCTTCGCCGGATGGGTCCCTCTCCTTCAAGGGGGAAGGCACCGGGGCGGGCATCCAGCACACTTTCTATTTGGCCCCAGGGTGCTGCTGAGGCAGGAATGGCTCCATTGGGAGTTTCGGAGGTGTTGTCGGACCGGCAGCCATCATCAGGCCAATCCTGGAACGGTTTCCGCTTTTCTGGTGCTTCCCCTATTGCAACCATCATGCAGCACTCCCAGTCTCCACTGGGGGCCACTGCAGAGTGATGCAGCCCTGCTACCCACTCCATGAGAGAAGAGCGGTCCTACGGATGCTCAATACTCTCCTCCCCTGCCAACCCCCAACAACTTGAGTCTGTTCCAGAACCCAGGTCACCAGCGTGGTGCAAGGTAAGGCACCAGTGCCTCAGCCCTCTGTGCCACTGGGCCAGCTCAGGGCTATCTTTAAGGCATCTGATGATGCTCACTATTTGAAACATTATAGAATGCTTAGAAAAGTATGTAAACAGGCCATATGGCAGAATAAAAGTAACTATTACAAAATCCTGTATGAATCCACAGTTGGAAGCCCATGACACTTATGGAAATGCATTAAGCAATCCCTGGGATATGCTACTGTGTTTACCCCTGTGGATACTGAGGTTGGAAGTATTAACTGTAATAATCCATTACGTATCATGCATGCCTTCAGCCCGTACCTCTCAACCTCCTGCCTCATAAATCAGGGACATGGCTTAAAAAAATCAGGGACAAAGGACCAAACTCAGGGACACATCTTCAAAACTGGTGAAATCCACTCAGGAAGCTGGTAGAATAAGGGGCTTAGTGTAAAATGCATCTTTTAAGGAAGAACAAGTCTGTAACTTTAATGTTTGACATTATTTTGTACTTACAACCCTCACTGTTTGGTCATGGAAACACAATTATTAGGAGGGGAAGAGAAAAATCTTGAGGCAAAATCTGGGACATCCCAGAAAATCTGGCACAGCTGAGAGGTACGCTTCAGCCATATCTTCTCTGACATCGCAGCATATACTGGGACCCTTCCAAAACCTCCATACCTCCAAGATTCCCATGCTAGTACTGAATAGGCGCAACATGCCCCTTTCAATTTTAAAAACGTCAGGGTCTCTGAGGTATGTAAACTCTGAAAACAAATTTCTATAGCTAAATCTGCTGGGTCTGGTGGGATTAAGCCCAAACTCCTAAAGACTGCAGTATGTGAATTGGCTTCCCCAGTCACAAGAATCTTCAACCTATCTCTCTCATCTCTAACTATGCCTGATCTGTGGAAGATGTCCTAGGTTTACCTATGCCGACTCGTCAACAGTGTTGTCGAGGTTCAGCATAGATGATCCCCAATGTCAACAGGCGTAAATTTCACCTGTCAGACGTCAGGTTGTTTTATCGGGGCCAGCCCCTCTAAACCTCCATGCTGGGGGCTGTGCCCCCACACTCCCTTCTTAAGGATTGTTAACTGTGAGTCAGAGTTAACTAGAAGGGGGGGCAAAAGTCGGCAAAATGGTGAAATTACACCGCAGATCCCCCACAGCAACAATTTCGAAACTTGTCGAAATTGTTGCAGTGGAGATTTCGCCGTTGGGGTGTCTACTTTTGGTCAGCATACTGATGTCCTATATTGTAACTGTTTTCAAAAAAGGAAGTTGTAAAAATCTCTGCAAGCATAGACCCATCACTATATTACCAGTATTCAATAAGATCATCATAAAAAATTGTTGCCTCACAACTTTCTGAGTACCTACTGGTCCATGACCTCCTTTCTCCAGCTCAGTATGGTTTCTGTTGGAACCGCAGCACTATCACTGCCCTACTGACACTTACTAACAGCACTGCCACTGCAACTGATGAGAGTGATTTAGTGGGCACTGTTTTTATAGATCTGCCTAAAGCATTAGACCTGGTTGATCACACCTTGCTCTGCAGCAAGTTAAAAGGCCTGGGAGTATCAGATAGTACCCTTTCCTGGTTTAAAAGCTATGCGTCTATCAGACAACAATGATTAAGGTTTGGACCTTCTCTCTCAGACTCTCCTCCTGTCACAGTTGGGGTCGCACAGAGCTCGATACCTGGGCTACTCCTCTTGTCATCACATATTAATTCAGTACACCATTGCCTCTCATAAAGCACCCACATCCTATATGCAGATGACCCTGTGTTCTTTTCTAGTGCCCATAATTGAAACGGTCATCAGATTCACAGGCTATGCAAAAATGGCTCCATTAGAACAGACTTCTTATAAATGCCACAAAGACTCAAGCCATGCTGTTTGGGTCTGCCCCCCATCTAAAGAGTAATTCAATCCCACTATTCCACTAACACTATATTCAATCTGTGGTATGTGGTAATGGTACTCCCCTTGACACTGTCCCCTCCTTCAATAGCTTGTTATTACACTTGACCCCATCCTGGACTTCTCTCTCCAGGTGCCATCCATCTGTAAAGCAGTTAAAACCAGACTAGGGCTGTCCTACAAGTCTAGCCACGACCTGTCTCTTAGAGCCTTTTTTGCCATAGCCCAGACATTCTGTTACCTAAACTTACCTATGGTTTGCCTGCCTTCTCAGCAATCTCAGAACTGCATTAAATAAATGGGATGTTGTATACAACAGTATTTGTTGCTTTGCACTATTCTTAAATCGACATACCCACCATTGTACACTGTACTGAAAGCTTAGGTGGCTCCCTCCATCTGCACATGATGACCTCTGCTTGGGCGGAATCATCTACATTACTATGCTGAATCAGATGCCTTTGTCTCTGGCCTCACTTCTGGTGCCCTAAAGGAACGCTTATCTGCTGAGCGCTATGGACCTTGACTACTTGGCTGTAACGTGGACCAGAATGAACCTAGGGGATATGACCTTCTTGGTTATTGCCCCTAATCTTCAGAACACTATTCCATCTCAGATCAGAAATGATCTTACTGCGCTGCCCTTCTGAAACAACTATTCTCTCTTGCTCCAAATGACTGCACATACCTGTTTCGAGCTGCTGAATTTGAAACTTACTGTTGTTCAATGTATTCCTAGAACTTCTTATCTTGGAAGCTGTAAAGTAATTTCACTGTTTATTGAATTGTCCCTGGAACTGGTGGTTATGCATAATGCAAATCACCTTATTTCCCCATTGTTGTGCATTTTCTTACTGTGTGTTTGATTGTGTATCTTTGTTTTGGTCCTGTTTTGAATTTTCTCATCATGTCATCATTTCACCTTGTTCTTGGTTGTAATTCTCACAGGTCGTGCTGATAATAGGCAAATGTTTGCCTAGAGCACCTTACCTGTTAAATAAAAACTAACTAACTAAATGTATAGATATTTACTGGGACAGATCCCAGGCTTCCACTGCAGCAAACCAAAAACTTGAAGGTAATTGATTAGTTCACAGAAGATTGACTTGAACATTCATAGGAGCATACAATATACTTTTTCTGGGTGAACCGTGAAGATATTTCTAAAATAAATCAATATTCTGTAAATCTGTCATGTGTATGTCACCATGAAATTGTCGACTCAAAGATTAGTGTCACTCCTGGTGACCCTGGCATGTGTACCACTAAGATGTGGAGCTGTTTTTTCTCGAGATTCATATCATCCTAGTAGTTCCTGCATGTTTGCATTAAAAAGGGGTGGGGGGGGCATCAGGGAATCATCATGAGCTATTACCCTACCTATTTAGCCACAAGTGGGGCTGTGGTATGTCAAAGGTTAATAGCCTGGGGAAAAGTATGTGTAGCCAGAAACAGGAAGTGGAGAAGGGAAGAGTTGCAGCTAGGAGGATGTAGCTTTAGGGGGTCTAGTTCAGTTCTGCTGACTGTGCAGTGCTGCTGCAGGTGCCTGGAAGCCTTGTGGCCTGTTTTGTTTTCCCACTAGCTGAGCTCTGTGTAGTCTGGAGCTGTTGTGGCATAGGCTGTCTGAGACAATGCCTCTCTGGGGGTTCAGATCAGTCAGCCTGGTATCACCTCAGAGTAACATGAAAAATATAATGCTGACCTAGAGATTCTGATTACTACTGTAGTTCCAGATTGATGTGAGTCTCTGGTGAAAATGAGGTGCTAATGTGTTTTATTAGTCCTCTCTGAGTCTCAAGTGAAATAGAACAAAGGAAGGGCTGTCAGTTTGGTTGGGAGGAGAAGGAACCCCTTGACTAGGGGTTTGGTCCCTGTAGGTGCAAGTCCCCTCCTGTGTCAGGGCAAATACTAACTACTGGCAGGGACTGTAAGTTCCCAATAAGGCATTTCAGATAAAGCAGATGCCTGTCACAGCACCACCAAGAAGGAGTTACTTTAGTCATACATTAATTTAGGCTAAACTCGTTTTGTTGAGGTCCCCTACAGGTCCTGTTCAAGATGAATAAATGAAGTGCTGAACCTGAAGCAGTACAATCCATCCAAAACAGTCCCAAAGTTGTTTGACATGTATGCTGGCTGTAGACAATGTGTTTCTTAAGAGACTATTTATTGTTTGTTTACTCTTTGTGGTAACAGATTAAGGCCCACTAGGTGCAATGCCTATTTTTAGGGGTGACCTGGGAGAAATGGGAAGGTTAAGTGACTCGCTCAGCATCACACAGTATGGAAGTGGAGGTTGTGGGACTCAAACCCAGGTCTGCTTGATGTTCCAAACTCATTCAAAGCTCATTACTCTAACCTCTAGTCTATATTGCCAGTCCAAATTTACTGGTGGTAATGGGATTCTACTGCCCCTCTGTGCCTCACTATAGATTAATGGATAAACCCAGGCCGGTTCACTCACACAGCTGAAAGCTCCACAGTACTGAGATCCCCACGGCCAGTTACATTTGTCCCCTAGCAGTACCATTGTGGTTCTTGCCAAGAGATATGGTGTCACTGTGGAGCCATTACCCTGAATACCTGTATCAGTCGATGTGGTCCTGACTTGTTTGCATTTAAATACATGGTGGAAGATTTGTATATGTATGCCTGCATGTGACTCATATGGCAAACGTATTAGCCTTAGCCAGTTTTTGTTAGCAAGTCATTTATCCTGGATAGTGCAAATGATACAGCACATCTCATTTTCAGTGGGGAGTAGAGAAGCCCATTGTGATCATGTGATGTGCTAAAAATCTCACAGTGAGCCACTGGCCGTGATGGGATTCAAACTTTGATCCCCTGGTCCACACTAATGCAGTGCTCAAACCACAAGAGTCCCTTCTGCCTTCTTTATTTTGCTTCCTGATTCTGACTGGAAAAAAAATCAAATGCTCAGATTTTTTAGTATGTGCATTCCATCGATTTAGCAGCACTATAAGCCTCGAGTTAAATGCCTCACACTCAGGTTATGGTGTTGGAAAAGGATGGCATATCATTTAGCTGTGATACCTTGATGTCTAAAATGTGGTCATTACCCTTTACATGAAAACTGCACAATTTGAAGTTGTTAGCAGCGTACACTTGCTGGCCATAATAAGATATGAATGAGAGAAAAAAAAATCATGAACTGTCTTTCATCAAACATTTAATTATTATTTAAAAAAAACTGCACTGCATGGGCCTTTGAAGCCTTGCACTTTACAAATTGCAGAAAGAACCAAAAATAGCCACCCTTTATTGGAAAAGTGTGAGTCATGCATCAGCATTAGCAAAGGGAAGGCACCATTCAATCTCTGATTCAGTCATTGACAACATTTTATTTCAAACCTAGTGAGTCACTGCTTGACCGGAGCTTCATTCATATCAAAATGTTACAGGAGAGCTGTGGATCAGCCCCAGTAATCTGTTGGAAGTCAATGGAGCAATTCTGTGACACAAAGGCCAATGTGGGTGATTACATACTGTATAGAATAATGTATGGGGTGTTGTGCATTGAGTTTTTCTAGTAAGTAAGTAAAACTTCATTTATGAAGTGTCCTATGCCTGAGGTTCAGGGTACTTTACATATACAAATAAAGATAACAATGGAGCCACAATTCAAAAGCGAAACAATGACAAAGTAATAAAAAAGAACATTAACCAGTATAGCTCTGTTCCCATGGCATGTAACACTACACAACCAATGAGTGCGAAGAACGAGTGGTTTGCGATGGCATTAAACAGCGAGGGTGTGTAAAAAAAATGAAAAGTGTAACCCCCTATACTTCATTTTATATAACTGCTGGTGTAAAACTGCTGTTAGAAAACAAGACAAGACTTGTTTAGGTAAAAGTCATTGGCCCAGATATTCAAACTGCGCCCGGCTGTGGCGCAAGCTTGGGAGCAGCTCAACTTGGCTGCGCAGGGATGTGGACTAAGCGATATTCAAAGGAGCTGTGCCATGGCTCAGCAGCTTTGAATATCGCACCCTGGCCACCCCCAGTGTGCATGGCACAGTGGCACTGCGCCAGTGCAAGTGGCCAGAGTGGAGCATGGAGATGCGCTAGTGCAAGTTCCATTGCGCCATGCACAGCAACTGCGATATTCAAAAGATGACATGCAAATGGGGCCATAATTTATGCAAGGCACACATGGGGCCATTTGCATGTCATTATGGCCCCATTTGCATGCAGGTGCGCCGATCCCCGATGACTTTCACATATCTGGATCATGTAGTATAGAAGCAGCCTGATGGCTCATGCTGTGAACCAATGGCATGCAGCCTACTGAGGTGTCAGTCGGTGGGCAGGGGCGGCAGGCAGGAGGGGTGCTGCCTCCCGCCGCTGACCAGGAGGGGAGGCGGTGGGGCTCATCGGGCGGGTGGGGAGGGGGTACCTTAGACTACCAGGGATATAAGACTTTTTGTTTTAAAGATGCCCATGATCGAACAGAGAGTGGTCCACTGGACCACCAGGGATATCAGACTATTTTGTGTCACAGATGCCCGAGATCAGACAGAAAGTGGTCCACTGGACCACCAATATAGGACTGTTTTGTGTCACAGATGCCCGAGATCGGGCAGAGAGTGGTCCACTGGACCACCATAGATATTGGACAGGATTCTTCAATTTTTTTACAAATGCCCGCGATCGGGCGGGGGGGGCGCCGCCAGGTGCAACTGAACCTCGGGTGGCCACAGCTACCATGTTGCACCCTGCACTGCGGCAGCTCACCTGTGGGTGGCCATCAGTTGTTCCTTTTTTTTTTTGGCTTAACTTTGTGCTGGCGCAGGTAGGGGTTGTGCATGCATGGCCCTGCACATCCCGGGCGGAATATCAGGCTGTGCAGGTTATGCATGGGCACGCCCCCCCCACCTGTGACTGCATACATTACTGATGCGCTCCGGCGCATCGGGATATGTGCCACGCACGTTTCCCTTTTGAATATCACTCAAGAGACAGTGGGTTGCGATGGTGCAACACTGTTGTGCCAGTGCAACCCTTTTGAATATCTGGGCCGCTTTGCATATAGATCCATGTTTAAATGTTCAAATCGCATATTGACATAAGTTGTTGCTAAAAAAAAAAGAAAGAAGCACAGACTGATTTTTTTTTTATTTTTACTTATAAAAGTGATGAATGCATTTTAAAACAGAATCTGAGCGGAGCCAGAGCAGAGCAAACAGCTTTTACTCACTGTGTCTGCTGGCCATCAGCCCATTTTAGTATTATATGTTACGAGTTCTGCTTTTGCAAGATTTATTTTTTACCTGGGTCTTTCTGCAGTTAAGTCAGTGTGAGTGGAATAAGTGCCAGGAGATTGATTGTGCAAGATGTCATTCACTTTCCCTTTTGCCTGGTTTTTCATAAAAATATATTCTACATGACATACATTTTTGTTTTTAAGTAATGGGAAATTGTTGTTGAAAGTGTGTTATTGAATATGTTTGGGTTCATTTTATTGAATTGGTTAAGTAGTGTGGGGAGGGCTCTGTGGTTCAACATGGAGGTATGATGCCAAATTGCTGAAACTGACAGTGAACTGCTGTGATGGTGTTGGGAAAGATTGCAGAATTAAAACATTTATTTTAGCTTGAATACTAGTTTGAGGTCACACGTCCATGAATGGAAACTGTCAGGAGGAAAGATCAGGGAGCACATGAGGAAGTATTTTTAACGGAAAGGTTGGGGGAGCCATGGAACAGTCTACTAGCTAAGGTGGTGGGTGCAAATATTGTTGCCAGTTTCAAGCACAGTTGGGACAGAGTGAAGGGTACAGTGGTCACCTAGGGTGACAGAATTGGGAAGCTGAATGGAGGAGGGTGGAATGGGAGGGTTAAGACCATGGAGGGACAGTGGATCCCAGGGTTTGATAGGGAACTCAGGCAGACTGGGTGGACCGTTGTTTTTTTTTCTGCAGTCATTTTCTATGTTTCTGTGTTTGTAATGCAGTTCTTTCAGTTTTATTGATTCCTTCTTCCTGGCTGCAAGAAAGGTATAGTTAAAAACTGATTTATTTATTGAATTTTGTTAACCTGGTATGCTCACTGACACGTGGTCCCTTTTTCAGGAGCGACCTGGATTAATTACATACAATACAAAGAATAAACTTAGTGACAAAGTTTTAATGGTCAACAACAAACATCATAGGAAGTGAGTTAATCAGTAATAACAAGTGAGAGTATCCTGTAAAAGGACAGCTGTAACAACAGTGGCAGCCACAGATACACACACACTAGAGGTACAAGATAAATAATTTGTTTACATAGCATGGACCAGCAGTCAGGACATTAGACAAAGTTCATAAACTGTTTAGGGTGAGCATTAGGGGATTGGGGGGGCGGGTGACAGGAGAGTCAGAAGAGGCAATACAGTTATTGTTTTTTTGGTTTTTCTTTTAACCAGGAGAGACACACTAAGCTGAAAGCTTGTTTATGGGTGCGGCCTGGGATCACAAGGAAGTTAAGTGACTTGCTCAGGGTCACACAATATGCAAGTGGGGGCTGTGGGATTCAAACCCAGGTCTCCAGGTTTGCAGCTCAGAGCCTTAAACCACTGTACTATACTGCCTCCTTAAACTGTTAAACTTAAACTCATTGGGGGGGTACATCCTTTGGGCTATTTTTTGAAGGATAAGAGTGATGTGCTGTTTGTTATGAGGATGGGGAGCTTGTTCCAGACCTAGGAGGCTTTATGGCAGACAGTGCATTGATCTACTATAGTCAGGGCCATGGGGACCTCCAGTAGTAGAAAGAAGGATGAGTGAAGGTTCCTCCTGTGAGGCTTGTAGACCAGGACATCTCCGAGACTGGGTAAGTAGCCATTTAGGATCTTGTAGACCAGGCATAAGATATGATAGTTAAGTAAGTCTTCTTGGAGAGGCCAATTAAGGGAAGTGAGGACATTGCAGTGGTGTTCTCTATTGCTGACACAAAGTGCAAACCTATTAATTATGTGGTATAGAAAATTCAATGTGTTGAATTTGGTGCCTTTTGTGGGGGAGAGTAGAGGGGCCCCTAACAGGAGTGTAGGGAGCAGAACACTGGCCACTATGGACAGCTGGGATTCTGTGGTGAGGTTGGCCTTAGCCTATAAAGTACACCCATCTTCTGTATGAGAAGCTTGGTTACTCTTTCAGTATGTGACCTGAAGGATAGGCCTTGTTCCAGCCAAACATTGAGGTGCTTAATAGCATCCAGATCCTCTAGCTGGGTACCCTTAGTAGTAGAAATCTGCAGGAGCTCCCTACAGTTTGTGCTAAATTTCCTTATCTCAGATAGCATGGCCTTGTTTATTTTTTTGGTTGTTGTTTTGCATTAAGGATGAGACAGTTTGAGGTGAACCATGCTTTCAGTTCCCTAAAGTCCCTGTTAAGTTCAGAGTTTATGATGTTGGGGTCTGGGCCAGTTCTGTAAAGCACTACATCATCTGCATAGAGAAGCACATTGGCTACACCATAGTTGGAAGAGAGTTCATTGATAAATACTGAAAGGAGCATGGGTCCTAAGATACAGCCCTGTGGTATACGATTTGTGATCCCATGCTGGGAGAAGAGACAGGTTCCCTACTTGACTGACAGGCTGCGACTGGAGAGGTAGCTCTTAAACGAGCAGCAGGAGAGGTGATAAAGGCCCATGTATGTAAGCTTGATCAGGAAAAGTGCATGATCTACAAGGTCAAAGGCCTTCGTTAGTTCTACAAATACAAACCCTACAGGTTGTCCATAGTCAGTGGCCTGCTGGACATCAGAGGTGAGGTGCACAAGTGCAGTCAGTACAGTAGTGTTTGCGGAAGCCATTGGGCATTGATGAGAAGTGAATGTGATTCAATGTGGGCTACGACCTGGTTATAAACTAGTCTCTCTTTTAATTTTTCCAGGGTACTAAGTATGGAGATTGGGCAGTAGTTTTCTGTGGCTTTGTGGGCTCCTCCTTTATGGATAGGAACCACATGTGCTACCTTCCATTTTTGTGGCACCACCGCTTGAAGTAGGGAGAGATTGAATAGTCTGGTGCTTGATTCTGTTAAATGATTTGGGTGTAGACTGTTTAAGTGTGTTTTTCTTTGTTTTACAGACCGGCTGACACCAAATGCCATAATAACCAGCCAGTTATTAGGGAATGGAACCTGGTTATTACAGCATTTAAACATGGTGCCAGTCCAGTCATTATATGGGCTCACCAGTAATTATATAGAGAATAACACATGGATTGGTGTCATGGTGCATGTAACCAGAATTTTATATTTTCTCAAGGTGTGTGATGCTACATAAATCCTGGGAGTCAAAATCAAGAAGGGTTTATAATAGCATCCAACATCAAGGGTGTGCATAAAATTGTGGGTTACACACACAAACTCATCAAATTTTTTTTTATATAATTACTGGGTAGCATTTCTAATTGAGTAGTGAGACTATGCCACATGGCTTAAAACCATGCACTTGTTTGACAGGCCCTGATCACACGCAACCAGTTGTACTGTAACACATAATTACAACACAGTCATGTGTGTATTAAAAAGGCTAACCCATAATTGTATGTAGGTTACACAACACTATGCAGCACCATGGTGCACTACAGAATAATACTGTGTGAAGTGCAGCCATGTCACTATCACTAACAAAGGTAACAAAGTGAACTGCTACACAAACTTCAATCAAAATTTGCTATGCCTGCAAAATTGTTTTTAAAAAAACATCTAGCCATCCCCTGGTGGTCAGGGTAAGTGCCATGGCCACCTCTCTCCCATCGCAGTTATCAACCAGCTCTCCAACAGCCCCCCAAATTGGGCTCCAGGCTCTGTAACAGGAGACAAAACCATGAGTATAATACATCTCCCCTTCCCAGACAGACCCTCCGTCTTATAAAGCATGTTTTCACAAGTTGTCCCCCACTGACCCCTGATTTGAGGGGACACCAAATCACTTAGTCATCCCCCTCCCCATGGCGTGCCCATTCCCGACTGCTAATACAGTCATTTGACTGCATTAATGCAAGCAGGTATTCAACTGAAAGGGGAGCAATTTGCAGCATTGATGATGCTAGGCAGAATGACCAGTCTGCTTAGTTTCATCAATAATGCACAATGCTCTACCCCCTTTCTGACCAGTTGCACACCCTGCTTAGGAGAAAATCTGTGGAACAGCACTGGCCCCTTCCCTTAAATCAGGGACCAAGAGGTGACCCAATTTATAAAAACAGTACTTTGGGGGATTAGAGCAGTGGCAGATCTAGGGGGAAGTGAAAGGGATGACTGCACCCCCAATTGTAACTTGCTTGCCTGGTGCAGTTGCATTTCACTTTGTTAAACAAGCGTGGTTTATTGCTTGTAAGACAATATACATGCAAAACTATAGATTACATTTGTATTTTCTGTCAAAAACATAATGAAAAACATAATAGAAGACAATATAAAGGATTTAAAACATTTTAAAAATGGCATACCAAGTATGCATACCACCACAGCACCCCCACTACAAAATATTGGATCTGCCACAGGATTAGGGAGTCAGCATAGGGAGGCAGAAAGAAATACAAATATTTGCTGGTTTCTGGCATAAGGACAGGAGCCTGACATAAAAACAAAAACAAAAAAAAATAAGCATCTGGGGAGCAATGCAGGGGCTTAAAGAGTGTGAGATGACTGGTGTGGGGGGGTGACACTGGCTAGTAATCTGGCCACAGTGGTCAGGTAACAGTACTGAATTAAAAAGTTCACTTCGATCTTTGCGGCACTGTGAGTAGGCACAATGGTTCAGTTTGCACCCACTTTGCATACATTATAAAATATTTGCACAGCTGTACTACAGAATTTATGTGTAGATAATAACTGTCATAGGTGCCGACTCTATGGGTCCTAAAGAGCTCAAGCATCCTCAGCATTTTGAGGGCAGCCTGAAAATAAAAGGATTACTAGGGAACTGCCCAAAACGCCATTAACCTGCACCTTTATATTTAGCATAAAGAATGCAATAGTGATAGTACTTCTATGGGAATATAGTTTTCGACTTAAAAAAAAATACAACTGAAAGTAATGGTAAATGATACCATGTACAGCCAGATTAAACAAGACCTAAATAAAAGAAAAAGCACAACATATGGCATTTAAATGAATTTGCCTCCCCCAGACTCCTTGGTCTCTTAAAACCAGGGTAAGAGGGAGGGGGTGACTTAATAGGCTTATTTCAAAAGCTGAAGCAAAGGCCAGTGTGCCTAGTATATCAGATATGGGCCGCCTTGCAAACATACTGTATAAACAATTGGAATGCACCATAGATTCTCATAACTCTTTGTAACTAATTATAGAAAACTCTAACCCCAAAAAAGCACACCCTTTTATTTAGGCACATTTACTAAAAAGTATTTGGTATTGAAGTTTGCCATATTTGATTAGCTAAAACTGGTATACAGCATTTAATAAAATATGTTACATACCCAGGATACCTTCATTAGGTGATAAGATGGATAAATCAGCAAGCTTTTGAGACCACTTAAATAACCTCTGGTGTAGCAATGGACACTGAAAAAAATATCATTTGTAGATACAGTTCTGGGTAAATTTCATACATGTTCTCTATTTATATTCCTCACAAAATGTAGTGAGAAAAAAATAATGTGACCTACTAGGAACTGAAGCCAAGCCCACAGAATACCATCTTGGTGCCCTAACCACTGAGCCACAGGCTCACATAGTTGGACCTGGGGTTCCTGGACACACTTCCTTTCTCTGGTATGGCATATCCTGCAGTTAGGAATAATCAAGATAATAGGCATTTTTTAGCATAGTATTAGCCACAGCTAAGCAATTAAAATCACAGTTTGTAGTGAGAAAGAAATTATGTGACCTACTGGGAATTGAACTCAGGTTCCTGAAGCACCACCCCAGTGCTCTAACCACTGAGCTACAGGCTCATGCGGTTGGACCTGGGGTTCCTGGGTGTCGTTCCTTGAGCAGTGCCTAACACTGCACCAAAAACATATAATTGTCATCCTATTTATATTGCTCTTATTCTTTCCAGCTAATGAATGCACATTAACTTGGAAACAGGATCACTGTCCCCTAGACTATTATCTGCTTTGACTGCCTGTCTGCACCTGACATCATCATCATCCCATATCTGATATTTTAATCCATTGCTATGAAAATGATTGTGATGTCATTGATAGAGACTGATGATGTCAGGTATGGACAAATAGCCTAAGCACATGAATTCTAGGGTACAATGATCTTGTTTTCATAAGGATGGGCATACTTGTTATGAAAAGGGTAAATCTAAATTCAGAGATGTGAGAAGTGTGAAAATGTTTTTGTGAAATTACAGGCTCTTGAAGTGACTTCCTTCATCAAATACATTTAATAATCAATGCTGAAATTCCTTTGATGGAGTTTGCATTAAAACAGTGCTTTACAGTTCTCAGTAACAGGATGGTTATTTTGCAAATGCAAAGCAAACAAACTGCAGGGCTATTAGCAAGCTTTGTAATGCAAATGTGTTCCTGGGTGTCTACATTGTTTGTATCACATTAATTATAACTGTACTGTGTTTTGCAGTTTGCATGGGTTTATTTCGCAAATTCAGTTCAGCAACCCTTCTCCCATGGCTAAAAATACCTCCACAGTATGTTGCTTGTGCTAGTTCTTCCTCTGTAATGCCCCCTCCATATCACACCTGGAACTGGGTTTTAGCTCAGTGAGCCTCACCAATCACTAATTTTAAAACAAAGAAAAGTAAGCTAGCTCAGCATCCGGGACTAGATATTATGATAAACAGTTTTACCAATGGTACAGCAGTATTACATTATATAGTTTCTTGCTGGAAATATTTACTTTATAAAGCACATTTAACACAAAGTGCTGATCACTGGCATATATAGTACTAAAACATACAAATAACCTGTTTACACTGTCAACTTTAAAAGCACATCAACCCATGGGCATGGGCTGATGTGCTTTAAAGTTGGCAGTGTGGACACTTTTGGGAGCATCCTAAGAGAGCTTTTCATCAGGTTTCTGATGCGATTCAGGAGAGGGGATGTGTATCAGGGTGAGCTGCTTAACAGCGAATTACCTGGTATGTAGGCAGTCCGCGGCGCTTGCTCTGAATTAATGTTTCCTCTCCTGTCATCCTTGAGCTGTTCCCACCAGCACTTCCTGTATTTAGGAGGACAAGTTGTAGCACACCCTAGTTGGCAAAATGCATTTGTCAACAGCAGAAGAAAAGCTGAACTCAGGGAAAGTGCATAAAAGTATAAAATGAGGGCTACAAGTATTAGGAATTATGGTCGCAAACTGGTACCGCAATACTGGGCATGTGCTAATGCATATGCATATCCTTTTCCTCCCCCAGGATATGCATATGCATTCACACATGCCCAGTTTCATGGTCCCAGTTTGTGTCCCTAATTCCTAATACTCGTAGCCCTCGTTTTACAGTTTTATGCACTTTCCCAAGTTCAGCTTTCTTTCTGCTGTTGCAAAATGCTGTTTGCTGAACTTGGGTGCGCTAAGCTGGGAACACGTCTTCTGGCTCTTCAACACCTTGTGTACATCACCAGTTTGTCATCATTAAGTTGGAGGGGGGGAGACAACCACTTCAGCAACTGGTAGTGTGGACAGAACATTGAGCCACTGCAGCCATCACAGCAAGTGTGGCGCGCCCCAAGCTGTGGAGCAATGTGAAGGTGTAAACAGGACTAAATAGAGCATATGATCCAATAAAGAGGCACGTTGGTGATCCTGAGCAAGTCACTTAACTTCCTTGTGCTCCCAAGCTTCATCTGGAAACAAACTTTGGCTTAGTGTGCTACTCCTGGTTAAAAAATGTTCCCTTTCCCTAAAGAGGCAAGTTGTAAGACATGGTTTATAATGGCTAAAGGAATCATCAGTTCTCGGTTTGACAAGAAGACTTTTACAAAGACCTAGCACAAAAATCTGATGAAAGATTTAGCACTATGGGCTGCCTGATGGCTCAGTGGGTAGTGCTACTTGCTTTCACATGGCCAACCCAAGTCTGGGAAAAAGCTTGGGGAGCTATCAGGCTGGTTCAGGTGATGGGAAGGGATGGCACGGGGTTCTGCTGCTCTGATGACCCTTGCAGTGGGCCATGGAGCTTGCTTCTCCATAGGGCATGCCAGCAGCATGTCGAGGTTGATAGTGAGCTGGGACCGACATCAAGGGATGTAGGCAGGGAGTAAACTGGAAAAAAACAGGTAACTGACAGGAGGATGAGGTCCCGGTCATCACAGGCCCCATGCCACCTACAAGGCCTGAACTTCCTATCTGGATTTGTTCTGGGTGGAAGACCATGAGGGATGCTGAGTCCCAAGGTAAATCTTTTAGATAGTGGGTGATGGGGCTGGGTGATCATGATGGAATAAAAAAGATTTAGCACCAACTGAGGACAGTTTGGTAGAAAGAACAGAAAAGAGTCTAGGACCAGCAGAATGGAGTCCAGACCTCAGTAAGGCTTTCGATTTAGTGCAACATGGGATCCTGATCCAGAGGCTGTTTGATATGGGGTGTAACAAAAAGCTTTGATGTGGTTCCGCTCCTATCTAAGAGGACGTAAGCAGTATGTCTTGTGTGGAGCCGTTATCTCAGGTATGGTGGATATTGAAAGAGGTGTCCCACAGGGCTCTATATTGGGTCCTGTATTATTTAACACCTATGTGAACAACCTTGTAATAGCGATGACCTACACTGAGATTAGGCTCTACGCAGATGATACTGTACTCATGGCCTCTGCAGGAAACTCAGAGGACCTGAGACAGCGGCTCCAGATGGACTTTCTTTTACTGGAAACTTGGATGCAAGATTCTTGCTTACTAATAAGTAAAAAAATACACAAAGCATGATGTATTCAGTTGGAACCCTGGCAAAAGACGGGTTATTGGTACAAAACATGACCTTCAATAGGTATTTGGGAGTTCTTGTAGACTTTCAACTAACTTTCACAGATCACATCCAGACTCAGACTAGGAAAGTAAATCAGAGGTTGGGTGCTCTACAGAGGATATCAGGATGTCTCTTTAGAAATAATAGAGCTAGATTAGTAAAGCAACTATTGCTCCCAGTCCTTGAATACGGTGCCTCACTTCAAATGCACTCAACTCAGAGGTCTCTGGTAAAAGTCGATCAATTGTACTATAGGCTGGGAAAATACATATTAAATAAAGGGCAAGGAGTTCACCACTGTATGGTGTTTCAGGAGCTTGATTGGTTGCTCCCAGGTAAGAGGAGAGATTACCTTTGGACACTGACCTATCACGGACTCATTTACCCAAGAAAAGATCAGCACCCACTGTCATATTTAGTGAAATTAAGTCACATTCACATCATTTATCCTTACTCAGGAAGTCTTCTGAGAAGGTTCCCATGAGTAAAATCTTGACTAGGATGAGGGACATGATTCTACAAAACAGTTTGGCTAGAAGCTGGAACAAATTACCTTTTGAACTAACTGAAATCGTGGACTTGCACAAATTTAAATTTGAGTTGTATAAACTTTGGAAAGTTCATTGTTATTGTTTTTAGCCTTATTTATTATTGTATGGATAATTTCACTCGGTTTGTCTCATTTATGTTTTATGCTTGTTTACCACAGGAATTTGATGTAAATGGGAATCTCCCCAATCAAAATCTCCTGTATAAAAATAAATATTTGAACAAACAACAAACAAACAAGAACCAGAAAATGTAAAGAACACCTTGAGTACTCCATTCACTTAAAATATTCACCATAAACACAAATTGGGGGAAAGTGATTAAAGATATGTGCCCGATGAGCTGAAGACACAGGGAAACCTGTCCTCGGTGAGCTTTTTTGAAAATCTAAAATTGTCAGCAGACAATTTGTCAATGATTGTTCTGCTTTTTGAATCATCAGGACAAAGGGTAAGTGAGCAGAACCTTAGTCTGTGCTCACAGCCTGTTGCTAGGTTTATTTTTTGAGTTGCTGTGGTACTGTAGAGGATGCATAGTATATGCAGTATTCTAACTCTTCTATGTCTTAGATTGATTCATTTCTTCAAGCCAGGTTCACTGGACAGTCTTCACCATTACAGTCATTAAAACAAGAATATAATAATGTTTTTCTCATTTGGTCTGTGGATGTCCAATTCGTGCATCTCCAGTCATGAATGTGAATGAGCAGAAACATAGAAACATAGAAACATAGACTTTGACGGCAGATAAGGACCGCTAGGCCCATCTAGTCTGCCCATTTCCCTACCTACAGGATAGGCTGCAGATCCTATTTAACCAACAGCCTATATCTTCCTGCCCCCCACAAGAATTACCTTATGTCTGTCCCATGCATTCTTGAATTCTCCCACAGATTTAGACCCCACAACTTCCTCAGGAAGGCTATTCCATGCATCCACTACCCTCTCTGTGAAATAATACTTCCTCACATTGCCCCTGAACCACCTTCCTTCTATCTTTAAATTGTGTCCCCTTATTCTTGCAAGTCTCTTTTTCTGAAAGATGCTACCCTCTTGGACTTTGTTGATTCCCTTGAGGTACTTGAAAGTTTCTATCATGTCCCCCCCTCTCCCTTCTTTCCTCAAGGGTATACATATTAAGCTCATTTAGTCTCTCCTCATACGGCTTCTCTTGCAGACCCTGCACCATTTTAGTTGCCCTCCTCTGGACTGCCTTAATCCTGTCTATGTCCTTGCAGAGATGGGGTCTCCAGAACTGGACACAGTATTCCAGATGGGGTCTCACCAACTGTCTGTACAGAGGGATAACAACTTCCTGTTTTCTGCTGCTGATGCCTCTCCCTATACATCCCTGTATACCCCCGGCCCTCCCTACTGCCTTCTCACATTGCTTGCTAACCTTAAGGTCATCTGATATGATTACCCCCAGGTCCCTTTCCTGTTTTGTTGTTGTTACTACCTCCCCACCCATTGTGTATTCTTCCCCTGGGTTCTTGTTTCCAGGTGCATTATTTTGCACTTTTTTGCATTGAATCCTAGCTGCCATACGTCTGACCATTCCTCCAACCTTGCCAAGTCCCTTTTCATCCTTTCCACACCTCCTTGTGTATCAACACTGTTGCAGATCTTTGTGTCATCTGCAAAAGGCATATTTTTCCTTCCAGTCCCTCTGCAATGTCACTGATGAAGACATTAAAAAGGACTGGACCCAATACTGAACGCTGTGGTACCCCACTAGTAACGCCTTTCTTCAGAGTGGACTCCATTTACAATTACCTTCTGTGTCCTGTTGTCCAGCCAATGTTTTACCTAGGCTACCACCCTGGGACCCACCCAGGCTGGTTAATTTGACTAATAATCTTTGTGTGGGACTGTGTCAAATGCCTTGCTAAAGTCTAGGTAGGTCATGTCCACAGCCCCTCCCTGGTCTACTACTTTGGTCACCCAGTCAAAGAAATCTATTAGATCTGCCTGACATGACCTTCCTGCTGTGAACCCATGCTGCCTTGGATCCTGTGCTCCACTGACCTCTAGGTACACAACTATTCTTTCCTTCAGAAGTGACTCCATCACTTTCCTACCACAGAGGTCAGACTGACAGGTCTGTAGTTTCCGCCTCTGTCTTGGTCCCACTTTTGTGAAGGGGAATCACATCTGCCTCCTCCAGTCCTCGGTACCACACCATCCTCCCATGATTTATTAAAAAGAGTAGCCAGTGTTTTCACTAGTTCCTTCCTTAATTCTTTTAGAATTCTGGTGAATTCCATCAGGACCCATTGCTTTGTCCACCTTCAGTTTTAGGAGTTCTTGCAGAACCCTTTCTTCTGTGAAAGGACTGGGATCACCCTCTATCAAGAGTGCTTCTGTTAATTGGATTAGGCACTTCCCTCCTCTTTGTGAATACTGAGCAGAAATATTCATTCAGTATTCCTGCTTTTCACTATCCCCTCTGCCCACCCACTGTTCATTCTATTCAGCCTCACTATCCCTCCTTTGTCTTTTCTACACTCGCTGATGTACCTATAAAAGGTTTTATCCCCTTCTAACTGAGTTGGCTATCTTTTCCTCAGTTTGGGCCTTTGCTATTCTGACTTCCCTCCCTGCTTCCTTCTGCCTTAACTGGTACAGCTCTCTGTCCTGCTCCTTCTGTGTTTCCTTATACTCCGGAATGCTATCTTTTTCTTCCTGACTTTCACAGCCACCTCTCTTGAGAACCATAGTGGCTTTTTCTTTTTTGATTTGTTTATTTGCTTCACACAAAGGCTTGTTGCCTCTGTGATGGCAGTTTGATAATTCCCCATTGTTGCTCCACACCTCCTTCTAGCCTGTTTGCTAGTGCTTTTCTGAGGCACTCTCCCATCTTGCCAAAGTCAGCCTCCTAAAGTCCAGTACCCTCACTTTTGTATGGCTTGACTCTGTAGCTGAGTTTAACGTGAACCATACTGTTTGATGGTCACTTGTCCCCAGATGACAACCCACTTCTAGTTCTGAGATCCTCTCACTGCCCCCATTTGAGAGTACGAGGTCTAAGATTGCTCCCTCACGAGTGGGTTCCGAAACTAGCTGTCTAATGCCTGCCACCTGTAGGGCATCAAGAATGGCCCTGCTCTTGGATGTGGCTGCACCAAATGTGCTCCAGTTAACATCTGGCATATTCAGGTCTCCCATCAACAGTATCTCCCCTTTCTCTGCCATTCTAAGAATGCCTTCCATCATATCCTTGTCCATTCCTTCCCCCTGACATGGGGGTCTGTATACAACCCCCGTGAGGATTGTGGTGCACTTTCCAGTCTCCAAGGTGACCCACAGTGCCTCCTCTCCTCCCTGTTTACTCTTTTGTTCAGTTGCTTTTATCTCTTCCTTTACATAGAGAGCTACTCCTCCCCCTCTTCTTCCCTGCCTGTCTCTCCTGTAAGTTATGTACCCTGGTATGTTAACATCCCAGTCATGGTTCTCTGTGTACCATGTTTCTGTGACTGCTATGATATCCAGGCATCCCTCTTCCATTAAGGCCACCAGCTCAGGGAGCTTGTTGCCCAGACTACGGGCATTGGTACTCATTACCCTCCATTTCCTGATGGCCTTACCCCCTTTTGCCCCATCTCTGTCCTTCTTGCCTTTGCCACTTTCTCCATTTACCCCTGCCCTTCTCCCTATCGACACCTCCATGTTGGTGTTTGCCACACTTACTACCGTGATTGTTTGGGGGCTAAGATTTTCCTGCTCCTTTCCAGTGCCTCCCCCCTTGGCTAGTTTAAAAGCTTGCCAATGAAGCATTTAAACCTATCACCTAGGATCCTGGTTCCCTCCCGGACAGATGCAGCCCATCATGCCAGTATAGGCTTGCATCACTCCAGGTGGACCCCAGTCCCCAATGAAGCCAAATCCTGAGCTTCACACCAGTTTTCAACCACTGATTGAATCCCATGGTATGGAACACCCTAGCCTCTCCTATGCCATAGATGGGTAGCACTTCCGAGAAGGTTACCGTGCGTGCTACTTGACTAAGACCCCTCCCCAATTCCACAAAATCTTCCTGCACTTGTCTAATACCTTTCTTAGCCAGGTCATTTGTCCCTTGGTGGACAATGACATCCAGCTCCCTCCCCTGTGCAGCTGCTCTGGCAATCCTGAGGATTCGCTCCCTGTCCCTCTAAGCCATGGCGCCAGGCAGGCACCTTACCTCCCTCTCCCCTTCCTTGCCCAGTTCTACCTTCCTAACAATGGAGTCCCCCACCAGGAGTTGTTTCCTTCCCCTGCAGGGTCCCCTGCCACCCTCCTGTGGGTCTCCTTTGTGGAAGTTCCCAGCATCCTCCTTGGTCTCCACTGTAGGTGCCTCCATAGAGGAACCACACTTTGCCAGAATGGCATAGGAATTGTAGAGAGGTACAACTGAGAGATGTGCTCTGTTCCACCACCTCACCCTCCCTGAGCCCACTGTGGTCCAACCTCCTCTTTCTTGGCAACCTCTGAGGCAACGGCAGTGGCACTGGTGGTCCCTGGATGGAAGAGGAGGTCCCACAAATCCTGGCCAACTCAGCCTGAGATGAGCAACCTCCTCCTCAACCCAGAGAGGTGCCTGCAGATGGGACAACACCGCATCCTCCAGAACATCTCCCGGAAGACTGCTGCTCCACAGCCACTGCACTGCACCACTCCAATCATGTCTTATTTCTGGCCCCTTAACTGTTTGCAATCCTTACTCTTTCCTCTGTTTTTTTTCTCTCTCTCATTACTTTCTGCCTGTGTGCCCTTTAAGCTCCTGATTGTCTTGTTCTGAGACAAGAATATCCTATATTTCTCAGTAGACCACTTACTTGTGCAGAGGCAGACCTCCAGCAGCTAGAGGGGGCTGAGAGCTACTCTTGCCCTTCTAGGATGGTGGGTCCTTGGTGGTTCTGTGATCACTCACTTCCTGCCCCTAAAGAGGAAGTTCCTGTTGTCAGTCAAATCCTGTGCCTAGAAAAATAGAACCAGCTTTGGGTGGAGGGGGAGGGAAGGAGGGCAATATAGTCCCAGTAGAGAAGTTCAGTCACACAGCAGTCCTTTCTCCTGGTGTCTTCTGCCAAGCTATTAGCAGAATCTTTCTTTTTTTTTTTTATTTATCCCCTGGCAGGACCACCGGGTACATACTCCGCCCTGGTCACGGCCCCAGGAGACCTCTACCACCGCCTATTGCTGCAGAGGACCCTCAGTCACCCCCGGCTTGCCCCCCGGAACTGTAACTGGTTGGGGTCCTGCAGCGGCGGTGGCGATGCAAGGCTCTCCAGAGAGGGCTTCATCTATCGGTGGTCCTGCCCCACCATCTTTTTTCCTCCTTTTTCTCCCCAGAGGAGGCGGAGACGTGCAATGACGCCAGCGTCCGCCCCACCTCCTCCCCCCCACGTCAAGCCTCGGCTACGTGAGAACTCCTGGCCTCCGCCAGGAGTCTCTAACGCACCGAGTGCAACCTCATCCTCCCCCGAGAAGGAGAGCTGCCCAACAGACGCTTGATCTCTACTTCCTCTGCCGGGTTTCTTCCGACGACCCGATCCGCCTCCTGAACCCGGGTCGCTGGCGCCGCAAGTGAAATCCCACCGCTGCGCCCGACGGCTCATGCTAGCAGAATCTTCTAAGGCAGTCTTTAAATGTAGCCTTCAGCTGCTTCACCCCTACTTACCAGATCTTTCTACAAGTAATTTAAACCTCACAGCAGTTAAGTCCTTTCAGTCACCTGAGATTTACACCTAGATGACTTTTCAGTTACCCATTCAGTTCAGTTAACCCAAACACACACTTTTTTTTTGTTTTGTATATGTTAGTTTTTTTACCCTAAATTAAAGGTCTAAATACAAAAGTTCTTCTACTTTAGTCCCAGTAGAGAAGTTCAGTCACACAGCAGTCCTTTCTCCTGGTGTCTTCTGCCAAGCAGTACCTTGTTTTGGTGCATTAAAAGAGAGTAACTGCATGGGGGGGCAAATATGTTATGTTGTGGAGTGATTTCAGGAAAAGTCTGTGTTAGATATTTTAAAGTGCAAATAATTATCCACTTGAAATTAGAAAAAAATATCCCCTAAATGATACATTTATGTGTAAAACTCATTCCTTCCTTGAGTGTACAGTGTGAGTCAGAATGTTCTATGCTGATCATTCTCCAAAATGGCCATGATGAACTGAATGAGTTCAAGCCAAATTATTTGTCAGTGTGGCAAAGTAATTATCTTAATAAGGAAATAATTATTTTCAGAATTTAAGTATTATAAAATGTCAATAAATCTTATAAAAATAATATTTTAAGAATCTTATTATAAGATAATTGTTTTCATTTTAAGATATGAGGTATTATTTTAAGATATTAAAAAAGATAAGTCTCAAGTTAATATCTAAGTTTACAATTTTCATAGAAAAAATTTAATCTTTATGACATAACCTTGTTGTACAAAGGATTTTCTACTGTTTTTAGCAATGCATTTTACCCAGAATTGCTTTCAATTTATAGCCATCTTAACATTACTTACAGGGTCCATGATATGGTGCTCATTATTATGGAGAATGTCTTTCTCTTTTTTCAGAATCATAGAATCATAGAAATGTAATGGCAGAAAAGGACCCTTTTGGCCTATTGAGTCTACCCATTACTCCCCTCCCTACTTTTCCCTCCTCATCCAGAGATCCACCATTTGCCCCCCTTTCAACCCCTTGTGTTTGTCCCATGCCCTCTTGAACCACTCTACCGTTTCCACCCCCACCACTTCCTCTGGCAAATTGTTCCAGGGCTCCACCACCTTCTCAGTGAAGCAACACCCTCTTACATTACCCTTAAACCTTCCCCCCTCTAACCTTAGACCATGGCCATGGTTATAGCACCTTCTTTCCTCATGAATAAGCTCCCCCCTGCCTTATTAATCCCCTTCACATACTTAAATGTTTCACTCATGTCCCCCTCGCTTCTGGTCTCCAGGGGGTACAGATCCAACTCCCTCAGCCTCTCCTCATAGAGTTTCCCATTCAACCCATGCACCTTCTTAGTGTCCCTTCTCTGAATCCTTTCAACCCCATCTATGTCCTATCACAGGTGAGGTCTCCAGAACTGGACCTCGTAATCCAGGTGAGGCCTCACCATGGATTTGTAAAGTAGCATCAACATCTCCCTCCTTCTGCTTATTATACCCCTTCCTGTGCATGCCAACATCTTATTTGATTGGCCCACTGCCTCGCTACATTGAGTCCCCACTTTAAGGTTATCTGAAATTATAATCCCCAGGTTCCTGTCCTGCTCAGTTGTCTTAATTGCATCCCCACCCAGTGTGTACTTTGCTTGTGGGTTGTTCCTCCCCAAGTGCATTACTGTGCACTTTTTAGCATTGAATTTCAGCTGCCAGGTTTCAGACCACCCATCCAGAAAGCGTAGGTCCTTCCTCATAGCCTCCACCCCTTCCAGGATGTCCACCCTATTACAGATCTTTGTGTCATCTGCAAATAGGAAGACCTTCCCCATAGCCCCTCTGCTATGTCACTGATATAGATGTTGAACAGAATGGGCCCCAGCACTGACACCTGGGGGACCCCATTTGTCACCCCTTCCTCCCTGGAATGTACCACATTTACTACCACCCTTTGGCTTCTTCTCATCAATCAATTCTCTACTCACCTCATTATCTTCTGTCCTACCCCTAAACTCTCTGGCTTACATACCAGCTTTCTGTGGGGGTTAGTGTTGAAGGCCTTCCCAAAGTCCAGATAGGCCACATCTACTGCCCCCCCGATCTACCACCCTCATCACCCAATGAAAAAACTCAATCAGGTTTGTCTGGCATGACCTTGCTTGTGTGAATCCATGCTAATGGACATCCTGTAGGCCACTTTCCTCCAAGTAGCTGACCACCCTTTCTTTTAATATTGTCTCCATCACTTTGCCCACCACTAAAGTGAGGCTGACCAGGTGATAATTGCTCACCTCTTCCCTGCTCCCACCCTCACGTAGTGGCACCATGTCTTCACTCTTCCAGTCATTTGGCACCCACCCTTTACCCAGTGACAAGTTAAACAACCCACTACAGGTGCTGTCAGCTCCTCTCTTAGTTCTCAGAGTACCCTAGGATTCAAGGCGTCTGGACCTGTAGCCTTGTCCTCCCTTAACCTACCTAATTCCTCTCTTACTTTGTCCTCACTGATTAGACTAGGATCCACCCCTATGCCTTCCCTTCCCCTCTCCCTTAGAACCGGTCACCTTCCTTCTTCTTCCACCATGAAGACCGAGCAGAAGTACCTATTTAGCTCCTCCACCTTCTTGAAGTCCCATTCCACTTATACTCCCCCCTGCCCTTCACCCTTACTATCCCCTGCCTTGCCTTCCTCTTCTCCCCGTATACCGCAATATTTTCATCCCCCCTCTTGGCCTGCCTTTGCCTTCCTAATCTTCTGCCCTGCCACCCTCAGCTTCTCCCTGTAAGTCTCTCTGTTTTCCATCCCCTGCGTCCTCTCGTATGCTCTGAATGCAATTTTTCTTTCTCCAATTGCACCCCTCGCTTTCCTGGTGAACCAGAGTGGCTTCCTTCTTTTTCTATTCTTCCTTACCCTCCTTATGCAGATTTCCATGGCCTCTAGTAAACCCCCCTTAATTGAGTTCCATAATTCCTCTACTTCCTCTAATCCATCCTTCCTCTCCTTTTCTTTCCTGAATATCTCCCTCATTTTGGCAAAATCTGTCCACCTGAAGTCCAGGACCTCTGTGTTGGTCTGACTCACTTTGTTCCCACCTGTAATCTTGAAGCTCACTCCAACTCCTTCCACTCTATCCCCATTGGTGAGGATCATGTCTAGTATGCTGCCACCCCTAGTGGGTTCCCTAATCAGCTGTTGCAGAAAAGCTCCCTGGAGGGACTTGAGGATCTCCCTGCTACTGGCAGACCTAACTGATGGAATATCCCGGTCAACATCTAGGAGGTTAAGGTCACTTACCAGCAGAATCTCCCCACTGAGTGCCATCCTTCGAATCACCCACAACATCTACCTATCCACTTCCTCCCCTTGTGTTGGAGGTCTGTAAGTAACCCCTAGCCTTACTGATGCCCCAGTCCATTTTGCCATTGTGACCCATAAGATTTCTGCCTCCACTTTCTCCTCCTGCCCTTCTGTCACCCTAATGTTATCCCTGATGTACAGTACAACCACCCTTTCTGGCAGTTACAGTATATCCTTCCTGAAGAGCCTGTACCCTGGGATACCTACTTCCCAAGTGTGATGCTCAGTCTACTAGGTCTCCATTTTGGTTACAATATCAAGGCTATCCTCCACTATTAATGGCTCTAAGTCCACCATTTTGTTCCCCCAGGCTCCTGGCATTTGCAGAGAGTTCCCTCTACCATATAGGCCCCCTCCTCCCTGCCACCCCTCCCTTCCATACCTTCTCCCTTCATTGCTCCATTATGCAGGGGCTAGTCCATTCACCTTTCCTGCCAAACTCTTCCCCTTCCTAGCCTTGTACTCCCCCCTTGCCCTTTTATATTGAGTATAATAAGAATCCAAAAGGTGAGCTCTCATGTTAAGAAAACTGTGTGCTTAGATCATTTCCTTTTGTAAATTATCTGTTTAAATCCTAAATATTGGCTATTTATTAATTTAAAATTCTACGTGTATTTTAATTTGCAAATAAATTGCATTATGATAGTGTAACAAATTTCCTTGTTTTGAGTTTTTTCTTGTTGTCTTATTTCATACATACTTTTCTTGTGTTATGTCCTGTGTTACGATTTTAATAATTATTATCTGGCAATGTCTGGAATGTCAGGGGTAGTGTGTGGTTTGGGGGGTGGGGATGATGACAATGAATAAGAGTGCATTGTTTGTTGTGATGTATATGAGCTTGGCCTCACTGAAAGTGGGTAATGGAAGACTCAGTTAAAAAATCTGAACAATGATTTTGATTATTAATCATTAAAAAGTACTTCATAATTCACTGCCTCTTAACTCAGTAATAATGGTTGGTGGCAGTATCCAGGGTTGCCCTAGGCTCTCTGTAGTGTTGCACACTAAAACTACTGTACACAAACATGTGACATTGTCTGCAGAGGGTGGTAGTCCCTTGTGATAGAGGTGCTGCATGTAATTATGCAGATTGTCATTCCAGATATTAGTAGCCACACAAAGGTAATGGGAGTGCAGCAGCCACTGGGTTGGGCCCATGGAATTGCACCACAAGCATAGGAACAAAGCACTACCACTAATATAATCCCCACTCTGTTGCCTTGCACCCTAAGTCCTGCCTCTATAGACAGACTGGATGGGCCTTGCGGTCCTTATCTGCCATCAACTTCTATGTTTCTATGTTTCTTCCTTGGTGGTCCAGTGGCTCTGAAATTTGGCCCAATGATGACTGATGTCCTTAGCACCCACACAGTGGATCCTACCTCCCTATCTCCCTATCCTCATTCCTGTATGCTGCCTAACCCTTCCCCCTTCCATAATTGAACATTCCAGCTTGCAAGGCAGTGAGGTACACCTTGAAAAACTGCTTTTAGAAGTTCTGGTCCTGGGGTTGTGTGCCTTGTGACTGGGAGCCACTCTGCATAGCATGGCACCTCTGTGATTATCCATGTCCTCATTAACTATACTTACCCACTTCCTTCTCTGTGCTGTCACACTGACCTCTGTGTTAGCACAGGAAAAGTCTTGCAATCCCTTTGTGTACAGCACAAAGGGATGCAATGCAGTTCTATGTTGCTTCCAATTTGCAATACAAAATTGTGAATGTGTTTGGGATTTCAGGTCTTCATTGAAAGCTAGGGCCAGAGTTTTACAAAACTTTCCCCGGGTGCAAACCCAGTTTGCCTGAGGCAAACTGGGTTTTGCCCAGAGTTGGTATTCATAAAGCCACATTTGCCCCCACAAACTTGGTTTGTGTCCAGACAAAGTGGTGAGGGGGGCCGCATTACAAATGAGGGGTAGGGGACCTCCATATCCCTGTAATCATATTCATTAAGGATTTGCTTCACGCAAGGGCCTTTGTGAAGGCCCGTGAATGGAGAAAATTACGGCTGACAAAAACCTGGCAGTAATCTGTGCAACTCTAGTGGTTGGCGGAGGTATTGCAGCACCCCACCTGATCTCCAATTGCCCAGCTATGATAAAATCTCATGCAGTAAGGAGGGCACTGGGATGGTGGTGCTACTTTTAAATTTTTTTGTAACTTTGCCAATGAGAGGAACAGGTGCACTCACCCCTGTATGAAGGACTCAAAAAGCAATCAGCAAACAACAGATATCCTATTGTTTGCTGTTTGGATGCCTTCATATATGGTTGCAATAAATTAGGTGTTAGCCTAAAAGAGATTGCTTTTTGAGTCCTCATACAAGGGTGAGTGCACTCTTTTCTCTCGTTTGCTATGATAAAATCCCCTTTTCCATAGTGTAGTGTCCCACCCCCCACCCCAATCCCCAATCACTGAGCTATGATAAAATTTCCTTTTCTGTAGTGCAGTGTCCCACCTCCGACCCAATCCCGATCACTGAGCTATGACAAAATCCCTTTTTCATAGTGCAGTGTCCCATCCCTCATCCCTAACTCTGATCACCAAGCTATGATAAAATCCCCCTTTTCATTGTGCAGTGTCCCACCCTCACCCTGAACCCTGATTGCTGGCCATGTTAATGACAATGTTAATCCTGGTGGTCTAGTGGTCCCTCTCCCCCTCCCCCTCCCCAGTCCCCAATCCCTGTCACTGTAAATTGTGGTGTTCATAATTTTCCATAGTATAGTGGTCCTCCCTGTTCTCTGATCACCGGCCCTGTAAAACATGACTATAATCCTGGTGGTCCAGTGGTCCCTCCCACCACCCCATACCCCAATTCCCGTCACTGTAAATTGTGGTGTTCATAATTTTCCATAGTATAGTGGCCCTCCTTCTCCCCATTTTCTGATTGCTGGCCCCATAAAACATGATCATAATCCTGGTGGTCCAGTGGTCCCTCCCCCCAACCATGTACCCTGATCTCCAACTCTGTGAAGCAGTGAAGGGACTTTACCATAGTTCTGTGATTGGGGTTTTAGGCAGGGAGTCGGACACTGCACTATGGAAAAGGGGATTTTATCATAGCTTGGTGATCAAAGATTTGGGCAGGGGTGGGACACTGCAGTATGGAAAAGGGGATTTTATCATAGCTTGGAGATCGGGGTTTGGGGCAGGGTGGGACACTTCACTGTGGTATAGGGGATTTTATCATAGCTCATTGATCAGGGATCGGGATGGGGGTGGGACCCTGCACTTTGGAAAAGGGGTTTTCAGTCACTGGTCCAGTGATCAAGGTACAGGAAGGGAGGTTGGGAGACCACTAGACTACCAAGGGATGTGCCTGCATGGGCCTGGGGCTGCTGGGGGGCATTCAATGCCACGCTAATGCTATGCAAATGAGCCTTAAAGGGCATACTAATGCCTACTAGTGCCTTGCATGCCCAATGGGCTCATTTGTATGGTTATTTTTGTGAATATCACATTAGCGCATGAGTGCTATTGGCTGCGGGGCCATTTCCTGACTGGCTGTGGAGGCAGCGCTACCGGGTTTCCCACAGCTTTTCCTGGGTTAGCGCTGCCCAGCCAGCCTCTATTCACAGTTGGATACTGCATGGCACTATCCAACTGTGAATAGCACGATAGCCCTTCAGTGCAACCATGAGGTCCTACGCAAACTGTTGCATGGCACTTTGAGTTCTTTCATGAATCCTGACCCTAGTGTACTTCCTGGAATTAATAGTGATTTTCAGATGCAGTCAGGTATCACTTCTTATATTTGAAGTATTTTTTCTTTTCTGTTTGCTAATTAGAGGATTTTCCACCTGTAAGTACTAGACTGATGTGTGGAGCAGCACTCTGTTTGGAGGCTAAAAAAAGTCATTTCTGTTCCTCCTACTACTACCTCATCAGAAATGAGACCAAACATACAGCAGCACCATAACCCTTACAGCCTGAGCAGTGACTTTCACACAAGTTAGCAATCAAAATGCAGGAAAGGGTGACATCACTAGTAACCAAGAAGAGCCAGTCCCTGCTGCTTCATGTGAAAGAGAATGATCTGGCAGTGATAAATGGTTCTCCTTTGTTACTAGTGATGTCATAGTCAGTGTGGTCTCAGTATTGATGTGGTGGGAGGAACAGAACTGACTTTTTTTTTGCCTCCAGACGGAGCGCTGCTCCACACATCACCCCAGTACTGCCAGGTAGAACATGTTCTAATTAACAAACAGAAAAGAAAAAATACTCTAGATATAAGGAGGGATAGCTGACTACATCTGCAAGTTTCTGTTAATTTCAAGCAGTACACTAATTCTTTAATAGCCTTTTTTTTGTTCATATGTCCAAGACACCCAGGCATCACATGTTATGTTTTTTTACTGTATAGATTATCATATTGCTGTCTTCTTACACTTTTCAAATTGTATAATGCCCTATGATTTCTATTTCTTATTTAAATTGTTCCCCCTTCCATTTCTGACTTATCACGATGGCTGAAGAAAAAGGTGGGTTCACCCATCATACTTCTGTGTTTCAGTAATAATAAGAATAATAATAATACTTTATTTATAATGTGCTTTTCGAATACCAAGTAGTGAAGATGACCCCGTTACATAACACAGACATGCATATATTTTAGCAAGCAACTTATTTCCAGTATTGTGTATGATTTTCTGACATTAGCAGATAGTAATTGCTAAAATCTTAGGAAAAAAGATAATTTGTTTTCCTGCTAAGACTGTTTAGCAAAATTTTAAAACACAATCAAGGTGAGGTGACAGCATGTGGGATGAAAACAAAGCCAAAAGGTACCATAATATTAAATGAATGCTGAAAATAGAAAATAGAGTTAGAATCGATATTTCAACCATAGGTCGTTTTTCTGGGAAATATCTAGAACACATAAATAGGAAAGTTAGTAACGTTGCTATTTTCCATTTACAGATAATTCCTGAGAAGATCTGTGGTTGAAACATTGATTCTAACTCCAGTCTTTACTTTCAGTATGCATTTAACATTACCTTTTTGTTTAGTAAATTTCAGTTCCAGAGGTGCTTGTTTCTATATCTATATAATAAAGAAATTGAAGTCTGTATTAGAGTGACTGAGGAGCATTAACAAATTAAAGAAGCACTCTGTACTAAATTTTCTGACTTATTAAAAATAATAAAAAAAACTGTGTTTGTGAAAACAGACTATGGCTTTTCATTCATATGCAACAGATTGTGCTGATTTAAAAGGAACATTACAGATCTTTACTTATGGCTGCTTTCTCCTCTGATGTTGATGGATTAATGTTGTGTTATATAGTGTCGTCTACCATGAACGTAGCATGCAAATCATAGAAATTGTGTAGAAAAAACAAATAAAAAGTCTATTCGTCCTATTTCTGTATTACAACACTCCCACAAGCATAACATTATTTTACACATGTATGAATCACCTTTATTTCACTGGCAATGTTTTCTTTGTGTGTGTGTGTGTGTGAATGTCAACAATCCCAACATCTGTTATAACAGTTCTTCCTTTTGTTTTCTTATGACTTTGTGCCTCCTGAAATGTCATTTAAATTTGTCAAAGAAGGTCTAGCTTATTTGCCAAGGACTGGCTCAAGTCTTCTTTCTCAGGCTAGGTTCCAGACCTTAGAGGTTGGATTTTAGTCTGCTGTCTAAAGTTGGTTTCATGTCCACACATTGAAGTGCCCATCTAGCTTGCTGTCTAAGGGTGGATTCTAGTTTGTTCACATAGATTGGGTTCAAGACTGTTGTTTGAAGTTTGAGTTTTAGTCAGCTCTCTGAGGTTGGGTTCTAGTCTACTATCTATGGTTGAGTTCTAAGCTTCTGTCTATGGTTGGGTTTAAGTGTACTTTCTGAAGTTGGGTTCTAGTCCACTCTCTGAGGTTGATTTCTAGTTTGCTCTCTCAGATTGATTTCAGGTCTGTTGTCTAAGGTTGAACTTAGTCTAGCCTGCTATCTGAGACTAGGTTATAATCTGTTATTTAAGATGATGTTTTAGTCTGCTATCTGAGAGCACTAGTCTGCTGTCTGGGACAACATTCTAGTCAACTCTTTGGTTTGGTTCTGATCTGCAGTCTGAGATAGAGTCTAGGCTGCTCTCTGAGGTTGTACCATAATCTGCTGAGGGTATGTTGTAAGCTACTGTCAGAGACTGAGTATCATTCTGCTGTCTGAGACAGGGTTCTATACTGCTTTCTGATGTTGAGTTCTAGTCTTCTTTCTTTTTCTTTTTTTTACTTTCCCAGCTCTTCGGCTTCAGAGGGGGCATCGTACCCCCTCCTACTCCATCCACCAGATCCTTACAAGGCTCCCCCAGTTTCATTTATGCACATTGGACTGGGGGTGTATGTATTTTTCCCAATTTTTCACCCTGTACCCCTCAGGACACTGGCACAGAGGACAATGTCCAGACATGTGATGTGCTGATGCATGCCATTATCAAGTGCCTGACAGCGTCCTCCCCTCCCCGACTCCAGAGAGCCATGTGCCCCTACTGCCCATGCTTCCATTGCCAGAGGAACTATGGGTGCTGTATGCAACCCAGTAATCCACCCCAGGAGGAGGAGAGTATCTGTTGGGATGCTCAATCCTCCTCCCCCCATCCAACCCCCAGCAGCAAGAGTCTGTTCCTGAACCCAGGTCACCAGCGTAGCATGAGATGTGGCATCCAGTGCCTCAACCCTCAGTGCCACTGGACTGGCCTAGTCTTCTTTCTGATGTTGGGTTCTAGTCTGCTGTTTATGGTTGGGCTTTGCATGGCTTCCCCAGGTTCAGTTATTGTATGATTTCTATGATTCAGATAAAATTTGCTGCCAGAGGTTGGGTTATGTTTTGGTGTCTAAGGTTGGACTGCACCCAGAGTCTGAGGATTAGGTTCTACTCTGCTGTCTGAGGCTGGAGTCTAGTCCATTGTCTGCTGTTAGATTCTAGTCTGCTTTCTGAAACTGGGTTCTTGCCTGTTGTCTGAGGTTGGGTTCTAGTCTACTGCCTTGGGTTGTAGTCTTGTCAGCTTTATGAGACTGAGTTTCAGTCTATTTTCTAGGTTTAGAGTCTGAGACTGGGTTCTAGTCTGGTTTCTTAGGTTCTAGTTTGCCATATGGTATAGGATTTCAGTTGACTTTCTAAAACTGGCTTGAAGTCTACCATCTGAAGTTGGGCTCTCATCTGCTTTTTGTAACTAGGTTCTAGTTTGATCTCTAAGATTAGGTTCTAGTCTGCAGTCTGAGACTGGGTTCTAGTTTCATTTTCATTTTCTGAGATGAAGCTCTAGATAGAATTCTATGATTTGGTTTTAATATGCTATATAAGATTTAGTTCTATTCTGCTGCTTGACGCTTGGGTCTATTATTCTATGTGAAATTGACTGTCCAAGGTTAGGATCTTCTCTAGTTTTTATGATTAGATTCTAGTCCACTGTTTGTGAGGCTGACTTGTAGTCTGCTTTTTAAGATTAAGACACATCTTACCAATAGCTGTTCCACCACATAGATCGATGGTGCCACCTAGTGCATTAAATCTATGCACTACAAAAGACTGGTGCACCCACCTCCCCAATGGCTCCGATGCACAATGTGCACTGGATAAATACCAGCTGTTTCACAGGGTATACAATATAAAGATATTTATTTCATTTTCCACAACAGAGTTAAAAAAAACAGCCTGGTAACAGACACATCAAAAATATTCAGACTCTGAGGAAGCCCCATTTTCTGGGGTGAAACGTTAGTTCTGGTACACTGCTAGTTCAGTGGTTCAGCTCTGTTCAGTAACTGTATGACTGGCACCAAATGAGTAGTTTCAGTCTGTAAGTTTTTGATGTATCTGTTACCGGACTGTTTTTTAATTACTTATAGAAAATGGGCTAAATATCTTAACATTATACATCTTCTGAGACAGTAGATATTTATCTAGTCCACATAGAGCATAGTAGCCATTTGGGAGACAGGTGCACCAGTATTTTGGAGTGCATATTTTTAAGATTAGGGTTTAATCTGCTCTGCATGGTTAGGTTCAGGTATGCTGCTTAAGGCTGGGTTTTAATCTTCTGTCTGAGGTTATATTTTAAACTGCTTTCTGACACTGGAGTCTTATTTAATTTATCTGAAATTAGGTCCTACTCTAGTTTCTAAGGTTATGTTTGAATCCTCGGTCTGAGATTTGGTTCTAGTCTACTGTCTCATATTGTGTTCTATTCTGCTTTTTATAAATATGGTATAATCTACTTTCACAGATTAGGGTTTACTCAATTATCTGCGTCTGGATTTTAGTCAGCTGTCTGAGGTTGGTCTCTTATCTGGTTACTGTGATTAGATATAGTCTACTGTCTGAGACTGGGTTCTAATCTGCTGTCTGAGATTGGGTTCTAGTCACTTTTCTGAAACTAGATTGCAGTGTGCTTTGTGAGACTAGGTTCTATTTTTGCATCCAAAATTAGGTTATAGTTTCTCTGTCTGACATTGGGTTCTAAGATGCTGTCTGTAGTTGGCTTTTAGTCTGTTGTCTGAGGTTAAGCTGTAGTTTGCTTTTTAAGTTTAAGTTCAAGTCTGCTGTCTAAGATTAGGTTCTAGTCTTCTATCTCAGACTGGAATCTGACACTGTATTTTAATTTGATTTCTACATATGGATTGTAATATGATCTCTGAAGTTGCATTTCTAGTCTGCTGTATGATATGGGGTTCTATCTGTTTGAGGTTGGAAACATCCTGCTTTTTAACAGTAGGTTCTAATTTGCTGTCTGACATTTAGTCCTAGTCTACTATAAAAGGTTGGGCTCCAGTCTGCTGCCTAAGTTTAGGTTTTCATCTTTTGTCTTAGACATGGATTTAGTGTGCTTCTGATACTGGGTTCTAGTTTGCTTTCTGAGGTTGGTATCAGTGACTATGTCATAGCCTGGGTTCTAAGATTCCATTCTAGTTTGCTGTCTGAGGTTAGGTTGTGATCTGCTTTCTTATGTTAGGTTCTAGTCTTCTGCCTGAGACAAAGTTATAGTCTGCTTTCAGATATTGGGTTCCCATGGCATTCTGAGAATGTGTTAAAATGTAGTCTGCTTTCTAAAGTTCAGTTTTAATCTGTAGCAAGAGACTGGATTTAATTGTGGTTTCTTAGGGTTAGTTTTATTTTGCTTTCTAAGACTGTGCTCTTGCGTGCTTTAAGAGATTGGGTTGGTGTCTGCGTTCTGATTCTGGGTTCTAGGAGTTCTTCATTTACAAAGCTGACAGGCACCCACTGGGAAAAGGCATCAGAGTTTATGATGGCTGGGTAGTTCACGATCAGTAAGCAAGTAATGCTTGACTCATGGGATCAGGGAGTGGAAACAAGATGGACTAAGGTCTTACTTCTCCGTAATTACCTCATTTCCTTCTGCTCTGTTACCTGTCAGGGATGCTTATCACACCTCACTTCATTACCCTGCGGTACGCCATGAATCCCAACTACATGCCTACCTAGCCAGTCCCTCACATGGTCCTACTGTTGCTGCAAGGGGGAAAACAGAGTGAGCAAGCTTGGCATTGGCTGTGGGTGGCTTATGAACATCAGAGGCTGATGGTGTGAAGGTGGTGGAAGACTTCATCTAGTGTGCCCTTTTGACCTTTTCCAATTTTCTCCCAAAGTCACGTCACTTACTCTGGTAGTCACTGCTTACAGGATCACATCCTAAAGGTGGGGTCATGACCAAAGCTGTGTGGTCACTTATGAATTCTGCCATTCTGCCAGCCACTGTAGATGGTTCTGAGCTTGTGTGCACTCCCTCAACCCTTCCTCCAGAGTTACAGCTGTTCCCCCAGACTTCACTGGCCTGGTGGTGTGTTTGGGCTTGAACTGTGAGCCTAGGTCTTCTGCATAGTAGAACAACATACTAGCACCAGCACCACTGGACAAGCTGATCTATTTTATTTCATTCAAAAAATATTTCACCAGGAAAGACATGCTGGACTGAAACAGTGTTTTATTTTTTTTTTGATACACACTGGGATGAAGGGTACAAGAGGAACATAGCAACTAATATATTACAGACAACTGTATGAAAACATATTCCACACTTGATGGAGTTTAAAATGGATTTCAAGAGTGGAAAATAAAATGGAAAATGCAATGTAGGATAAAGTATTTCAAAATTCCAGGGGTTGACCATTGGTCCAATGGAAATGCATTATGCTTCTGTGCCAACAGGATGGGTTTGGGTATGGTCTTGTAGTATGCAATGCAGGTAGCTGGGCTGGGAAAACAGTACTGGTGCAGGCAGTGCTTCTCATCTGGGGAGGCAAATGGTGCTGCAACCAGCTCCACAGCAACCCCTGTGGAGGGCCAGGAGGCTTGCTGCCACCAGGGTTAGCAGGGGTGTCCAAGATCACCAAGAAGGCTGGTAGTGCCATCATGTGGGTGGGGGTGCTGGGTGGGAAGACAAAATAGGAAAAGAAGTTGCTGCTGGGATGACAGTCTGCAGCTCCATCAGGCCTCACACCATGGACCCCACTGGACAGATAATGGGAATAGCCTAAGATGGAGCTGGGGGAGCTGCCTTGGGAATACATCCCCCCAGACCTAAGGAATGGATAGATGGCAGCAGTGGAGAAAAACTACTATAAAGTAAAAAAGCTAAATTGTCAGAAGGGATTATAGGGAGTATCCAGACTGGTAAGCAAGGGATTTAGGTGCAACCCTATAGTCAATATTGAGTAAATCATTATGACAGGGAGAGGCAAGCAGACTTTGTTTTGTATTTTATTTATCCTTTATTTTTCCCTTGTGTTCTCCCTGTCCTCAACCCAAAATTGGGGCACCACACTTGCACCTTTCCTCCAGCTGGGGGATGGGAAAGCCGATTGCTTCACTGCCAAAACCAATGCTACTCTATGTTGGGCCAGCAGGGGTGCTCAAATTCTGGATTGTCTGTGTCCTCCCTCTCTTGGAACCAATATTCTTGCATGTAACCCCCAACTGGCCAGACAGTTCAACCATGAAATTCATTCTTCCAGGAAGAGGCATCATTTGCTATGTCACAGGCCACTGAATTTGGGGTGAAGTTTAGTTCAGGAGGTGTAAATGTGGTGTGTGACATCCAGGTGCTACCTTAGCCTGATGCATGAATATTTAAATGTGCTGACCTGCTCAATTTGGGTGTCATCATGGGTGGTGATGTCCACGTGGCAGGGAACTTTAAGAGCATATCTTTAGTACCAAAGAGCATGATAATAGGTGTTTTTTTTAATTTAGTGTTAGATTGTTTGAATAGAAGCAATGTGATTTGCACCATATCAAAATGCTTTTACATGCAGGTGAAGAGTTCAGGGGCAGCAGAGCCCATTGAAGCAAGAGTTGGCATGTGCCAGCAATGGTTCCTTGTGCATTATTCTGTGTGGTAGGGGAAGGGATAGATACACAGTGGCTGAATCGTGGGAGGGACACAGAGTAACTATACACTGGGGGGGACAGTGAAAGTGTCTTGGTGTGGGTACATACTGTACACTGCAACATTGTGCTAAAGGGGGCATATTAATGGTGTCCTGGTGAGGGGGATTGAGATGCATATATTGATGGTATCCTGGAAGTGGCATAGAGACTCACTGCTGGTTTTCTGCTGGGGTACACAGTGATGGTGTCCTTGTGTGAGGATACACATTGTGACAGTACGAAGTAACAGTGTCCTGGTGGTAGGGGAGACTCAGTGAAGGTGTATTGGTGGGGGAGACACAGATATGGGGTGCCGAGGAGTACATAGTATTTGTGTCATGGTGGTGGTGGAGAACTTCCAGTGATGGTGTGCTGATGGCATGTGGGGACACACAGGGATGGTGCCCCAATTGGGGGAGAGACATACACAGTGACAGTGTCGTGGTGGTGGGGTGAGACACACAGTTGGTGTCCTGGTTTGGGAGGAGCAAAGCAAAGCAATCTTTATTTCTATAGCGCCTTTCTTAAAACCAAGGCGCTTCACAAACAGCAGTAAAATTCACATCAATAACTACAAATATATAAGTTAATTAAAATCATCTGGGAATGCGTTTTGAAAGAGGTAGTTTTTAAATTCTGAGGGAAGACATAGAAATGATGTCCTGGGGAGGAGGGGATAAACAGTAATGGTGTTCAGATGGGGTGTAAAGACGAACATTGATGGTGTCCTAGTTGGAGAGAAAGCCACAGAAACCTGTCATGGGGAGGGGGGAAATGTAGTGAGGGTATGTTGGGGCAGACACACAATAATGGTGTCCTGATGGGATGAGGGACACATAGTGACAGTGTCACGGTGGTGGTTATGGAAGAAACATGCAGTGGCAATGACCTGGTAGTGGTGGAGAAACACAGTGATGGTGTCCTGGTGGTGGGGGAGAGACACCAAGTGATGGTGGTCTAGTGAGGAGGAGAAAAACACAGTGATGGTATCCCTGTGGGGTGGAAAGACACAGTGATAGTGTTGTGTTGGTGAGAGGAAGACGCACAGTGACAGTGCCCTGTTGGTTAGAGGAAAACACATAGTAACAGAATCCTTGTGATGTGAAGAAACCCCACAGTAATAGTGTCCTGGTGGTGAGAGGAAGACAAACAGTGATAGTGTCCTGGTGGTGAGAGGAATGCACACATTAACTGTCCTGGTGGTGAGAGGAAAACACACAGTGACAGTGTCCCGGGGACAGACACAAGGTAACAGAGTTCTAGTGGGAAGACACCCAGTGATGGCATCCTGCCCCTTCCTCCTGCATATATATTTTATTAACCTCTCCCCAGTCCACACCCTAGGACCCAAATACATTTATTAAGTAGCTCCACCCAACACTGATTCATGATGCACGATTTGGGGAGAGAGCAATATTTTATAACTGGCTAGCTTGGTCATCCCCCCCTCCCTATCCTCCCCATTCACTGTTAAAAACAAAATTGAAGCTGATACAGTATTTTAAATCAGCCTCCTTCCAATACAACCCCCAAGACCCCAATAAACCTTTATTGTAACGTTTGGCCCCTCTGAACCCTGTCTATGAATTTGGGGGTGGGGGCAATCTGTTATATCCAGGCTAGCTCAGTCTTCCTCCCTCCACCTCCTGCCCATTCACGGTTAAAAAAGCTGCTAAAGTATGAACATCATACTTTCAATCAACCTCACCTCCCTAACTCACTCCCCCAAGCACCATCAATACTTAATTTTTTGGGTCAATCTGTCAAATCCAGGCTAAGTCCCTAAGGTCTCCCCCTGCAGCATATGCACCACGCATCCTACAGTCGCTGACTATATAAGTGGCCCATGTGCACACCCAGGAGGGAGGGAGGAGTAAAGTGGTAGGAATAATTGGTGATGTCTTCCTTCCCTCTGGGGCATGCAGACCTTATGCTTATACAGTTAATGTATAATGAATGGTGTGCACCACCTGTAAAGAGGCCCTTACTGAGTTACCCTAGATTTTACAGATTGCATCTACCCAACAAAATCATAGATGATGTCATTAGGGGAGGCAACCCTAAATTTAAGGTGTTTGGGACCTTGGGGTAGGCTAGGATGAAGGAGTTGAAGTAAAACTCTGTGTCACGTCCCTGTTATTTATGCATGAATGGGGAGGAGGGATGATTATATTCGCCTGGGTTTGACAAATTACCCACTAAATCATGGAAAGAGGTTGGGGGCAACCATAATTAAAAGTATTTGGGGCCTTTGGTGAGCTATAGAGGTGAAGTTGATTTATAAAATGATGTCTCTCCTGCAGTGCCGGAAGTCATCAGTTTAAAGTCATCAAGTTAAAAAGAAAGTATTACACCCTCTTCTCAGTGGTGTGGCCCTATCAATTGATCTGGCACAATCCCAGCCCTCTGCATCCCCAGCAGTTATCATCATGTTTGTCCCCTGGCTGACACCCCAAGGTGGAGCCAGGCCACAGCCAGGCAGTATCACCCACCCCTCTTTAGTTCAGGGGCAGAAGAAGCCTTGGTGGAGATGAGGCTGGTAGTGGGAAGTAGGGCACAAGCATGTTGTGTGTCATCCTGTGAGCACCATGCTTTCTTCTGCTTTGAAGGTCCCCACCTGTGGGAGGCCTGGCATGCACGGAGCTCCATGCATGTGCATTCCTCTGAGTGCTTGTGTGGAGACTGGACAGTGCCTCCCCTTCCCTGTGGTACCAATGCTGCACTATTACCCATGGTTACCCAGGTGGCAATGTTGCAGCGGAGGCAGAGATCCTCCCTCCCTGGGGAAGGAGAATGTCAAATGGTTCACTCAGTCCTCTGCCCCTCAACTGGGTCCCAGTGAACCTGACTTGTTCTCAAACCTGGATCTCTGGAACTGTGAGCTGGAGCAGTAACTCTACTGCTATACCAACAGACACATAAGAACATATGAATTTGTCGACAGAGGGAGATCATGTGGTCCATCTAGTCTGCCCTGGTTTTCTACTCTCCATTATCAATTTGTCCTGCTAAGGTGACTATACTGTCTATCCCATGCCTGTTTGAATTCACTGATCATCTTGGCTGCCACTATGTCTGGCAGTAGGCTGTTCCAAGGGGTCCACCACCCTCTCCATGAAAAAGTACTTCCTAACATTTGTTTTGAATTTACCTACCACCAGGTGCAAACTGTAACATATTTTTTTACAGGGGATTGGGAGGCTGGGAAGTGGGGATGACTGAGATATCTGACTTATTTGGAGGACCGGGATGGGAAAAGTATCTGTACCCAGCTTATATATTCCTATACCACAGGACTACATTATGACATTAGTCTTGTGTTTAGCAGAACACTGGAAGAAACAAGTGAGTAAAACTTTAATTTCCACTTCTGATCTTATCAATATTTATTATTCCAAAAGTCTTGCTTGAATTATGTCAAACGGCATTAGAAATTACCCTTCCATCCACATATATATGAATTTGTGATTAGACACTTTCTACTGCATGTACAGATGTATAGTTTTTTCTGAGATTTGGTTCTATTTTTGGTTGCTAAAGTTACAGTCTAGTTCTTTTCTGAAGTTAGGTCCTAGACTGCTTTCTGAAGCAGGGTTCTTGTCTTCTAAGATTATTTCTCTTCAGATGCCACAAACATAGACCAAAAATGCATTCCCATCTTTTTTATCTGCTCTACAATATTATGGACAGTTGAATGTGAGTTGTTCATGGTAAACTTTAGCAAAAGAGTTGGCTGCACCCCACTGTTGCTACTGTGCCAGTAGCCCAAACAAAGACGTCACAAGAATTGGGCACCAAATTTAAATCAAGCAACAGCGCCCGATTGGATCTCATCCTATAGTGATGGACTGACTCAGGCCATCCCTAAAAGCCTGAGCAGAGTCTTGCTGAAGCCAGTACAGACAGCTGCAAAACCTTGCTGGGGTGTCGAGGGAGACCTCGCTGCAAGAGGGACCCCCCCAACCGGAACACTTGCGTCATATGGAGCAGAGGCCCCGACTCTTAGTAGTCGGGCCAGGTGGCCTCCCACACTCGCAGAAGACCCCCACCTCCCCTGCACCAGAGCAGGTGATCGACCAACACTGAGGACTTCTGTTTTCTCCTGCCCATCCACCCCATTCCCTCCTCCCATTAAATGCCTGCTTGCCACGCCCACTTGATCTGCTGAACCAATCATCCGTGGGCAAGGCAGGGAACACGTGGCACCACATACCCACCCCTCTTATGCTCTGGACCCAACCACTGCATCGGACTTATACGCAGACTACAAGCTCTGGTCCTCAGCACTGTGATCTCACTAGTGCCCCTCCTGAATAAGGTCTGCACTAATACTCTATGCTAACAAAACTACAAGCTATGTAATGTTATTAAACTTCTTTCAAACTGCCAATACTAACACTCTATGCTAATGTAACTACAAGCTATGTAATGTTATTTTACTTCTTCTAAACGCCTCCAGCTATGTAGTACTATAAATCTCTTCTGTAAATGCACTCAAGCAATACCTACTAACCACTTGAAACTGACCTAATAATCTGTTGCTAAGCTGTGCCTCCCTTAAAAGTGTGTTTATACTGCCAAATCAAAGGATTAGTTAGCTGCTTCTCAAAGAACTGTATACTAGACAGGGCAGACCAATATGGCATAATACAAAGCTACTAAACCTAAGGGTAAGGGGCTGAAACTGCTATTTCTGCCAAACCTAGCTAGCCCAGGGCAAGGGTAGTAAATTCTTCTTCTTTTCCCGAGATTGCCTTGCCCAAAGGCTAGCCAAGAGGCCTGAATCCTATAACAGGGGAGTCTGTGGCTCATTACCTGATAACGCTAATAACTGCTTCTGAAAGCTCAACTTGAGCAAGGGGCAGCCCCCCCCCATGGGCAAAGCTAAACCAAAAGGAGGGAGCTGACCCTAACTAAACCTAACACCAGCTTCACTGGTGGTACTCTTCTACTGCTGCCCCGATCTAGACTACACACTGGCCCAATGCCAAACGCCTGCCCCAGCCCCAGCCCCCCGAGGTGCACAAGACCTAAGCACCCCCCTCCTAAATAGGGGGGTACTTCTTGCTTTAAGCCACTCACTATCTCTACTTTGGGTAGACAGGATCATCAACCCAGGTCATCCTGAAGCATGGGGCCATCTGCATACTGGCCCCCCCCCCCTTAATTTCCATCATGGAATGCTCAGTTCAAGCTGGCTTGCTCTATCGTCAACTCATGAGATGGTAAGAAAGGGCATATATTATGACCTATTCTACTTTACGAGAAGGATGAGTCAAAGAAACCCACTCACCTTACCTAGCCCTAAGCTTCTCTGCCTGATAGCTGCTCTGCTTCTCCTGGCAGGAGATATTCAGCCCAACCCTGGCCCTAGCACCACCAACATCTCAGTGTCATCCCCTCAGGACCCTCGCTGGATATCTGCAAAGGGTCTTAAGATAGCACATATGAATGTATATAGCATCAGACCCAAAATACATGAAGTACAAGCCTGGCTTGACCTATACAAGCCTGATGTCCTAGCAATCTCAGAAACCTGGCTAAAAGCCCACATCCTTGACCATGAGGTCCAGGCACTGGGCTATAGTTCCTTCCAAAAAGACAGGGAGTCTAGAAAAGGGGGAGGCATACTAATCTATACCAAACAAGACCTAACTGTATCACCCCAAAGCCTGCTGCAAAGCCCCATCTCCGATGGAGAATCTATATTCATCCACATTACCCTTGGACATATCAAGAAAATTACTTTTGGGTGTGTCTACAATCCTTCAAAGACAGCCACCCAATCCCTCGAGGCCATCACAAATGCCTTGACCTCAGAAGTCTCAACTGAGCTTATCATTTTAGGAGACTTTAACCTCAACTGGGCTCAGGACCCGGGCCCTGCCCTGATGTCACTGACCCAAGAGGCAGGACTGATGCAAGTCATTTCAGAACCGACTGGACTGAACTACAAAACTGGGAATCACACCACCCTCGACTGGGCTCTGGTGTACAACCCTGCCAACACCCAGCTTGCTGGTACTATGGCAGACTCCTTGAGTGGCCATTCTTCTGTATCTGGAAGAACAGGGCACCAAGGATCCAGCCCAGAATCCTCACAGCCTGGGACTACACCAACTTCTCGGGGGGGGGCAATTTAATGATTACCTAAGCAGTTGGGACTGGAGCCCAATAATACTCCTCCCTACTCTTACCCAGGCCCTCGAATATTTCCAGGACCTACTATGTACAGCTGCCAACCTCTTTGCTCCCCTAAAAAGACTAAGAGCAAAGGGCAGCTGCTACAAATGGATAACCCCATCTCTCAAATCCCTAATGATTAGCCGGGACAAGGCCTGGAAAAAGTACAAGCTCTCTTCCCTTCCGGCTGACCTTGTTACATACAAAGCGCTAAGAAACAAAGCTAAGAGTGCCATTAAACTTGCTAAAAGGGATTACCTCACAAACCTCCAGAAAACCAACTTAGGTAACCCTAAGCAAATCTGGAATCATGTCAATGACCTAATCAAGGGCAACAAAAAGACTGAACCTTGCCCCACTGTGGTCAATGGTCAGCTCATAAGTGACCCCTCACAAATAGCAGCTGCCCTTAACAACCACTTCACAGACATCGAGGCCTACAAGGCTGGGCAGACCTTCCAGACCTCTGCGTCGAACGTAAGTGAACCAACTCACTACGAACAACCCTCCTTCCACCTGAGACTAGTAAAGCAAAAAGAGGTCCTAGCCCTCCTAAAGGTGCTGAAAGTCAAAGTCTCAGGGGAACCCGATGGGATAAACCCTTGGCTACTCAAGGCAGGAGACACCTCCTTATCCAGACCCTTGACTTGACTCTTAAATAGATACCTAAGGGAAGGAATCACTCCTAACCAGTGGAAACAGGCCAATGTGGTCCCAATCCATAAAACTGGCCCCAGGGAAAACCAAACTAACTACCGCCCTATCTCCCTGCTCTGCACACTTGCGAAGCTACAAGAAAGGCTTGTCTACAACCAGCTTTGTGATTACCTGGAGGCTCATCAGGTTATAGCTCCCTCTAAGCACGGTTTCAGAGCCAGACATGGGGCTGATACTGCCCTTATTAACTTCTCGGATGAAGTACTCAGAGCAATGGACAACGGTATACCTACAGGTGCAGTCTTCATAGATCTGTCCAAGGCATTTGACCTTGTTGACCACAATCTCCTGCTTCAGAAACTGAACAACACGGGCCTAGACCCCCACTGTCTAAAATGGTTTGAGAGCTACTTAACTGGCCAGACACAAAGAGTCTCCTGGAAAGGAGCTATGTCGGAACCACTACCCTTAAAACAGGGTGTACCACAGGGCTCAATCCTTGGCCCCCTCATATTCTCCTTATTCACCAATGATCTGAGCACCTACTGTGGGGAAAGCTCGGTCATCCAGCACGCTGATGACACAGTCATCTACCGATCCCTGGGGGACGTAGCAGCTCTGGGTACTCTCCTCCAAAATGACCTCTCATCCATCGAGGCATGGCTGAGAGGGAACAGAATGGTGCTAAATGCAGACAAAACCAAGGCGATGCTATTTGGGCCCAGATCACTAAGTCATGACAGGACTGCATCCTTGCACCTTACCATGCTTGCTGGAAAAAGCATCACTTAAATACTTAGGCCTGACTCTTGACCAAACTATCACATTCAAGGACCATGTGGACCAGATCACCAAGACCTTACACCGTAAACTTGGAACCTTGTACCGACTCAAGGACCAGCTAATCCCTGAGGTTAGGCTATCCATTGCCACAAGTGTCCTGCTCCCTACCTTGACCTATGCCGCACCTATCATACAGGGCATGGCTAAACAAGAGGTCTCAAGGATGCAAATCCTGTACAACAAAGTGGCTCGGTTCGCTACCCAGGACCATCCTCAACACCACCACTGTGATACACTGGCCCAGCTACACTGGCCCTCCTTGACTGCTCGCCTGCAATATCCCCTGCTCGTCCAGGCGTACAAACTACTAAAACTGCCCCCCTTCCCAGCATAGCAGGAACTACAGCAATAAAACAAAACCCTAGGAGTCTATGGATGTCAGAACGAATGCTACTGACAGTCCCCAGAATAAGAACAAATGCAGGTGGCAGATCTTTCTCCTCGCTAGCCCCCAACCTGTGGAATAACCTCCCACCTCTGGTGCAGGAGGTCTCCTCACTCATGACCTTCCACACCAGACTAAAAGCACATATGATTGCCATAAGCACGTGCCTCTGCCACTGCTCATACCTGCCTCCAGCTCCCACAACACCCCTCTAAAAAAAAAACAGTGAGCTAACTGAGGAACCTCTCCCAAAATCCAGGGTCCCCAGATTCCCTAAATCCTATATACTATCTCTGGCATGGGAGACTCTCTCCTGCTGAAAACTTCACAACAATTTGCCATGCTTAATACTAGGCCTAGCAGCATTCTAGTTAAAACTGTATCATGATAATAACCATGTATGCAAACTGCATAAGTAAGACTGTATAACCCTGCAACCAACTGACTAACCACTGTATTTTAAATGTATTGTTATCCCGGGTCGCCTCTGAAAAAGGGACCTTCGGGGCCCAGTGGGCCTACCCGGTCACCAAAATGTAATAAATAAATAAATAATAAATAAAAGGGCTGCAGTTACAATAAAAATTATATCAGCTGGTGGGGCATGTAGAATGGGGCTGTGACATGGGCACAACAGTATCTCAGCATGATGACAGTAGCAGGATAGATGCAACTAGAATCATTATATACGTGTACTGAGTTATATGAGAACCTTTGCAACCACAATATACTCATTCCTTCACCATATATTATGATTCAGTTTCAAAACTGCAGAGGAAAGGAGCTGGAACATTTTAGATGTTATGTGCACAGCAAGCAATTGTTTGCCACAGGATATTCATTGTTTTATTAATCTTTTTTTTAACCATCATGTTCTCTAATAAGATGCCCATTGCAATCATCTAGGAAGATACCATTTATTACAGCTGTTCCTTCTCTGAGCTGCTTTGATATTTCAAGCCCTGAATGTGTTTCCTTTGCTCTTATGCCAGTGCTTACAGCAGCCTGTAGTGATTGCATGTGCCAACTTAATGATTCAGAGACATGTCGTTTTCCCCAGTTCAAGTAGTTCCTCCTCACAGGATAAGTGGTCTGGGTGTAATCCTCCAAACTATCACAGCCAAAGTGATACAGGCAATTCAGCACTATCATTGTAACTCCTGTCTCCAGACTTTTCTTGAAGGACAGCTACAGTAAAAATTCACCAACAATCAATCGTGCAGATTGCTTTGATTTGTGTGTGTAGTCCTATTTTTTAAATAGTAAACTTTACTGAACATTTTAAGAAAGATACAAAAAACAGACATTAAACATACAGTAAGATACCCCAACCATCCCACCAACATTCAGTGAGACTGGGTGAGGACTGAATGGTACAGTATAATACAGTGCTCTTAACAAGGGGAAAACAGGTACAAAAAAAGACAGATCCTCAGTGTATAAAACAAGTGATAGTTGAAGAGCTAGTGTACTGCTTGGAATTAATAGCAATTTTCAGATGCAGTCAGCTATCACTTCCAATATCTGAAGTATTTTTTTTTAATTTTCTGTTTGCTAATTAAAAGATTTTCCACCTAGCGGCACTGGGGTGATGTGTGGAGCAGCACTTTGTCTGGAGTAAAAAAAAAGTAATTTCTGTTTTTCCCACTACATCCTCAGAAATGAGATATAACACCTTGAAGGCACCCACAGTCCTTGCAGCCTGAGCAGTGACTTTCACAAACTACCAATCAAAATGCAGGAAACTGTGACATCGCTAGTAACCAGGGATAGTCAGTCCCTGCTGCTTCATGTGAAAGTGAAACCTGGCAGTGAGAAATGGTTCTCATTGGTTACTAGTGATATCATAGTCAGTGTGGTCTCAGTGTTGATGTAGTGGGAGGAACAGAACTGACTTTTTTTCCCTCCAGATAGAATGCTGCTCCACACATCACCCCAGTACTGCCAGGTGGAAAATCTTCTAATTAGCAAACAGAAAAAGAAAAATACTTGAGATATAAGAAGTGAGAGCTAACTACATCTGAAAGTTACAATTAATTGCAGGCAGTTTCCAGGCAGTACACTAGCTCTTTAAAGAAAAATAGCTAACTGATAAGTAGAAAGGTTTTCAGGGAATCCTACCTTTGCTGGTATTGTTTTACATGATTATTAAGAGAATTAATATTTTTTTTCCATTCTAAGAGCCTCTAGTATGGCATTATGCCATTCCTGATAGGTGGGAATGGTTTCATCCAGCCAATGCCTTAATATCATTTTTATTTTTTTAGCTACAGGTATGTCAGAAATAAGGAAAATGTGAAACTTCTGGATACCAAAAATCTGGTCGCGGTTAAGGCCTAATAGACCGATTTGTGGAGTAAAGACGGTGTCCAACCCCAGAAGAGGGTGTAGACAATTTTGTGTGGAGTCCTCCCAGAGTGGTTTTGCCTTTTGGCAGTCCAAGAGGATGTGTTTCAAATTGCCTTAGTCTTGTTTGCATCTGGTGCAAGCAGGAGATTGTAGGTGGCCCATTTTATGTAATTTAGTGGGTATAAAATATAAATTATTAGCTATCTTATATTTGCATGAATCTCAGTCCATCAGACTTAATATAGTCATGAATGTTACTCCACATGACTGATTTAGTGTTGGAATCTCTTAATTCTGGGAATTCAGCCTGCCAGAAGGAGCACAAGTCTTACCCTCATGGGATTGGACAGCTTCAACAGTTTTTTCTATAGAAATGAAGTGGAGTGACACTAGGTGGCAACATTTGAGAATGTATCCCATAATGAAAGGCTAGAGAAGGACCAAGGTCTAGGTCCAAGGGTAGTGGCTATCATATGTCAAAACTGTAGGAAGAAGAAGGGAGAGATATTTGTATTGGGGTAGGTTAGTGTGAGGGTATGCAGTGAAATTAAGGGGTATCTTTGTATTAACTGCCCAAGAGTGTGAGGGGATATAGCACCTAGGAAGGTATCTGGAATTAGTTTATTTTGGATTTTAAAATTGGGGTTACCTATGATGGGTTGGTCCAGGCAAATAAAGGTTTGGTTTTAAGGAGACTATGGAGTTGTTTGCTCACTAACAGGGATGTACAAATTGAGGTTTGCTTTAGGGTTGTACGTAACTGGGAATGAGGGATGTCAATAAGGGCTCTAATGTTAACTTTAGCTTGGTGACATAAGATGAGTTATATTTGTTGCCATGGGGGGGACATAGGCATTTGGTGACATAGTGGGGTCGACGTGTTTCCACCATAAGAATTTCTCAGTATGCAGGGCTAAACAGCAAATCTGGAAATCAGGGAGTTGAAGGCCCCTTTGTGACTTGAGGGGAGTAAGTTTATGGCAGGCTCTGTGTGGGATCTTATTGCACCAGATAAATGAAGTTAGTATATTTTACAGTTTATTAAATCAATGGCTGGGTATGACTAGGTTGGCTATCTCTAGTAGGTATAGCAGTCTGGGTAAAATACTCATTTAATAATGTTAATGCAGGCCCATAGTGTTAAGTGTAGGGAAGTCCATCTATTTAGGTGACATTTAATTGTTGTTAGTAGTGCATCTAGATTTTGGGAAAATAACTTTTTTTTGCTAGTAGTTACTTGATGCCCAAGTATTTTAAGGTGGTTGGTGTCCCCGTGCCTCCCCACTGTAGGACTTGAGATTTGATAATCCAATAGTTGAGGGGCATAATATATGTTTTTCTAGGTTAAGTCTGTAACTTGATAGCAGCCCAGATTCTTGAAGGAGTGCAAGTGTGGCAGGGATAGAATGGTGGATGGATCCTCTAAGTGCAAGAAGATGTCACCCGGGTATGTGGAAGTTTTATATCTGTGGTAACCAGCTTGAATTCCTTTTATCTTATTGTCCAAAAGGATCCTTCTAGTCAGGGGCTCTAAATAAAGATTAAATAAGTAAGGGGAAAGGGGACTTCCTTGTTGTGTCCCTCTGCAGAGACGAAAAGGAGTAGAAGTGATTCCATTACATCTAATAGAAGCTGATGGAGGACAATATAGTAATTTAAACCAGTTTATAAAGCTGTAGGGAAGCCAAATTGTTGTAAGGTGAGGTAAATGAAAGACCAGAAAACTCTGTTAAAGGCTTTCTATGCATCCAGAGACATCAGTATGGCCGGTTGTTTAGAATTCCAGGTTGAGGAGAGCAGGTGGAAAAGTTTGTGCAAGTGGTCAGAGGACAGACGGCCCTGAATGAACCTCACTTGTTCAGAGCCAATTAAAGAGTCCCAAACCACACTTAATCTTGCTGCGAATATTGTAGCCAATAGCTTGATATCCGTATTAAGAGGGGACATTGGGCAGTAATTGAGAATATATTCTTGATCTTTGCCAGGTTTGGGTAGCAAGGTATTGGTGACAGTTTACAGGGAGGGGTCTAAATAGTGATTTTTATGTACCGAATTGAATAAGGTAGTCAAAGGGTCAGTAAGGTGTTAGGCAAGTGCTTTGTAAAAGTTAGGGGATTCTGTCTGGGCTTGGTGCTTTGTCAAGTGGTAATTCAGATATGGCTTGCAAAACCCTCCCTGGCAAGATGTTAGACCCTAACCTTTCCAGAGTATCTGGGGGGAGTTTAGGTAGATTGACTGCATCTAAAAGTCGCTGGATACTAATCTCTGCTACTGGAGGTTCTGTGGAATATAAATTTTGGTAGTATGTTGCGAAAGTGGAGGCTATGTCCCTGGGGTTAGTAATTATTGGAGAATTAAGGGAAAGTCATATACCTCTTTATAGAGTTAGAGGATTCTTGTTGCCTCAACCTTAATGCTAACAGTTTCATCACTTTTTTGCCTTAATTTATGTGGCAGGTTTTGGCTTGAAAGATCATAAATTGGGACTGTTCCCTCAGTAATTCCCCATGTTTAGCTTTGGTGAAGCTGAGTTGTAGCCAGTCCTTATCGGGTGAAGTGTGGGATATTTTCTTTTCTCTGCCCCTAATTTCTTATAGCCATTTTATAGCTCCATGTTCTCTTTTCCTTTTCCTTGTTGCCACCAGTTGAATTAGTTTCCCTGTAATAGTACATTTAAAAGTCCCCCATATGTTCGCATAATCTTCAACTGTGCCCATATTATCTCTAAATAAGATTTTTAGTACATGTTTTTAATATTTTCTAGTGTTTTTGGCTCTTTGAGGAGGTTGTTATTTATTCTTCAAATTGTGTTTTTATCCAACTGGTCAGAAGGGGAGGAAGAGAAGAGAACTGGTGCATGGCCTAAGACCACTTTTGGGGGGGTTGCATTGAATAGTGTCTGAGAGTGTGGCAGGAATAGTAAGGAAGTAGTCTAAGTGGGATGAGGTGTTATGGACAGGAGACCAAAATGTGTAACTCCTGTCTCCAGGATGCCAAAGTTTGAGGTTCCCAAGTGAGTCCTGAAGCTCCTGTAGTGCTTGCTGATTGGGTGAAAGCCCACTGTTGCATTTTCCAGATCTGTCTATGGTTACATCTGGAATGTTATTCCAATCTCCCACCAATATTACTGGCAGGGAATAGTGTTTTGATCATTCTGACAATGAGATGAAGAACTGGGGTTTTTCCTTGTTAGGTCCATAAATGGATGTGAGAATCATGTAAGTTCTGTTGAGGTTGCCTTTATTTACTATAACAAAACACCTGTCTGGGTCAATGAACTGTACCTGCAGCTGGAAAGGGGTGTTATGGTGAATTAGGATTGCTGATCATGCAGCTTTCTTATTGTCTATGCACACAGCATAGACTTAGCCCACCCACTCTGTTCACCATAAAGTTACCTGCATATAGAGAGCATGACTGTCTTGTAGGAAGGCTATATTTGTACCTACCCACTTGAGGTACCGTAAGATTTGATATCACTTTTCTTTGGTCTGGGCCCCTTTTATATTCCAGGTAATGAGGCTGTAGCCCATGCACAAGTCCCTTCTCAAAAGAAAAAGTCCTACAAGAGCTCACTAAGCTCAGGGTGGACAAGGCAATAGGACCTGATGGCATACATCCCAGGGTACCAAAGGAGCTAAGGGTGGAACTAGCAGAGCCATTATCAGAACTGTTTAGTGAGTCTCTGAGCACAGGAGAGGTCCCAGAAGACTGGAGAATGGCTCATGTGATTCTGCTCCACAAGAGTGGTAGCAGGGAGGAGGCAGGGAACTACAGACCAGTAAGTCTTAGCTCAGTAGTGGGCAAGATTTTGGAGGCATTCCTTAAGGAAAGGATCGTGCAACACCTGGAATCCACAGGAGCACATGATCCAAGACAGTATGGGTTTACAACAGGAAGGTCCTGTCAAACTAATCTCATAGACTTATTTGACTAGGTAACCACAGTGGTGGACCAAGGGGGTGCAGTTGATATTGCCTACCTTGACTTTAGCAAAGCTTTTGATACTGTTCCACATAGAAGATTGATTAATAAGCTGGGTAGGCTTGGGGTGGGTCAGAAGTTGGTCAACTGGGTGTCAAACTGGTTGGCAGGCAGAAAACAGAGAGTGGTGGTAAATGGTATGCAGTCAGAAGAGATGCAAGTCACAAGTGGGGTACCTCAGGGGTCAGTCCTGGGCCAGTCCTCTTCAATGTCTTCATCAGTGACATTGCAGATGGACTGGAGGGTAAGGTTTGTCTGTTTTCAGATGACAACAAGATCTGCGACAGAGTAGATGATCCAGATGGGGTGGGCAGAATGAGAAGAGATCTGGATAACCTGGCAAAATGGTCAGAAGAGTGACAACTGGGGTTTAATGCAAAGAAGTGCAAGATGATGCACATAGAGAAGAGAAACCATGAAGACATCTAAAGGTTGGGAGGGGAGTTGCTGGCAATCACAAGGGAAGAGAGACTTGGGCATTATCATCACAGATGACCTGAAATCATCCAAACAGACCACTAAAGCAGTAGGTAAGACTAGAGGGATGTTGGGGTGTTTTAATAGGGGTATCACAAGTCATAAGAGGGAGGTAATAATCCCTGTTTACAAGACACTGGTTAGGCCCCATCTGTAGTACTGCGTGCAGTACTGGAGGCTGCACCTGTACAAGGACATTAACAAAACTGAGGCAGACCAGAGAAGGGCAGCCAAAATGGTGCAGGGACTGCAGCAGAAAACATATGAGGACTGATTAACGGAGCTCAATATGTATACACTAGAGCAAAGGAGGGAGAGAGTTGATATGATTGAAATATTTAAACATTTTAATGGCATTAACAAGGTGAAAGAGTCTAGCATGTTTCAATATAAGAAAAATAGAAGGACAAGATGACAGCATGAGATTAGAGGGAGGCTGATTAAGGGGTAATGTGAGGAAGCTATTTTTCACAGAAAGGGTGGTGGTTGCATGGAACAGCCTACCTCATGATGTGGTGGATATGAATACAGTGCAGGGCTTCAAACAGGCATGGGATAGGCATAAGAGAGCAATGCAGATGAGTATGAATAGATAGACCATTGACAGAGTAAAAGCCTGTGGCAAATTCATAAGGTAGAAACAATGGACAGACTGGATGGGCCTTGCAGTCCTTATCTGCCGTCAACTTCTATGTTTCTACATTTTAGCTTTGATATAGGGTGAATAGGAAAAGTTGAGCCAGGTAGGGAAGTGGAAAGGGGTATCTAGCAAATGATGTCTGCATAGTGTCACCCCGTTGAAGGCATTGTGAAGTTTCATTTGTACATGTAATGCAATAGGAGCAAACTGATAAAGACGTACTGCTATCAAATTGTTGTATCTGTAAAAATGGTTTTACCATCATTTAGCTTAGAGATATAACAAATAACAAATGAACCAGAAAAGTACAGCAATATGAAAACTAGGTAACAATAGCAGCTCTGTAATAAAGAGCTATTGACTGGTAATAGAAGAACATATAGTAGACAAAGGGTTTCACTGGAGCCAATCCAACAACCCTGAATGTGCTGAGGGCTGATTGCCAAGGATGAGTGACCAATGCACTAGGTCCATTCAGGGCCCTCATGAGTGTATTCCTCTGTCCATGATCTGTCAGTAAAGAATAAGAATTATCAACATCCTATTAAACCAGTAAGTGTAAATATTAGGTAACACATCTTTATAAAAAACATACCCCCCACACATTTTACTGATGACAGACAAATGTTCATCTTGAACAGCAGGAATTTCTGTGACTGCCCTAGGATTGCAGTGGTAGGCAGAAGTCTGCACTTGAAATACTAGGCCAGCTGTTAGAGCAACTGGTAACTGTGGTACCAAAAGTACATAAAGGAGAGTTTAGTAGACTGGATAATAGTTCCCATGTGCAGTCAGAAATTCAATGTTTGCCTCATGTCAGTAGCGAAGGACTGCTCTGCTGGGAGTTAGAATGTAGTAAGCAAAAAGGTTAAGTCCCCAAGTTTAAAGGTGGTGCCGAATATGCTTAACATTAATGGTATTCCTACTCTAGACTGACTGAATATTGTTGATACAGTTAATAAAGCATTTACTGATTTGAGTAGTGTCCTTCTGCATAACTTCTTTGAAGAATCCACATTCATCAGTGACCAAGGTTCAAAACATCAACACATGTCCCCTCCACCATTCTATTTCAAAGCAGTCCCCCTGCATTTGGCTAGAAAGTATCTTCACAAGGTACTTAGGAAATCAAGAAAAACCGGGGACTCCCATGACGTCAAGCTTGTCACTCTCACACTTGAAAAGATGTTGGTTCCCCTTACTAAACTACTGAACTTATCCTTATGATTGGCTCAATTTCCCCAAGTTTGGAAGTCAGCTTTGGTAACATCTGCACATAAGAGTGGTGACTGGGCACTATATTCCAACTATAGGCCAATCTCTATCCTCACACCCATGTCCAAAGCACTGGAGCGTATCACTGTGGATCAGTTGGTGGAATACCTTGACAAATACAGCATCCAATGCCCACAACATCATGCATTTTGAAAAGAGCACAGCACCACCACCGCTTTACCGGCTTTCACCAGTATCATACAGAACTTGCTTGACCAGAGTAGCCTTGTTGGTGCAGCCTTTTTTAATTTAACAAAGGCTTTCGACACTGTTAATCACTCACTCACTACTACAATGCTATCATCTATTGGCCTTACTAATGAAACTACAAACTGGTTCAAAAGCTACTTGTCTGATTGCTCCCAGAAGGTGAAGATTGCCAATGTCACATCTGAACGTCTGCCTGTCCACTGTGGGGTACCACAGGGATCAATACTCTGACCCCTTCTTTTTAGCATTTTTCTCAATGACCTAACTTGCTCCATTAATCAACAGATCCTCCTTCATGTGGATGATGCTGTCATCTACACTACCCATCATGACCCTTCCCACCTTAAAAATCAACTGCAATTTGCTTTTGAGCAAGTTGAGGACTGGTTCGGATTGCACAAACTGGTGTTGAACTACAAAAAAACAAAGGTAATGCTGTTCAAGCAGTGCTAGGAGTAAGCACAAATCCAACCCCCTTATTATCAGAAACTGTTGGGGAGTTCCACTTGAACAAGTTGATCATTTCAAGTACCTGGGGGTAACGTTGGACTGCTTCCTATCCTACTCTAAGCACATTGAGAATGTGGCTAGAACAGTTAGTAACAGAACAGGTTTCATTCATAGACACAAGCGTAGCTTGACACCCAAAGCCCTAAGAACTGCAATCAATTGCTCAATCATCTCCATTTTCGACTATTGTCTGGTCATTTACAGCTCTGCACCTACTACTTCCCTCTGCAGGATAGCAGTGGCACTCAACGAAGCTTGCAGGCTGCTCACCAGTTTCCAGCACCTCACGCACATCTGTGACCTTAATGCACAATCTGGATGGCTACAACTGAACAATGGAATTTGCTATCAAACCTGCCTGTTAGCCAAAAAAACACTTCTTGGATTTGTACCTCCTAGAGTTACAAACCTTCTAAGCCTATTCTCTGGCTTGCAGCATGCCAGAAACTATGTCCGTCAACTTCTTGTAGTTCCAAGATGCAGAACTACTCAAGGACAGTGGTCTTATGCATATCGGGCACCCTTCTGGTTCAACAATCTCTTTGCAGAATGCACCACTGCACCAAAACTGGGCCCTTTCAAAAGCCTACTACATCAACATCTGCTAGAGAACAGTAACTGTGACTGCTCCTGATAATGGCCCTCTGTTTTCCTTGATACTGTCCTGGCATTCCTTTAATTTACCTCTCCACCCTCTACTTTCTGTCTTTATTTTCTTCAATTCCCTCAATCCCCCACTAAGTCACCCGTCTTCCTCTCCCCTCCTGCCCTTCACTCATGCTCTCCCTGCCCACCCTCCCCACTCCCACCCTTCACTGTGCTTTCTTTGTCTTTTACTTTCTTTGTCAGAATCCCATTCTTTTATTTTGACAAAGCCACCTTAGGCTGCACCTGTTCTCCCTACTGACCAGGCTATCACACAATTTTTAAACTTTCTTGTATTATAATTTTATCTCTATACCATATCATACTGTTTATTTAATGCTTACATTTTTTGATATTTGTATAACTGTTTAGCTAGTGATTCTTGTATTGTTCCCAATGTACATTTTCCCACCCTTGCTGATGTGGAACCTTTGTAAATGAGTGATTCCAAGATTGAAATAAATAAATAAATAATAGTGCCAGGCAAAGGCAGTACTGTCAATTATAGTACTAGGGTGGGTTGCCTAGTATAGAATCGTCAAGTGCTTGGGGAGGCAGCTGGCTAGTAGATGTACCTGCTGTATCAGGAAAGATGAATGCCAAGTCCGGGGTACAGCTCAAGTTGGAAAAGACTCACTTCTGTGTTCACCAATGAGCTGTACGTGTGATGGCTGGAGAGGTTTGTGGAGAGACAACTTGCTTGATGGTGTGATGATGCAGCAGAATTCCAGGGGTGTGTATCAACAGCATGATGATGAGCCCTCAGAGTAAAAGCTGATTGGTGGTGGAACATGTCTAACGCTGGGGTGGAGGGCTTTAAGCTCACAGTTGAAGGAAGGGAATGCAGAATCATTGATTGACTGGAATGACAGCTTCTGTCAAATGCGGCTGTACAGATCCATAAACAAGGGATACACAAGGCAGGAAATCCGAGCAGGGAGATGGAAGGAGAAATAAACAATAACCTACCTGCAATATTGTGGACATATTGCCGATTTAGATTGTTGCCCCCACAAGTAAATAATATAGCAATTAAGGTAAGGCATCCCCCATAGAGTCACATAGTTCTAAGCAATAATCGTCAGGGTGAAGTCCACAGAAAAAGAAAAAAAAAGGAATCTGTGATGTGATGTGATGAACACAAAATTTGAAGGCAAAAAGTGGCAACTCCAATCAATAACACAAAATACTCACAGAGCCAGTATGTGAAGTTATTTCTTGGTGACTGAGCCACTTGGTTAGGCTGACAGAGGTTCTCAGGGCTCTTTTTGGGCTACTTCTGTGTTGGGAAACTCATGGGTGCTAGTTGAGGTGGTAATTACCAGGCGGGAAGGGTACAACATTCAAATGGGAATGTGGGCTAAGTACCGAGCATTTTCTGATATCTTGATATCCTTTCTGCTTGTCCTGAACCGCTGGGGTAATATCATTGAAAATAAAGAATAGATGACCATTCCAAGTGAGAGGACACTTCTTTTGGGATCAAGCCTGAATGTGTAGACTTTGTCCTGAAAATTTAGTCATTGGAGAAATATTGCCCGTGGTTTGTCTCCCTGTGGTGGCTGAGGTCAGAGAGACTGGTGTGATCTTTCAATCAGCTAGACTGTTCCAGACCCCAGGGGATCAACCACATCATGCAGGAGTTTTTGTACAAATAAAGGCATATTGGTGCCCTCTGCTTTCTCTGGGATTCTGAAAAGGACTAAGTTATTATGGCAGCTAGGATTCAATGCAAAGAAGTGCAAAATAATGCACCTGGGAAACAAGAACCCAGGGGAAGAATACACAATGGGTGGGGAGGTAGTAACAACAACAAAAAAGGAAAGGGACCTGGGGGTAATCATATCAGATAACCTTAAGGTTAGCAAGCAATGTGAGAAGGCAGTAGGGAGGGCTGCGGGTATACTGGGATGTATAGGGAGAGGCATCATCAGCAGAAAGCAGGAAGTTGTTATCCCTCTGTACAGACAGTTGGTGAGACCCCATCTGGAGTACTGTGTCCAGTTCTGGAGACCCCATCTCCGCAAGGACATAGACAGGATAGAGGCAGTCCAGAGGAGGGCAGCTAAAATGGTGCAGGGTCTGCAAGAGAAGCCATATGAGGAGAGACTAAAGGCACTTAATATGTATACCCTTGAGGAAAGAAGGGAGAAGGGGGACATGATAGAAACTTTTAAGTACCTCAGTGCAATCAACAAAGCCCAAGAGGGTAGCATTTTTCAGAAAAAGAGACTTGCAAGAACAAGGGGACACAATTTAAAGATAGAAGGAGGGCGGTTCAGGGGCAATGTGAGGAAGTATTATTTCACAGAGAGGGTAGTGGATGCATGGAACAGCCTTCCTGAGGAGGTTGTGGGGTCTAAAACTGTGGGAGAATTCAAGAATGCATGGGACAGACATAAGGCAATTCTTGTGGGTGGTAGGAAGAAATTGGCTGTTGGTTAACTAGGATCTGCAGCCTATCCTGTAGGTAGGGAAATGGGCAGACTAGATGGGCCTAGCAGTCCTTATCTGCCGTCAAAGTCTATGTTTCTATGTTTCTATGTTTCTATGTTTCTATTCCATCTGCTCCTGCTTCTTGATCCTCAATCCTGTCTTTGCGTTTGGCCACCTTTTTCCTTAAGTCCATTATCTCCTTATTGATACAAATTTGCCAATCCACTATTGAACCAATTCAGGCTTCTGCTCAAAAACCCTGGTTGTCAGAGCTTCAAGGGCCAGTTTAATGGGTAAGTTTAACCGTGGCTAATTCACTGAAATATTCATCCAGTTTTTTAGAAAGAGACTCCTGCGATGTGGTGCCAGAGAGAGAGTTCAGTGGTGAGCCCTGCTTTCGGTGCTTGGAAGTCTGGCCACGTGGCTGTATCGGAGGTCCGGCATTCAAGTCCATTTGTTGTGGTTCAAGTAGGTCCATGGCTTGTAATTTCAGCAGGATTCATTTAAGGGGAATTTATGCTAATGAACAATGAAGTGACAACTGATGAAAAGCTAGTTTACATAGGTTGTAGCTGCATTTTTTGGTTGGTAGGTCATGGAGCTCTGAGGAAAGCAGCTACTCACACCGAGCACATCATGTGACTCCTCTTGTGTATGTAGTCCTAGTGGGTTCTTTCCTTTGTTATTGTATCAGGGGAAACAGAGGGAAGCAGGGAGAGCAGTAAGGAGCACAAAGGCATAAACTGAAGAGAGAGAATAGCCTGGGTGGTAACAAAATGGGACAAGACATTTTTTAGGTATGTAAGTGAAAGAGGAAGACCAGGGTTGGGACAGTAAGGTTAAAAATGGAAGGGGGAACTATGCATAAGGAGGTCAAGAAAAAACAGACATCTGGAACAAATACTTTTGTTCAGTGTTCATGGAAGAAAGAGATGGGGTGGTGTCACAAAAAGGTAACAAGGGCATTGGAGAAGGGAGGTGGACTCTAGTCCATTTTTGAAGGATAGAGACCTGAAGGGACTCACAAATCTGAAAGTGACAAAACAATGGGACCAGATGGGGTCCATCCAAGGGTATTGAGGGAGCTCAGGGAGGGTTTGGCTGCACCTCTGATGGTCCTGTTTAACAGCTCATTGTAAACAAGAGTGGTTCTGGAGGACTGGAGGGGGGCAGATCTAGTCCTACTTCACAAAAGTGGTAGCAGGGAAGAGGCTGGCAATTATTGACCAATCCGCCTGACTTTGATGATGGGAAAATTTATGGAATCTCTGCTGGAGGAAAGGATTATGGAATATCTTAAATCCAATGGGTCAGAAGACTTGAGGCAGCAGGAATTAATGGTGGGTTGGGTCATGTTAAATGAATCTAACAGATTTTTTTGACTGGATGACCAAGGATCTAGATTGGGGTGGAGTAGTGGACGTACCCACCTATATTTCAGTAAGGTGTTTGGCACCATTCCACATAGGAGATGAGTGAGAAAGCTGGTTAGCTTAGGAGTGGGTCTAAAGGTGATAAACTGGGTAAGAAATTGGTTCGGGGATAAGCGACAGAGGATGGTGGTAAATAGAGTGCACTCTGAAGAAGGCAGGAAGACTAGTGGGGTGCTTCAGGGATCAGTGCTGGGACCAGTCCTCTCTCTATTTTTTGTTCTGGATCCCCCCTTTGTTCTCGGACCCTCCCTGGCCACCACCCCATGCCCATGCTTGCCCTCCCTGGGCTGGGCCATGGTGGGACTCCACCCACATGGACACTATGGGCAAAGCCCTGTCTTACCCCCTGGGTCGGAGCCACGGGAGTGGGACTCCCCCAGCAGATGTTGAAGGCAATGGACGGCAAGATGAAGCAGGTCATCATGCCAGGGGGGCCAGCTTTTTTCCTCAATGCTTGATCCCTGGGGGCGGGGAAGTGCAATGACATCCAGCATCCACCCTGCCCCCCTAATGCAATCATGCCTATCTTGACAGTACCACCAGCCTTTGCCAGGGGTTTGTGAAGTGCCAAACACTCTTCCCCTTCCTCCCCCCGGAGAAGGAGAGCAGTCCCTAGGATGCTTGATCTTCTTCCCCAGCCGGCCCTCTGACTCCCTGGTCTGATCCCAAACCTGGGTCATCGGGATCACAAGTGGAAATCCAACCCCTGCACCAGTGGGCCCCAGTCCTCTTTAATATCTTATAAGTGACATTGCAGAGGTGATGGAAGGCAAGGGCTGCCTCTTTACAGATGACACCAAAATCTGAAATAGGGTGAACACTCCAGTGTGGGCTGAAATGGATGAGCAGTGATCTATGGAAACTCTACACCTGCTGTCTCAGTCCGCCCCCTCTGTTCCTCCTCCTCTAGGATCCTCCTTGTGACTCCAAGGATGAGTTTAAAAATGGCCGGCGACAGAGTGTTTAGTGTCGCTGGCCCAGTCCTGTGGAATTTGCTACCTCCAGCTGTAAGAGAGGCCCCTTCAGTTGAGATTTTCAAAGCCCGCCTCAAGGCCTTAATGTATAATCAGGCCTTCCCAGACTTTGATTTATAATGTTATTTGATGTCTGACTTCTGTGCCTTAATTTCTGTCCCTGGTTATATATTTAGTTTTGGTGTTTATTTCTCAGTAAATTACTTATAAATTTTAGAATAATAAGTTACAGTGTAGTATATTTATTATTAAGTTTATTATATTGTTGGTGTTATTTTGCATAGATAATTATATTGTTGGTGTTATTTGTATGTGATTTTAACTTGTTTTGTGCCCAGAGCCTTTGGGATGGATGTCTCTTTTTTTTTATGCTCCTCTGCTCTTTGGCCTTCTCAATCCAAAGGGGGGAGCCCCAGCCCCATCATTCTGGCCTCCACCAGCTGGCACTGTACTCCAGGGATTACCTCCCCTGGTGGGGTCAGCAGAGAGGACCCTTCCCCCACCAAGACCGGATCTGTGTTGCACTGTGGCTAACCAGGTGTGGGGTCTGCAAGCTCCCCCTCATCATCCTATGGGAGCTCTTTTTTGCTTTTTTCTCCCTCTTGCGGGAGCATGGCGTGCAATGACACCAGCGACTGGGTTTGCAAACTATCCCATACGCACCCCAGTCAAGCGTCTGCTGCAACCCCATCCCCTGTGATGCAGCTCCATGCCATCGAGCCTCAGCCTTCGCTAGGGGTCAGGTGAGCAGCGGCTGCTGATGTCCCCCTCCCTGGAGATGGAGAGTAGTCCAATGGACACTCAATCCATCTCCTTCCTGCTGACCCATGGCAACCTGTGCTCATTCCTGAACATGGGTCACTGGCATGGTATGAGGTGTGATGTTCAACACCTCAACCCTCAGTGCCACTGGACCAGTTGGATGGGCATCTTTTAAATAAAATTTACCTTGTCTTACCTTGCCTTGTCAAGGGTATGTCAGCTGGGTTTCAATGTGAAAAGATGCAAAATAATGCACTTGGGGCACAGAAACCCAGATGTGGAGTACAAAATGGGTGGAGTGGTATTGACAGCCACCAAGCAGAAAAAGAGACCTAGGCGTAATCATACTGGATGACCTAAAGGTGGCCAGGCAATGTGGAAAGGCAGTTGGAAGGGCAAGTGGGATGCTGGGGTGCATTGGGAGGGGTATCCCTGGCAGAAAGAAGGAGGAGGTGGTGATGCTTCTGTATAGATCATGTCTAATACCCCACCTAGAGTACTGTGTCCAGTTCTGTAGCCCACATCTCTGGAAGGACATAGACAAAGGGGAGGTGGGCCAGAGTGGGACAACTAAAATGATGCAGTCTGCATCAGAAGCCCTAAGAGGAGAGACTAAGGACCTAAATATGTACACCCTGGAAGAGAGGAGAAAGGGTGTTATATGACAGAGACCTTTAAATACCTCATGAGGGGTAAATAAGGTAGTGGAGGGGAGTATTTTTCAAAACTAAAGGTGCTCAAGAAAAAGGGGACATGCTGTGAAGCTGGGGGGTAGAGTCAGGGTAGATGTAAGAAAGTACTTCTTCACAGAAAGAGTAGTGGGTTCCTGGAACAGCTTTCCAGCAGAGGTAGTGGGGGCAATAACAGTGGTGGCATTCAAGAATGCATGGGATAGGCACAGAGGAATCTTAGGAGAAAGGAAGGGGAGAAGGTCAATGGGACAGATATCAAGTAGGATCTGCGGTAATAATGTAGGTAGGTAAAAATGGACAGACTAGATGGGCCAAGTGATTTTTATCTGCCAGCAAATTCAGTGTTTTTTTGTTTGTTATTAGGAGTGTTTTCTAGATTTGCCTACTTGTTATATGGCCCCTGGAGATCTCCATGTCTGTATGTTTTATTGCCTTTCCTTTTTCTACAATGCCTCCTGTCCTGTTCAGCAGTGTTGCATCTGAAACCATAAGTACAGTACAATGACACAGAGCATTGCTTATTGAGTGACAACTAGGAGTTACCTCCTGGTACCCCTTCCCCTGGTGGTTGCTAGTGTGCTCTGACATATGGTTTTTAGGACGATGAAAAAGGGAAAAGCTCCCCTCCCTTTGCAGCAGTGTGACAGTACATCCTGCAAAAAGAATTTGCTTCCAGCAAGATTTACTCAGCAAACACCTACATGTATGAATAAGCCTGCAGTGGGTGCCAGTGCTACTCTACAAAACACTGGCCCCTCCCTTGATATAACCAATCACAGTGTGACCCATTCCCCCTCTGACCAAGCTGTGGCCAGAACAAATGGGGACAGGCCAGACCTGTCATTGTGGATAGCAGTTGGAGTTGGGAAACTGGATTTGTTGTTGAAGGAGTAGATAGGGCCAGAGTACGAATTTTCAAAAGGGTGAAGACAGAAACAAATGCAAGCTGCATCTTCATCTTCATGTGACCAATTTCATTTCTTGGGATGTGGACTTCAGATGCCATTAGACCATGTAACAGATGATCTGACATTTTGGTTGTCATTCAGTACTGACAACAGTGGCAGGCTGATCTCAGATAGACCCTATGGAAAATTCTGCCCCAGGAGTGAGTAGCTAACTGGAGGAAGAATTGGAGATAAGGTCGATTGAGGGCATCAAATGGGTAGTAACTACCCTTTTGTATAACAGGTAGTAACCTAATAAAAATTTCAAAATCTCCTTTTCACATGGGTTGGGAGTGGAGTATTCAAATGCAAATACATTCACACAGTGAGCATTCTTCAATAATGTAGTAAGAGAACAGGAGCACAATTAGTTTTGCACAGTTGAGTGATGCAATCCTTAATAATGTTGCATTATTGTCTAAATCAAGTGCAACAATTAAGATATTTCAAACATTCAAATCAAGTAAAGTTAAATATTTGTTTTGAAAAGGGATAACATCTTCAATACTATGAAAATAAGGGACATGGTTTTAAATGTACAGTATATCTTTACAGGTAAATTCACAATTTGCTGTATGCTCTGCCCCTTATTAGGCCCTTAGTAGGCGTTTCCATGTAGTAGCTTGGCAGAAGACACCAGGAGAAAGGACTGCTGTGTGACTGGACTTCTCTGCTGGGACTAAAGAAGTAGAACTCTTGTACTTGGACCTTTAATTTAGGGTAAAAAAAACTAACAAACAAACACAAAAAAAGTGAGTGTTTGTCTGAGTTAACTGAACTGTTATCTAGGTGTAAATCTCAGGTGACTGAAAGGACTTGATAGCTTTGAGGTTTAAATTACTTGTAGAAAGATCTAGTAAGTAGGGGGAGTGGCTTAGCTAGAAGGAAGCTACATTTAAAGACTGCCTTAGAAAGATTCTGCTAGTAGCTTGGCAGAAGACACTAGGAGAAAGGACTGCTGTGTGACTGGACTTCTCTGCTGGGACTAAAGAAGTAGAACTCTTGTACTTGGACCTTTAATTTAGGGTAAAAAAAAACCTAACAAACAAAACAAAAAAAAGCCAGTGTTCATCTGAGTTAACTGAAATGAATGGTTATCTGAACAGTTATCTAGGTGTAAATCTCAGGTGATTGAAAGGACTTGATAGCTGTGAGGTTTAAATTACTTGTAGAAAGAACTAGTAAGTAGGAGGAGTGGCTTAGCTAGAAGGAAGCTATATTTAAAGACTGCCTTAGAAAGATTCTGCTAGTAGCTTGGCAGAAGACACCAGGAAAAAGGACTGCTGTGTGACTGGACTTCTCTGCTGGGACTAAAGAAGTAGAACTCTTGTTCTTGAACCTTTAATTTAGGGTAAAAAAAAACTAACAAACAAAACAAAAAAAAAGTGAGTGTTTGTCTGAGTTAACTAAATGGAATGGTTATCTGAACAGTTATCTAGGTGTAAATCTCAGGTGATTGAAATAACTTGATAGCTGTGAGGTTTAAATGACCTGTAGAAAGATCTAGTAAGTAGGGGGAGTGGCTTAGCTAGAAGGAAGCTACATTTAAAGACTGCCTTAGAAAGATTCTGCTAGTAGCTTGGCAGACGACACCAGGAGAAAGGACTGCTGTGTGACTGGACTTCTCTACTGGGACTATATTGTCCTCCTTCCCTCCCACCCAAAGCAAGTTCTACTTTTATAGGCACAGGATTTGACTGACAACAGGAACTTCCTGTTTGGGAGCAGGAAGTGAGTGATCACAGAGCCACCAAAGACCCACCATCCTAGAAGGGCAAGAGTAGCTCTCCAGCCCCCTCTAGCTGCTGAAGGTCTGCCTCTGAGCAAGTAAGGGGTCTACTGAGAAATATAGGATATTCTTGTCTCAGAACAGGACAATCAGGAGCTTAAAGGGCACACAGGCAGAAAGTAAGAAGAGAGAAAAAAACAGGAAAGAGTAAGGATTGCAAACAGTTAAGGGGCCAGAAATAAGACATGATAGGAGTGGTGCAGTGTAGTGGCTATGGAGCAGCAGTCTTCTGGGAGACGTTCTGGAGGATGCGGTGTTGTCCCATCTGCAGGCACCTCTCTGGGCTGAGGGAGGAGGTTGCTCATCTCCAAGCTGAGTTGGCCAGGATTTTTGGGACCTCCTCTTCCATCCAGGGACTACCAGTGCCACTGCCATTGCCTCAGAGTTTGCCAAGAAGAGGAGCGGTTGGACCACAGTGGGCTCAGAGAGAGTAAGGGTGGTGGAACAGAGGTGCATCCCTCCAGTTGTACCTCTCCACAATTCCTATGCCATTCTGGCAAGTGTGGTTCCTCTATGGAGGCACCCACAGTGGAGGCCAAGGAGGATGCTGGGAACCTCCACAAAGGAGACCCACAGGAGGATGGCAGGGGACCCCAGAGGGGAAGAAAACAACTCCTGGTGGGGAACTCCATTGTTAGGAAGGTAGAACTGGGGGAGGAAGGGGAGAGGGAGGTATGGTGCCTGCCTGGCAAAATGGCTTGGAGGGACAGGGAACGAATCCTCAGGATTGCCAGAGCAGCTGCACAGGGGAGGGAGCTGGATGTCATTGTCCACCAAGGGACAAATGACCTGGCTAAGAAAGGCATTAGAGAAGTGCAGGAAGAGTTTTTGGAATTGGGGAGGGGCCTTAAACAAGTAGCATGCACGGTAACCTTTTCAGAGGTGCTGCCCATCTATGGTGTAGGAGAGGCTAGGGTGTTCCACACCATGGGATTCAATCAGTGGTTGAAAAACTGATGTGGAGCTCAGGGATTTGGCTTCATTGGGGACTGGGGGTCCACCTGGAGTGATGCAAGCCTATACTGGCATGATGGGCTGCATCTGTCCAGGAGGGGAATCAGGATCCTTAGTGATAGGTTTAAATGCTTCATTGGCAAGCATTTAAACTAGCCAAGGGGGAAACCCTAGCCTCCCCCCAAAAATCATGGTAGTGAGTGCAGTAAACACCAACATAGAGGTGTCGATAGGGAGAAGGGCAGGGGTAAATGGAGAAAGTGAGAAAGGCAAGAAGGACAGGGATGGGGCAAAAAGGAGTAAGGCCATCAGGAAATGGAGGGTAATGAGTACCAATGCCCGTAGTCTGGGCAACAAGCTCCCTGAGCTGGTGGCCTTGATGGAGAAGGGATGCCTGGATATCATAGCAGTCACAGAAACATGGTACACAGAAAACCATGACTGGGATGTTAACATACCAGGGTACATAACCTACAGGAGAGACAGGCAGGGGAGAAGAGGGGGAGGAGTAGCTCTCTATGTAAAGGAAGGGATAAAAGCAACTGAACAAAAGAGTAAACAGGGAGGAGAGGAGGCACTGTTGGTCGCCTTGGAGACTGGAAAGGGCACCACAATCCACACAGGGGTTGTGTACAGACACCCATGTCTGGGGAAGGGAATGGACAAGGATATGATAGAAGGCATTCTTAGAATGGCAGAGAAAGGGGAGATACTGTTGATGGGAGACCTGAATATGCCAGATGTTAATTGGAGCACATCTGCTGCTGCCAAATCCAAGAGCAGAGCCATTCTTGATGCCCTACAGGTGGCAGGCCTCAGACAGCTAGCTTCAGAACCCAGTCATGAGGTAGCAATCTTAGACCTTGTACTCTCAAACGGAGGCAGTGAGAGGATCTCAGATCTAGAAGTGGGTTGCCATCTGGGAACAAGTGACCATCAAACAGTGTGGTTCACGTTAAACTCAGCTACAGAGTCAAGCCATACAAAAGTGAGGGTGCTGGACTTCAGGAGGGCTGACTTTGGCAAGATGGGAGAGTGCCTCAGAAAAGCACTAGCAAACTGGCTAGAAGGGCGTGTGGAGCAACAATGGGGAATCTTCAAAACTGCCATCACAGAGGCAACAAGCCTTTGTGTGAAGCAAATAAACAAATCAAAATGAAAGAAAAAGCCACTAAGGTTCTCAAAAGAGGTGGCTGTGAAAGTCAGGAAGAAAAAGATAGTAATCCGGAAGTATAAGGAAACACAGAAGGAGCAGAACAGAGAGCTGTACCAGTTAAGGCAGAAGGAAGCAGGGAGGGAAGGAAATAAGAATAGCAAAGGCCCAAACTGAGGAAAAGATAGCCAACTCGGTTAAGAAGGGGGATAAAACTTTTTATAGGTACATCAGCGAGCGTAGAAAGACAAAGGGAGGGATAGTGAGGCTGACTAGAATGAACGATGGGTGGGCAGAGGGGGACAGTGAAAAAGCAGGGATACTGAATGAATATTTCTGCTCAGTATTCACAAAAGAGGAGGGGGAAGTGCCTAATCCAATTAACAGAAGCACTCTTGATAGGGGGTTGATCCCAGTCCTTTCACAGAAGAAAGGCTTCTGCAAGAACTCCTAAAACTGAAGGTGGACAAAGCAATGGGGCCTAATGGAATTCACCCCAGAATTCTAAAAGAATTAAGGGGGGAGCTAGTGAAACCACTGGCTACTCTTTTTAATAAATCATGGGAGGATGGTGTGGTACCCGAGGACTGGAGGAAGGCAGATGTGATTCCCCTTCACAAAAGTGGGACCAAGACAGAGGCAGGAAACTACAGACCTGTCAGTTTGGCCTCTGTGGTAGGGAAAGTGATGGAGTCACTTCTGAAGGAAAGAATAATTGATTACCTAGAGGCCAGTGGGGCACAGGACCCAAGGCAGCATGGGTTCACAGCAGGAAGGTCATGTCAGATGAATCTAATAGATTTCTTTGACTGGGTGACCAAAGTAGTAGACCAGGGAGGGGCTGTGGACATGGCCTACCTAGACTTTAGCAAGGCAATTGACACAGTCCCACACAAAAGATTAATAGTCAAATTAACCAGCCTGGGAGTGGGTCCCAGGGTGGTAGCCTGGGTAAAACATTGGCTGGACAACAGGACACAGAAGGTAATTGTAAATGGAGTCCACTCTGAAGAAAGAGGGGGTTACTAGTGGGGTACCGCAGGGTTCAGTATTGGGTCCAGTCCCTTTTTAATGTCTTCATAAGTCACATTGCAGAGGGACTGGAAGGAAAAGTATGCCTCTTTGCAGATGACACAAAGATCTGCAACAGGGTTGATACACAGGGAGGCATGGAAATGATGAGAAGGGACTTGGCAAGGTTAGAGGAATGGTCAGAAGTATGGCAGCTAGGATTCAATGCAAAAAATGTGCAAAATAATGCACCTGGGAAACAAGAACCCAGGAGAAGAATACACAATGGGGGGGGGGGGTAGTAGCAACAACAAAAAAGGAAAGGGACGTGAAGGTAATCATATCAGATGACCTTAAGGTTGGCAAGCAATGCGAGAAGGCAGTAGGGAGGACTGAGGGGTAAACTGGGATGCATAGGGAGAGGCATCAGCAGCAGAAAACAGGAAGTTGTTATCCCTCTGTACAGACAGTTGGTGAGACCCCATCTGGATTACTGCGTCCAGTTCTGGAGACCCCATCTCCACAAGGACATAGACAGGATAGAGGCAGTCCAGAGGAGGGCAACTAAAATGGTGCAGGGTCTGCAAGAGAAGCCATATGAGGAGAGACTAAAGGAGCTTAATATGTATATCCTTGAGGAAAAGGGGGGGGGGCATGATAGAAACTTTTAAGTACCTCAATGGAATCAAACAAAGTCCAAGAGGGTAGCATCTTTCAGAAAAAGAGATGTGCAAGAACAAGGGGACACAATTTAAAGATGGGGGGGCAGTTCAGGGGCAATGTGAGGAAGTATTATTTCACAGAGAGGGTAGTAGATGCATGGAACAGCCTTCCTGAGGAGGTAGTGGTGTCTAAAACTGTGGGAGAATTCAAGAATGCATGTGGCAGACATAAGGCAATTATTGTAGGGTGTAGGAAGAAATAGGCTGTTGGTTAACTAGGATCTGCGCCCTATCTTGTAGGTAGGGAAATGGGCAGACTAGATGGGCCAAGCGGTCCTTTTCTGATGTCAAAGTCTATGTTTCTATGTTTGATCATTACCTGCTTTTTCTTATAAACAGAAAGTTAAGGTGGCTAGCATGGGGCTATAACCAAGGTCAGGGATGGAGGACTGAAGGCTGGTTTACTATGCACACTGGACATGTCTCTGTATTTTCACTCAATGTTTGGCCAAGTTAAGGATATTTTCTAAATTTTAACCAAATACATGTCATAGTTTTTAGGGAAAATACCAAGCAGAAGGTGAAGATGAGATCAACTTGAATGTCAGAGAACAGATAATTAACAGCACAGAGGACTATGCCCTTGGGCTGTTCTTGAGTTTTTAAATTGCTGGATAAAGTTTAAGCTGACCTGTTTAGATGCGTGGGAACACCTAAAATAAATGCTTGCTGGGCTGGAATCCTGCATTGCACTATTAGCTAATGCAGTGCCTGAAGCTGTCAGTATTCAGCATTACCTTAAAGTCTTTTTAAAGAAAATCCTCACTAATCTTCTAGCAGTACTGCTTAATTATGTAAATGTCACAAGTAGCTGCACGGGGGGGAGGAGGAGGAGTGCCATATTTCAATCATCAACTCATTTGCACAAGAGATAAGCAAAGTGAAAAGACAAAGGAAAAGAGTGGGTTATTGAACTTTGATTGGCAACTTTTTTTTATAGAACTTTTGTCTGACCCAGCTCTCTGTTACCTCTGGCCTGTGGTGTGTACCCTTCAAAGGGATGCTCCTGGCTATATCCTCCACTAATCCCACCATTACTCCAGTGGGGCTCCATGGCATGGAGACCAAGAATGCCATCAGCTTTCATCTGGAGGTCTGTGCAGTTTTCCCCTGTTATCTCCCTGAGCTCTGAAGCAATGCTCTGTCCAGTTTCCCCTCCTCCACGTTGTGTCTGAGCAATACACACATTTAGTGAGTGCCATGGCAGAGGAGCAAGATCATGGGTCCTCCACTGGGGCTGCTCCAGTGGTAGACTTAAGGTACCAACCCTTGCCAACTAGCCCTGTCTGGTTTCCTGAGCACAAGCTCCTATGTTCGCTGCTGAACCCGAGCCATTAGCATGTCACAAGACACACTACCAGTTGACCATTTGGCAGACCTGGTTTGCCACATTTTCGTAATCTATTACCATGACTGTGAGGGTGCAGAGTATTAAAATATCTTCACATGTGATGGTCTCATGGATGCCAGGCTAAAAGTTTTAGTGATCAAAACTCTTGTAATTTTGGGCATTTCATGCAACTGTACAGAGTAGGCACTCAACAAAATGGAACTTTATGGCCACATATGTATACTTTATAGTGGTTTAGTCACCTGCCCAATAGATATTTTTTACAGCCCAGGTGCTACCATTGTTGATGTCTTTATAATGTTTTTTTTCCAACAACTGCTGTTCCTCATGATACCTGAGTTGCAATCTTTCATTCACCCTACTGTGTTGTCATACTGTGCATTAATCATTTGAAGAAAATGGTGATTTGACCAGCACAGTACAGATTTTCTTTCTGTCACTTTCTCTCTCTCTCTCTCTCTCTCTCTCTTGCTCTGTCTCCCTTTTGAGGGAGCTGTTCTGAAGAAGAATTAAGTGTCATTTTGATACAGTAGTAGAAAAGCATGTCTTCATTCACCTTTAGTTCCGAAAGTTATCCTTTTCTTAAATGTTTCTTGGATCACCTACTGTACATGCTGGCATATCTTTTAGTGTTCCTTTGGTCTAAAATGGTATGAGTCACTGATCCAGTTAGCAGATCTCTAAAACAGTGTTAGTGACTCAGTGGGTAGTACACTCACCTCTGAAGCCAGGAGAGCAGAGGGCTGTGGGTACAGTTTCCACATCTGGCACTTGGGTTAATATCCCAGTACTGACACTGTAGTGCAGCATGAGAGGGGTGCTGCACTTCTGAGGTGCCGTCTTTCAGATGAGACGTTAAACTGAGGTCCCATCTGCCTGGATTGGTGGTAGTTCAGGTGGATGTTAAAGATCCCATGGCACTTATCGAAAAGAGTAGGTGAATTTCCCCGGTGTCCTGGCCAAATTTCCCTCATTGACTAAAAATACCACCAACAGCTTAATCTGGTTCAAGGTCAGTTGGCATTCATCTGTATCCCTCTCCCCCCGGGTCGTGCCTCAAAATAGGCAGGATTTGTCTAGTGCACTTACCCAGTCAACAAAAACTAAATAAAAAAAATAAAAATATTTTGGATAACAGAAATGATAGCAGAAGTGGTACTGTTTAGCTATAAAAAGAAAATGCAGAGTTCTGAAATTTGAAAGGACTCATTTATTCATTGTAAAAACAATAAGCATCTTGACTTGAAACAACATATTGGCTTCAGAGTTTAAAATGATGCAAGAAAGCAATGTGAGCGTAAAGAAGAAGGTAAGATGCTCTTCTGGAAGACTATCCAGATGCTACATTAGCTTGCTCGACTGTGTGATCTCCATTGTCCCTGACATGTTCTCTCACAGTACTATCAGACCCTCCAACTGTACCATTTTTACCAGTACAATTCTGCATTTCTAACACTGGTACCAGATCTTGGCTAATTCTTAGTGTGTACTGAACATTCAGCCACCTGAGAATACCTTAATAGTTTTCCTCAATCTTATGTTTGCTTAGTCGGTCAATGCTGCAGTGAGTGCCAGCACGGTGGTCCAAGGGAAAAGCATCTGATGGACCCCATGGTAACCACCATAGTTTGACATGCACCCATGTTGCTGGCAGAGGGATCACATGTGTGACCCCCCCAGAAGCAACTGAGAGTGCTGCAGCCTTTCCCCTGACACTTGGCTTGGTGGGAGTGTCTGTCAGATACTTAGGATCTAACTTGTCTAACTTGCTCTGTCAGACTGAGCCAAGCCGCGAGCACATTGTGCAAGACGTTTTTACTGGCACATCGCTGTGTCTTGTCCAGACATTGGATCATATCTCCTCAATCCTATTTTTCTGCAGTGAACTGTTTTTTTATGCAGGTCAGGTGTTGTGACTCATAACCCGGTGGATTTAGATATCAATCTCCCCTGGCCTCAACACTGACAGTGGCAGGTGCCGCACTTCTGGAATGCCTGGTAACAAACTTGTACATTAGCTCAACATTATTAAGAGTTATGCAAACTCTTCAGAACTTCAAGGAAATTACAGACAGAGAATTACGGGGTAACTTGACAATTGTCTGCCTCTAACTAGTTTAATGTCTGATGTCCAGTCCCTAAATTCATGTGATGGGTACATTTTGCAATTTAAGTTACTTTCATGCACAATTCCAGTCTGGAGTAGTTGAAAATATTGCGTGGGTTTCCATCAAAGTAAGGCAATTGTTGAACGAGCCCTTCGGAATACTCATGGGCAAAAGTCCCCCCCCCCCACTCACTGCAACACAGAAGTGTACCTATTTTGATCTGCCAAATGTTGGAGGGTCTGTATCAAGTGACTATTTGCTGAAGCTACATAGTATTTAACAGTCATGGCAGATACTGTATGCTGTCTAGCAATACTGTTGACCATTTTGTAATGCTTGTCTAATTTATTAAGAAAGCAAATGGTTGTAGTTTCTTCTAGAGTAATGCCTTTCATACATGTCATATCACAAAGTGCTTTTTAGCTATTAACAGTGTTGGCAGATGATAGAGCTACAGTAAGTAAAGGAAAGTCCAAAGGGTGACATATAGAGGGAGAAAGTGAGTGTTTTAAATACTGGTTCACATTCTGTTATAAAAGTAGGTGAAGACATCCTAGCTATCTGATTGGCTGAGAGTATCATCTGACTCTCCAGTTATCAGAGCACACCTGGAAAGTTCGGAACTAAATTACTATTTTATAAATCTGTTTAAGATCTGTTTTGTAAGAGGAATAACACCCTTCAAGGTGTTGAGGTGTTCTTAAATATGAAGACACTTGGCATACACCTCATGTCTCTCAATGTACCTGAGGTGTCAGTATGTCAGGGCACGCCTAGACATTTCAACAGGTGGTGTTCTTTACTTGCAGTTCCCGCTTTACTGGTCTTTTAATAAACTCAAGTGGGAGTCTCTGATTTATGCACTGGTTTTAATTATTGTTTTAGAACTTCAATGCTGTAAAGACTGTGCTGTAGGTCATGTCCCAGTCACCCACAAAATTCTATAGAGCACAAATGCTTTGTGCAATCAAAGAGCTTAACAAGGACATGCACTACATCATTCAAGGAACAACAGCACATTTTGACTCAGTAATCATACCTCTCAACCTCCTGCCTCATGAATCAGGGACAAGGCTTAAAAAAATCAGGGACAAAGACCCCAAATGAGGGACACATCTTAAAAATGTGTACTATTCACTCAGAAAGCTGATAGAATGAAATGATTTGTGTTAAGATGCATTTTCTGAAGAAAACAAAGTCTGCAACTTTAATGTTTGACATTATTTTGTGCTTTTTATCACCACTATTCTGTTACAAAAGCACAAATTTTACGAGGGACAGAGGAAAATTTTGAGGCAAAATCAGGGACGTCCCTGAAAATCAGGGACAGTTGAGAGGTATGTCAGTAATTAAAAACAGTTTAAACAGGAAATACAAGCTTGCAGGTAAAATGGAGATCTCCATTAATATAAATACAGCATACATGACCTTACCTTAAAAAAGCATGGCAGTTTGAGGTCCTGGTGTTTTTAGCATTTGTATGCAGTATTTCCTACTTTTGGCTATATGTTGTGCGCAGAGTTTTTAACATTTGTATGCAGTAACAAATTCCTACTTTTGGCTATATGCTGGGAGCAGTTTTCTCTGTGTTTCCATTGTATCTAAAGCTATAAAAAGCAGCAGCTTCCCAGTGTTAAGCACATGGGTTTGTGCTCAAATTGAATTAATTCCAGCTTCATTGAGCTGGCAGCCTAATCCCTTCCTTTTCCCTCTAAAAGCCCTATCCCTGCATGCTATTTTCTGACAAAACTGGTGAGCACTACAGCTCTCACAATTGAAGGGACTGGGAAAGCCTTTTTATATAAATGTTTTATATATATATATATTGTATATACTGTACAGTGGCATTATATTCAAATCAGGTTGCACCTGGAACTGTGCTTTGACTCACCATGCCTTTCTTGGTCACAAAAGATTAATAATCAAGTTAGCCAGCCTGGGAGTGGGTCCCAGGGTGGTAGCCTGGGTAGTAAACTGGCTGCACAACAGGACACAGAAGGTAATAGTGAGTGGAACACATTCTGAAGAAAGGGGGGTCAGTAGCGGAGTACCTCAGGGCTCAGTACTGGGTCCAGTCCTCTTTAACATCTTTATAGGTGACATTGCAGAGGGTCTGGAGGGAAAGGTATGCCTCTTTGCAGATGATACAAAGATCTGTAACAGAGTTGATACACAAGGAGGGGGCAGAAAGGATGAGAAGGGACTTTGCAAGGTTGGAGGAATTGTCAGACATATGGCAACTTAGATTCAGTGCAAAGAAGTGCAAAGTAGTGCACCTGGGAAACAAAAATCCAGAAGAAGAGTACACAATAGCAGGGGAGGTACTAACAACAACAGAAATGGAACAGAACTTGGGATAGTCATATCAGATGATCTAAAGGTTGGTAAGCAATGTGAGAAGTCAGTAAGGAGAGCCAGGGGGTTACTGGGATGCATAGGAAGAGGCATCACAAGTAGAAAAAGGGAAGTGGTTATCCCTCTGTACAGACAGTTGGTGAGACCTCATCTGCAGTACTGTGTGCAGTTTTGGAGACCTCATCTACGCAAGGACATAGACAGAATGGAAGCAATCCAGATGAGGGCAACTTAAATGGTGCAGGGTCTGCATCAGAAATCATATGAAGAGAGACTGAGACAACTTAATATGTATACTCTTGATGAAAGGAGGGAATGGGGGGGATATGATAGAAATGTTCAAGTACCTCAAGGGAATCAACAAGGTCCAGGAGGGTAGCATCTTTCAGGAAAAGAGATGTGTAAGAACAAGGGGGCACAATTTAAAGATAGAGGGGGGGGACGGCTCAGGGGTAATGTGAGGACATTTTTTTTCATGGAGAGAATAGTGGACGCATGGAACTGCCTTCCTGGGGAGGTTGTTTGGTCTAAAACAGTGGAGGAATTCAAACATGCATGGGACAGACACAAGGCAATTGTAGTGGGAGGTGGCAGAAAGTAGGTTGTTGGTTAACTAGAATCTGCAGCTTATCCAGTAGATAGGGAAATGGGCAGACTGGATGGGCCAAGTGGTCCATATCTGCCGTCAAAGTCAAAGTCTATGTTGGTCACCCATTTTCAAATAATTAAATACATCAAAGCCACTTCTCAACAAACAAGAGCCCTGTAAGTTGAGTGGTGATTTGATGTAAAGCAAATGGCACTGAAAAGTATATAAAAATGTTTATTAAAATATGCCACCTTCACTTTCACAGCATTTGGTGGAGCAATTTTGTCAGAAAATATCAACATTCATGATCAGAGTTTTGAGTCCGAAAGTGAAAGGGACTGGGCTTTATACAATCTCTTCTGTTCCTAAGCAGTGGTATTGAAAAAAAAAAAATCTAATTATACCGGCTACCTTACACAGAAGTAAAAGAACGTTTGTCTTATTTGTGACTTTGATTTAGATGAGCATGACTGGCACTCTTTAAATAGGACCAGTAGGCTGATTCCTGTAAAACAGATTACCAGGTTGAGCTTTATTGGACATAATTCTACTTGTAATTATTCTTAACAGTCTGATTCTGTCTCACTCAAAAAACTGCAGCTAGTGTTCAACTGATTGTACTTTAAAAAAGCTTATTTTGGAAATTTGCTGTACATTAGAATGTAAACATTTCTATTTTGGAGAGGTCCAGTTCAGTGATCAATATAATTATATAGTGTAATATAATGTAGATTAAAGTCAAGTATAAGAGATTAAGGATTTTAAGACAATAATAAATTAAAATTTATCTAAATGTATTATATAATGGAACATTTTGAACAAGTGACGACACAATGTTGTTGTGCCTGGTTTACAGCTGCCAGTCATTTGCTATCTATGGGAGTGGTCTGCTGTAGTGCATGACATCTGAGCCAATCAGAGTCAAACAGCAGACAACTAACAGAACTATCAGAATTTCACAGCATTTTAAAAATTCAGAAAGTCTGACATTTAAGCATTCTGTTTTTGCCTGTGTTTTAATAAAGTAGTTTTAATGTCTTATGACTTGATAACTTGAAAACTTTTATTTTTTTCTCCTCCTTGTCTAATATTAAAAAAAAATAAACATTAATTGAATAATGCTTAACATTTATTTTGGTTAAAAAGTATTCCATCATACAGAATAAAAACTAGCAGTTAGCAAAAAAGGACAACAGAACTATTACTCTGTTTTGGGATTCCAATGGCTTCAGACCACTTGAGCTTCACTCTTGTGGTTTGTGATGTCATCAAAATGTTTTGATGGAATCACAGCTCTGTTGAACATGTTTCCCCATCAACTATGCTCTATGTTGGGTGTATTTATCACCAGAGGTCACAATGAAACCCTTAACCAATGAAAGAGACAGAGAGGGACAGCAGATTGCACAATGTGTGATGTCATCACAGTGACATCTGCTTCCCTCAAAACAGAGCAGTGAAATCAAGCAAACAGTTACAGCTTTATAAAAACAACTTATTTATAAGCTTTGCAGTTTAAAATACATTGTACAAATTGGACACACAATGACTTGACTCAGAATATGCCATGTACCATCACTTTTGTGAGGGCAGGACTTACATCACTCACTCATGACTCTGCCACTCATGTGTTAGTGTCCTGCCCCCTCACTCATGAAGATAATTGGCATATAGTGAGTCAAGTCATTTTTTATTTATGTTTGCATGTTTGTACATACGTACGTACGTACGTACGTATGTATATTTGTATGTGTGGATGTATGTATATATGTATGTATGTATATATGTATGTATGTATATATGTATGCATTTATTTACGTATATTTTACATTCTCCAGGGTAAAAGCCCTTTCAGATACATCATGCAGCATCAATATTTTATTTACATAAGGGTCTTGGGGGACAGCAGTACATAATGCAGATAGTCTGCGGCATATCAGACAATACAAATTGAAGTTAAACAGTGAGGTGATGTACAAAAGGTGAAAATTATGGAGGAAAGATTTGAAACAGAAGATATGACATTACATAAAAAAACAACATATTAGGGCATAAGCAAAGGCTACCGGTCAGTCAAGCAAAGGCTATTAGAAATTGTTTTATGAGACCTGAATACTCACAGGAATGCAGATGTTTTAAAGCTGGGAGAAATGTTTATCTAGTCATGGACTGCACTGTAGGCAAATACATGTTTGCTTTTCTCTGTGTGTATTTTAGGTACTTTGAACACAAGGGAGTTCATGCATCTTAGGTCATAATTGCTTATCACAGGGGTGAAGCCACCCGTGAGGTATGCAGCAGGTGTGCCATTTCAGCATTTGTAATTTTGTATAGGAGGCATCAGTCGCCCTCAGAGTTTGTATCATGCAGCCAGGTTTTGTAATGCAGGGAAAAGGAAATGAATATGTCTTGCTACAGTGTCTCTCATACAAACTGTATCCCAAAGTGCTGCACATTCTGTTTCGAGATGAAGAATTGTGAAACATGAGTTGCACTACCTGTAAAATGTAGTAAAAAAGCTCTAACCGCTACATTAATTATTCTTGTATAAATATAGAACAACATTTGAAACCAGGTGCAAACCCAGCAGCACAATGAAGCAAAACTGTAAACATGTCATTCAGAAGAGCAAACAGTTCACGTAAGGAATGAGGAACAGTGAACACAAATAAGCTGTATTATAGTATATTGTTCAGTGTTGCTGTGCATGGAATTCCATACACTTCCAGATGCTGTTGTACCATTGTAGTGATGTCAGAACACTGTTGTATGGTACTACAATACTGCAGCTATGTCACTAGTGTGGTACAACAGGATAGAATCGTGTATCTGTCAAGATTCCTCATGCTTACCTGCAGTGCACGGCCCTCATAACCAAGATGTCTGCAAGACTAAAAACACCTCAAGTAAACTGTAAAAGATGAACATCTAGAAACGCCACCAGCTCATGCAGCTATTATTTAAGCCACAATACATGTGTTTAGTCTTATCCTGTGTGCTGTTTTCTGTTTATTTGGCCACAGTTCAAGACAGAGTTGCAAAGAAGCTAAATGAATTAAAATATATACTACACTAAACTAGAAAAAAGTGTGCTGTTTCCTAAACAGAACAACTACTAGTATCTTCCGAACATTTCCAACAATAATCTTGTATGATATTTTATAATGCTTGACACTATATTTTAAAAGCTATAACATTTGAACTGTTTATCATAAAAATGAAAGTTGTTTTTTTAATGAAAGCTTGGAGCCCGCTCAACATGTGAAGACCCTAATGATACCATTCTTCTGTGTTGCTATGTGTCTATGCATGTCAATATAAAATGTTGAAAAAAAATGTTTGGACTTTAAAGAGCACTTTTCCTGCCAAAACCAAGGCAAGTTAGTAAGAAGCCTTATCTCCTCTGGAGTTCATTCATACATAAATTATAATTTTAAGAGCCATAGTTTTTGGAAGGGAAGGGATCATATTCTGGCTCCATGAAGCTGAGCTACAGATCCTTTCCACTTCCCTGTCCTGAGTGCCACCCCCATTCTAGCATGTTTTGTGACGTAATTATATGGCGAGTGTGGGGGCACATTTCATAGATTAGTAGAGCGGCTCACTTTAACGTCTTTTTTTAATAGTTCAGGTTTCTAATTTGGATAAATCAAGGCCACCAGTTGACTACCAAGACTCTTGTTAATTGAACAGTGACCTTGACTTATCTGAATCAGAACATTACAGCAGAGGTGATTTTTTTTTTTATAAAATAAATGTTGATATTTTTTCAGTAATGACAAAGTATATCAACATACTTTTTAAATATCGACATGCAGAAATTCATGACAGTTTAAAAAAAAGTTGCACTTTTTTGAATTTTGGTATTAGTCTCTGTGATATAATTCATATGTATATAAGCCTAATCAACTCACTGACCACCTTACTAAATATAACCTCCTATGCAACCAGCAACACGGATTCCGTAAGGGACATAGTACCACCACCGCCCTCCTTGAATTTACCTCTCACGTCCACTCCGCCTTGGATCATGGCCACATCACAGGAGCTATCTTCATAGACCTCTCAAAGGAATTTGATACCATTAACCATGCCCTCTTACTGAACACAATTGCCTATAGTGGCCTCTCAAATGATGCCTTAAACTCGTTCACCAGCTATCTCTGATAGAACACAGCTGGTCAAGGTAGGCACTGTCCTATCCCCTAGCCTCCCTATCTGCTCCGGGGTCCCACAGGGTTCCATTCTTTGGCCCCTGCTATTCTGACTTTACCTAAACTCCCTCCCGTTGGCCTGCCCCAGCAGCCTGCTCCTATATGCGGATGATGCTGTCCTGTTCACTTCAGATCCGGACCCCCTAAAGCTCCACCAATCACTCCAGCACTCTGTACGTGAAACTGAACACTGGCTCACCACCCAGCACCTAATTATTAACTACAATAAGACTAAGGTCATGATCTTCTCCCATCCCCAGAACCCACTAAAGAGCCTGTGCTCCCAATTTCTAACTGTAAATTAAACCCCCCTCTAATAAGTGGACACCTTTAAATACCTAGGGATAACTCGAGACTCAGCCCTCAACTTTAAACATGTTCTGCTCCTATCCACTGCCCTTAACTCCAGACTAGGCGTACTTTATCGGTACAAATGCTGCCTCACCCCTGAGGCCCTACGACTCACCATAAACTCCTCTGTCTTCGCTCTGCTGAACTACAGCATCCTCATCTATAGTGCCGCTCCCACCTCTGCCCTCAATAGTCTCCGGCTCGTTCTAAACAAGGCCTGCAACCTCATCCTCGGATGTGATCGCCTCACCCACACCTGCTTCCTCTACAGCTCCACAAACTGGCTAAACTTAGACAGCAGAATCAAGTACCACACCTGCCTAATGACCAAAAAGATAGCTCTAGGCCTCACCCCCCCACCCTAAACAAAATTATTTTCCCTGTATTACCTGTCAGAACCACCCGTAACATGAATACTCAGTTACTTTGGGTACCCCGCTGCCGGACCTTCCAATTCCAAAGAACCTTCAATTTCAAAGCCCCCTCCTGGACAAACATGCTCCCAAGTCTAATAACTGATGAATTAAGAATAGGTTCTCTTAAATCCAGGCTAAGGACACACCTCCAGGCCTCAAACCTATGTGACTGCCCTGACCCCTCCCCCTTAAGGGCCTAGACCAGCACCTTGTCGGTCTCCAGACCTAATTCTTCGAACTGCTAAGCTGACAAACAGCCTCTCTGCTTTTTTATTGGCTGTGCTGTAACATTGCATTCATGTGATTCGTGCCTATTTCAGTCACTTTCTGTATCAAGTTGTGTATCCTATTCTGTGACGTGTTGTAATGCTTTTAAATCTGTAAGTAATGTCATCCCTGTACCTCTCTATGTATGACGTGGAACCTTTGTAAATGAGTCTTTGACTCAAAGGTCTTTCTGAATATCTCAATAAATAAATAAAATATCCATAAACATTCATCTTATATCTTAATTTGCATGGCAAACATTCCAGTCTCCCCCACAGCAGTACCACATCAGCCTTTCTATTGCAGGCTTTGCCCACTAGAACACCAGAAGATAAGTAATGTATGAGCAACCATATACAAGGCTGATGTTTTAATGTCAGGGTGAAATGACATCATATCGTAGAGACCTCTTGACCTCTGCCCTTGAGGTCTATGGTGTCATCTCACTTCTCTATAGAAGCATGGCTTTGTTGTACATGGCTTCCCATACATTACCCTATATATAATAGCTAAACATTATATTTTTCATTTTGTCAGACCAGTGATTATTTGCCATAATAACTGGCTGGTTATTATGGCAAATGTGCCTAGAAACAATGCATCTGTGCTTCAGATTCACCAACTATCTGTGTCTTGAGTGCAGCACTTCCTGAAACAGTAACTTTCAGTTTCAGTAAGAGAAATGCCAATTTAGCACTGGTTTGTTTAAAATATTTTCAAATTATTTATTTATTTATTTGGGAATTGGTTACCAGGAGAGGCACACTGAGCCAAGGCTCATTTCCAGGTGCGACCCAGGAGAAAGGAGAAGAGAACTGTAATAAAAAAACAGCCTCAAAAGAAATTCCAGTCTCCCTACCTATCCTTTATTGCAATGCAACCACCAAATGTCATTTTGGAAGCAAAAGCATGCACAGCTACTATCACTGGCAATGGTGCTCCAGATTTTTTTTTGGGGGTGGGGGCATTGATGTCTAGAAATGATAAAAAATAAGCCATGGGGTGGTGTGCTTACTCAAATTTAATGCACACCCTTAGTGAGTGATGTTGTTAGAAACTCTTCAAGTTTCACTCTCAGGGACTATGTATCACACACCTTAGGTGTGTTGTAAATTCTTGTAACACACACCACCTCATGCATTATTCTCTATATAATAATTGGAAACTGCTTTTTCCCATGGGGAAGGGGGTTATAATTTTCTGTTATAACCTGCGGGTTATAATATAAGTGAGCATGTGCAAAAAGCACTCTTCTGGTCCTCTCCACCACACAGTACGCCGCAGTTCGCCACCAGTTGGAATTGGCAGTAAGTGAAATTAACTGTATTTTATATAACTGGTGAGGCAAAAAAGCATTCCCCAGCAATTATATAAAATAAAAGCTGGGGAGGTGTGTGAAGCTCGAATGTTAGACACCGCTCAGTGTGGGATGTCTGTACAAACCCCTGGAGCTTCGCTCTCGGGGTTTATGTTGCATCCTACACCTTGCGGGTGTCTAACATTCTCGTTATAACCACCTCCCCAGTCATTACTCTATATATATAACATATGGTGGAGCATTGTTGTGCATGGAATTCCATGCCTGGAATATGCTTGTTGCACTGTAGTTGTGATGTCATAATATTACTGTGGTGAAGTATGGATGTCGCTACTGCAGCACAACAACAAAGACTATCATTGCATGCCTCCCTTCCTACAACTGTAGTGCCAGTGAATAACAACTATTTTTTATTCAGTCTGAAATAAAACCACTCAAGCCTTACTACCCCTGCCCCAGGGTGGAGATACCAGCCACAAGTTGGGGCTGAAACATGGCGGTCCAGCTCCTTCTCAATGACACGCAGTGAGTGAATTGGCAGCAGCAGTGGTGGCCAATGATGCTCAGACTGCCTCTGTTTTTTTTCAGGTCAGTGCTTTAGCCACAAGAGAGAGCTAGACTGTAGCCCTCACACATCATAGCAGACTCAGACTTGATACATGGTATGCCTATACACTACAAAAGGCAATAGATGCAAATCCCTACACAGACAAGTCTTAAGAAAGGGATTTAAAAAATTCTGATCTCTGATTGGCTGAGACCATTATCTAGTGGTAGATTTATGTGCTAACAAAGACTGGGCAAAATCAAGTGCCATGTCAACCTGCCCCACCACAACATGAATCACTGTGCCACATTCCAATTTAAAAAAATAGATTGGCAGCCATTGGATAGACATAAGGGCATATTAGAGAATAGGCAGAGAGAAGGGAGGGTCACCGGAGACCAGTTAGGGTCTGTGGAGGCAGACTAGGCACGGACCATCTGGGCAGACTGGGTGGGCCAAACAGTCCTTCTCTGCCAACAAGTTCTGTGTTTCTATAGTAGCTGTTTTGTCTGCTCACTTTGCTAGTAAACATGCCCCCTCCAAATTGCACATTTTTTCATTTCATCTCTCAAATCATGTACCTGTTGACACACAAATCAATGTTTCCTGGTTTTCTTTTTTCTTTTGCCCCATTCGTATCAATGCTACTGTTAGCACTTGAGTGACGGTTATGTACTACCTGCCTTATTAGTGTTACATAGACCTGCACTATATTTCCATCGGCCAGCAGCTCTCCCCAATGACAGCAGCTTTCTCTAACTCCACCTCATCTACAGTTCCATTCCTTCATTAATATACATTAAAGTGCATTTCTCCTTCAAATGACTTTGACTGCAATCACTTTGCCCATTCTCAGTCCCCATTTACTGTTGTCTGGTCCAAATTGGGACTGTATAAACTCCATTAACAAACCAACCAAAAAAAAAAAAAAAAGCCCATCCCTAATGGTTCCATGTGATATGGGTGACTGCATAACAGCAAGCCCATAATCGCGACTTCAGTACAGCAAAGTGAAAAATGGTGACAATGATTTTCTGCAGGGGGCTTTGACCCCCACACCTCCCCTTACTAATATAATCAACTCCAAGGTCGTAGCACCTTGGGGAGGGGGGAAAACATTTTTGCCATATCTGTCCTCACTGTCATGTAGTTGCTGTACTTTGGGCTTGCTATTCTGTAGTCGTTGTTATCAGTGAACACCCTCCTGAGTTGGGAAACAGAAACAGTGGATGAGAAACAATAAAAATGAGAGCTCTTCAGCTGTCACTGTTGAACAAGTGGGATATTGAGGAGTGCAAGAAACAAAAGGCAATCCCCTCAAAAAGAAGTCTGTGAAAAAGCTGCATTGCCCTCTACTGGCAAGTGTACCAGTAGAGGAACTACTTTACAATGAGTTGCTTTTTTTCTAATTTTCTTCCTCATTCAAATTTCATTTTGACATATTTTATTAAAATATCAACAAACACCCATTTCATAAGCACAATAATACCCTCCAGGGTGGACGGTATATGTCATATCTACTATTCCAGGGGTGACAAGACCCTCTGCTTTTTTGTTATGACTCATTATGCCCCCTGGGCAGCCAACGCTATTGGGTATTATTGATAATTTCAACAATAACAAAAAAAAACTAACAAAGCTCTTCCAGCAAGGTGATGAGGCAGAATCCTAACAGCAGTGGGGTGGAAGGTTCATTTCTCTCTCTTTGTGGTACATTTTACTATTTACACTTGTGTTTCCACCTTATTGTGACCTAAGGACCTCTGTTTTGACATCTTTGCACTTGCATGTTGCACTTTATAGCTGTACAGAAATATACAATTAAATGCGACAAATAGAAATAGATATTGAGTAGTTCTTGATGCCGTTTACTGATAGCAATTAGCGTTTTTGGTGCTGATAACATCTGAACCTCTGAGTGCACCACAACCTTTTTCTGGATGTGTGGCATTATTGCTAGCTGAGTTGGCTTCTTGAGATTGCTGTGACAACCAAAACCTCTCGAGCTGCACTCTTGAGTTTTAGGATTTTACTACGGCAGACTTTCTCTGCCAACACATAAAGGATTGTGTATGGTTCTCCATACACAACAAAGCTGTGTCTAAATTAAGAGATTACCATGGCAACCAGAGGTCACCCTGGTTGCCATGGCAACCTCAAGATTCAGATGCAACTTTGTTTGTGTAGGGATACCTAACCATGCATAATCTTTTATAGTGTATGGTTCTCTATGTACACTTGAAGGATGAGTCTGTTTTTTTAAATGCACAGTTTGCTTTATTTCAGACTGTCAGAAACATTGTAAAACATACAATAGCATTTAAATACTGACTACACATTTCAAAACAAATACTTTGGGGTCAAAGTTTGTGCTGCTGTCAGACTCGCAGAGTTGTTTTTTTAGTCACTCAGTGGTGACTTCTTTCAGCAGGGTGATCTGATTACTGGGCTGCAAACATGAAAAAAAAAACTTGTTTCAGTTGTGTTTCTAGCAGTTATCCTTTCTGAGCTTAGTGCTGTAAATGGGGCAAAACAGGGAACTGGCAACTGCACTGGAACATTCTTTTCTGTTGTCCTGTAGCAGTGATTTCACTAGCACAGCACAACAACATCGCAACGTCACTTCTGCAGCAATACAATGCTGTTCCAGGCATGAATAGCCATGCACAACAGCATTCTGCAATACACAATATAGAGAATAATGTGTGTGCAACCATACACAACAAGGTTATGTTTCCATCGACGAGTTGAGATGACAGCATATGAACCTTGAGAGCAAAGCTTGCGAGGTCAGTTCTGTCATCTCAACCCCAAGATGGAATCACATGCCAAGTTGTGTGTGGTTGACCATATTTTATTTTTTATAGTATATGGTTTTTTACATAGGAGTCACAGACATCCCCGCCGGCGTAAAAAAAAAAATCTTACCACTCTTTGTTCTGTTCTATGATCAAAATCGTATACATGGACATCTGTAAGTTCAAAGATATAGCTTTGTGCATGTGTGGTTAGTAAGCACCTGTGTCAGGACTGAATGAGGAATTTAAAAATTGTATAACCTTTGAACTCTGCAGATCAACTGTTTGGAATGTGCACAACACCTTGGAATATGCACAATGGTTTAGAATGTGCACAACAAGGATTTTGAGCAGCTGATTTTTATACAGAACAAAGGCTAACCATATACTACAGACTTTTTGGGTATGGTTGCCCATACATTATCCTCTATAATGTTAGCTTCCTAATTTGCATACTAATTCTGTACTTTTGAAATGTGGCCATGGCATGAGTATTACTCAGTTCTTAAAGAGCAGAAGAAGGCACTAGGCCCAACAAGACTGCTCTTCCCACTCCTTCACTACTTGTGGGGTGTATATTTAGTTGTCATCAGTTAAAAGATAGTTATTAAGGTTACAGTTGAATCTGTTAAAGTTTATAGAATCCACTATACATTGTGGTAGTGAATTCTACAGGTTACATACCTGTACTGAAAATAAATATTTCCTTTTACTGATCACAGCTCTAGATATACAAAGTTGTTAGCTGTGACATCTAAGGCTGCTTGGTTTCAGTGCATAATTAATACCACAGTCCTTTATTAATTGTTGATCATTAAGTATTTTGAAGAGTAATAAAAGATCCCCCTGTTCCTTCTCAATTTTAGGTCGTACAAGTATAGTGATCTTAGTCTATCCTGATAAGATTGTTTACATATCCTAGGCATAATTTTAGTAGTCCTTCCCTTTATACTATCAATGACTTTTATATCCCTAGATAGGTATGGAGCCCAGAATGAGGCAGTGCAATCAATATGAGGCCTTACAAAGGATCTATATAAGGGAACAACACATGTTTAATTTCTGCAAATAAATGTTCTCTTAACAGCAGCTAGAATTCTATTTGCCATTTTAGCCACCTGTCTACAATGTTCCCCTGGTGCCAGCAGATTATTGACAACTGTTCCTAGATCTTTCTCAGATGCTACTGGTTTTATTGGTTGATTATTTAAAGTGTATTCTTTAGGTGGATTTTTCGACCCAAAATGCATTACTGCACATTTGTTAACATTAAAGGACATTTCGTTTGTCTGGGCCCAGTTGTTGATTTGCTGCAGATCCTTAACAAAGTTATTAATCTTATATTCAGAGTCTACTTCTGTACAAAGTTTGGTATCATCTGCAAACTTGCATATATAGCAATTAATCCCTTTCTGTAGGTCAGATATAAAAATACCAAAAAACTATCGGTCCCAAAACAGACCTCTGCAGAACTCCACTTGTTACTTCTATTTCGTCTGACACTGACTTGGAGATTTTAACTCTTTGGCTTCAGTGTAATAGCCAAGATTTGAGTATGATTTTGTGTGGCCACAGAGGATTTGGTAGATCTAACTGAATATACTGTATAAATAAAACTGCAATAGAGACCCAATTATAAAACAGAAATAAAAATACAATGGTGTACCTTTGAAAAAAGCCACATATGTTAACTGAATAGGCAGTAGAAAATGGAAAAAGATAAAAATAAAATGTTTCAAAATGGAAGGTGGGGATGAGTCTGCCTTCAAAATTAAGTGTATGATCACAAGGTTTTTGTGCTTGAGAACAATTATACTAGTTGATAGTGCTGTTTAAGTGATTGGCTAGCTTGTGCATCAGTGGTTAATTTTTCTATATTGCATTTTGGTTGAAAACAAAATGATCCCGTTTGCTTTTGTGTGGGTATTTTACCCTTTTTTAAAATGCTACTTCAGCTGAAATTTGGAATGATTTTTGATGAGTCAAATATATTTTTCTCAATGTAATCTGAGCATTTAAATATGCTACTACCAATATAAAAGATGGTGAGGGGTTCAAAGTGTCTAGATGCTATTTTGTACTGTACAGTTTGGACACAAGCAAATTTGTCCCTGTGTTCAGTTTTCAAAGCTAGGTCATAGCTATGATCCATTTTCAAAACTCTGACTTAGTTATGTCCAGTTTGCAAGGTTCTGTTATAAGTGTGCCTGGCCTCAATTTTCAGAATGAGTATAACCTGATCCATTATTTACATTTGTGTCTAGTATTTCTTGACTCTACAATGCCGGTTCAACAAATATTTTGTCGACCAACATCACAGCAATTGATTTATGTTGACCACAACTGTGGTCAGCATAAATCCAACAGAGAACACTGTGGATTTTTACGGGGGACTTTGCCCCCCAAACCCCCTTTCTTACGATGATCAGCTCTGAGCTGGAGTTGATTCAGGGAGGGAGTACAAGAAAGACACAGAGAAAGCAGTGCCAGGGGCCCAAGGTGACTGTTGCAGTGACCCGTCGCAGTGTCGCTGTACTGTCGTCATGGTAGAGGTGTTGATCTTCTATTGGCATATCATATTTCTTTATCTAAAAACTGGATGTAAAATACATTAAAATGGCTAGCATGACTGCAGATAAGACTTTCATAAATAGCACCATGATATGGCTTTTGAAAATCCCACCAGTGTAAGTAGGAGTTTTGCCCATTTTGTGACTTCTGAAAATCTCACCCTTGTGGTACATCTCTGTCTGACACCCATTACCTCACTGTATAACCAAACTCAGATTCTTCTCTTCAAATCTTGGGATCATTCATTGGTGATGGAGGACATGGCTGGGAAGCACTGTAGTGCAGTAGTGATAGCACAAGCTTGGGAACTTCAGAGACAGTTTCACTTCCCACCAGAGCCACTTACTTAAGCAATACGGCATGACAGGGGGTGTGTCATGTGGGATAATGGCCCACCTCATGTAGGTCGAACCACAAGGCAAAGCCAAGAGCTTCTACCACCCAAGAAGTCAATTAGCCCACTGCAGCACACCCCCTGGAGTGCCATATTGTGATTATGTTAATTCCTTTTTAGTAAATTGGATGTATTTTTTTAACATATTTTTGTTGAGCTACTTTCAGGTAGGCTGTTGTGCTGAGGTAATAGTCCAGCTAAAAGTATCTCTTGGCCAATCAGGAACTAGCATTCTTTCTACCCATTTCCTAATCTCTGTTTGAACATGAACAAGTCTTTGGACCTCCCTGCGTTTCCATCTTCTGAGTTGTAAAATGAGGTAAAAGCAGGACCTACTGAAAATAAGATGATGCAGTTCTTATGGACTATCCTAAGTAAATAAATTACAAAATGAAGAATGGGGGGGGGTTACTAGCAGGGTACCACAGGGTTCAGTACTGGGACCAGTCCTCTTTAATGTCTTTATAAGTGACATTGCAGATGGACTGGAAGGAAAAGTATGTCTCTTCACAGATGACACAAAGATCTACAACAGGGTCAATACAGAATGTGGGGTGGAAAGGATGAGAAGGGACTTGGCAAGGTTGGAGGAATGGTCAAAGGTATGGCAGCTTAGATTCAATGCAAAGAAGTGCAAAGTAATGAACCTGGCAAAAACAAAGACCCAGGGGAAGAGTACACAGTGGGGGGTGAGATACTAACAACAACAACAAAAATGGAAAGGGACCTGGGGGTAATCATATCAGATGACCTTAAGGTGGGCAAAAAATGTGAGAAGGCAGTAAGGTGGGCTGGCGGGATACTGGGATGTTTAGGGAGAGGCATCACCACTAGAAAACAAAAAGCTGTCATCCCTCTGTACTGACAATTGGTGAAACCCTATCTGGAGTATTGTGTGCAGTTCTGGAGACCCCATCTCCACAAGGACATAGACAGGATGGAGGCTGTCCAGAAGAGGGCAACTAAAATGGTCCAGGGTCTACACCAGAAGACATATGAAGAGAGATTACAGGGTCTTAATATGCATATCCTCAAGGGGGGGGGGGGGACATGATAGAAACTTTCAGGTATCGTAAGGGAATCAACAAAGTCCAAGACAGTAGCATCTTTCAGAAAAAGAGATGTGCAAGAACATGGGGGCACAATGTGAAGATAGAGGGCGGATGGCTCAGAGGTAATGTGAGGAAGTATTTTTTCACAGAGAGGGTTGTGGATACATGGAACAGCCTTCCTGAGGAGGTAGTGGAGTCAAAAACAGCGGGGAATTCAAGAATTCATGGGACAGACATAAGGCAATTCTAGTGGGAAGGTAGGAGGAAATAGGCTGTTTGTTAACAAGGATCTGCAGCTTATCCTTTAGGTAGGGAAATGGGCAGACTAGGTGGGCCAAGCGGTCCTTGTCTGTTGTCAAATTCTATGTTTCTATGTTTCATTTGTCTCTATGAAAAAAGGGTGATCAGGAATACATTATGGCAATAGATGACAGGGTTCAAACCATGCATTTGTGGAGGCATCTACCTTTTTCTAGAATGCTTTGATCACCACCTGCTTTATCTACTGTCTTTCTCTGTCCACACCCTCCACTTCCCTGGTTCCCCTACCCACTCTGAGCTCTAATAAGAGGACTTATCTACACTGCATGCCCTTCACCTCAGCACTTACCATCCTCACAATGGGACAAATTGCACTTGTATTGTTTCCACAAAATGTAACTATTGTTTGCTTGTTCTTATCCTTGATGTATATGCTTATCTGTTCATCCTGTACCTGTTTATTTGTATCGCCCTACTGATTGCTTGTATTTCACATTGTTGTAATTCCCTTGCAGTGTTCTGTAAACCATGCTCTTGTAATCTCCCAGGTCCCAGGCCACAGAGATCCAGGAGGAACAAAATGGGGGAGAGATACTGTGGGTTAAGATGGAAAGGAAAATGGGGACAGCCATCCGCACAGGTGTGGTCTATAGACCACCAGCCCAGGAGGAAGAAACAGATAGGGAGCTGATGCTAGCCATCCAAAGGATGGCAGACAAGGGTGAGGTAGTACTGGTTGGAGACTTCAATATTCCAGACGTGGACTGGAGCATCCCAGCAGCAGCATCAACTAGGAGCAGATTTATCCTGGACTCCCTTCAGGGTGCCTTCCTCAAGCAACTGGTCATGGAACCAACTCAGCAGAAGGCAATACTGGACCTTGTGCTCACAAACAGGGACAGTGTGATGGGGGGGTAACAGTGGGGGAGCACCTGGGAAACAGTGACCACCAGTCATTGTGGTTTGAAATCACAGAAAGAGCAGAACCAAACCACACAAAAACACGTATCCTGGATTTTAGGGGGCAGACTTTGGGAAAATGGGGAGATACTTGAAAGAGGCATTAAGGGGAATGGGACAGGAATCAGGGGTTGAGGAACAGTGGGCAGTATTTAAAATGGGGATTACAAGAACAACAGAATTATGCATTAAGCAGGTTAGCAAGAGGAAAGGAAGAGGAGACCATTATGGTTTTCCAAAGAGGTAGCAAAGAAAGTGAAAGCCAAAAAGATTGCATTCCGGCAATACAAAAAGACACAGGCAGAAGGGGATAGGGAGAAGTACCAGGAGAAGCAAAGGGAGGCAGGGAGGTCAGTAAGGAAGCCAAAGCTCAGACAGAAGAACACATTGCAAAATCAGTGGGTAGAGGGACAAAACCTTTTACAGGTACATAAGTGAAAAAGAAAGACAAAGGAGGGATAGTGAGACTGAAGGGAGGATGGGGCTGCGTGGAGGATGACAACAGTAAAGCTGACATATTGAACAGGTATTTCTGCTCAGTCTTTACTGAAGAGGAGGAGGTAATGGGTCTGAAGGGAGTACAAGGGTGAGAATGGTGCAGAAATGGACACAAGTCCCTTTACACGAGAAAGGGTCCTGAAAGAGCTGGAAGTAATAAGAGTTGATAAAGCAATGGGGCCAGATGGGTGCACCCCAGTGTCCAAAGAACTAAGAGAGGTGGTGGCTGAACCTCTGGCTATCCTGTTTAGCCGATCATTGGAAACAGGGAGGTACCCAAAGACTGGAGGACAGCAGATGTAGTCCCTTATACAAAAGTGGGAACAAAGAGGAAGCAGGGAACTACAGACCAGTCAGCCTCACTGGTAGTGGGGAAGATCATGGAAGCACTACTGAAGGAGAGATTGGTGGAACATCTGGTTGTCAATGGACCACAGGACCCAAGGCAGCATGGTTTCACCAGGGGAGGTCATGTCAGATCAACCTTGTTTAATTTTTGACTGGGTGACTAGGGAGGTGGATCAGGGGAGGGCAGTGGACATGGCCTATCTGGACTTCAGCAAGGCCTTTGACACTGTGCCACATAGAAGACTATTACACAAACTGGGGAATATGGGTGTGGGCAGGACAGTAGTGTGGTGGGTAGGTAACTGGCTGGGTGGCAGGACACAGAGGGTGGTGGTAAATGGCTGTCACTCCACAGAGGGAAGAGAGTGACCAGTGGGGTACCACAGGGATCAGTGCTGGGACCGGTCCTATTCAACATCTTCATCAGTGACATTGCGCAGGACCTAGAAGGCAGAATTTCACTGTTCGCTGATGACACAAAGCTCTGTAACAGAGTAGACACACCAGAGGTGTAGACAGAATGAGAAGCGACCTGCAGAAACTTGAAGAATGGTCAGGGGTTTGGCAGTTGAAATACAATGCAAAGAAGTGCAAGATAATGCATATGGGGCACAAAACCCTGGCACAATATATCAGTTGGGGGTGAGGATAAGCATGCCAAGCAGAGAAAAGGATCTTGGGGTTGTCATCTCTGATTACCCCTCTGTAGGAAACAGTACAAGGCAGCAGGTAAAGCAAATAGGATGCTGGGATGTATAGGCAGGGGCATCACCCAGCAGGAAAAAGGGAGGTCATAATTCCACTATACAAGACACTAGTGAGGCCCCACCTGGAGTACAGTGTACAGTTCTGGAGACCACCTCACGTAAGGACATAGACAGGGTGAGAAGGTTCAGAGGAGGGCAACAAAGATGGTGCATGGATTGCATCACAAGTCCTATGAAGACAGGTTGAAGGAACTGAACATGTACTCCTGGAGGAGAGGAGGAGAGGGATATGATAGAGACATACAAGTATCTTACAGGGAGGAACAGGGTGCAGGAAAACACTATTTTTAAGCAAAAAGATGTTCCAGGACTAGAGGCATGGGATGAAGTTGGAGGAGGATACATTCAGAGGAAACATGAGAAAGAATTTCTTCACAGAATGGGTGGTGGACAAGTGGAACACCCTGCCAGAGGAAGTGGTGGGGGCTGAAACAATCACGGGATTTAAGAATGCATGGGATAGACATAAAGGAATTCTGGAGGTCAGGGGTAAGGGGCAACAGACTTCTAGGAAAACAAACTGAACTTACAAGCTCAAATAGGCAGACTGGGTGGGCCATAGGCCCTTATCTGCCGACACTGTCTATGTATCTATGTATCTATGTATCATACCTGAAAAGAAGCATTCCTTGTCTAGTGTGCTTACCTGGTAAACAAAAGCTAATGAATAAATAAAACTTATTGTGCTGATGGTGATAATGGTAAAGGGCACAGTGTTTCTTTTTCTTTTTATACATTTTTTCCATAAAATTGGTGAAGAAAAATGAAATATGTTTATTAAATGTTTTGATTTTACTTCACTTTCAGCCTAAACAGATAAGAACTGCATAATTTTCCATGAGTGAATCCCTTGTAAACTAGGAAAGGTTTTATTAGGGGGTCAGGAACTTGGGGACAGTGTTCAAAAAAGGCAACATGGATAAGGCAGAAAATGTAAAAAATCACAGATGCAGATCCCTCCACCTCCAGGCCACAGTGTTATCCCAGCATTTTCAACAATCCTCTTCCTCTGGTGCACAGCACCTAAAGTCCCTTTGGGCCTGGAATGTCTATTGTCTCTACATGAGCACACTGAGTAATCACTGGTTGCAGACTTTATGGACATATGGTGCAGTACCAATGGAAGGAACTTCTGAAGGAAGTGTATTCAAATAAATATCTCTTAAGGCTGGCAATTAAGCTGTGCTAGCAACAGGCTTTCAAACAGTATCTAAAGGAGATAGTTGACTCCCCTCTTGTGCACTATTACGATTGCAGAGTTTTTAGCAGCCAGCCCGGTGGCACTGAGGGTTGAGGCACTGGACGCCACACCTTGCATCATGCCAGTAACCTGGGTTCAGAAACGAGCCTGGAGCATCAGGGTCAGCAGGGACGGGAGGTGATTGAGCATCCAGAGGACTGCTCTCACCTCCCAGGGGTGGGAGGGATGGATGGCCACTGTTCTAGTGGCCTCTAGTGTCAGCTGGAGGGCATGGTAACTAGTGTCTGCAAGAAGTGGGGCAAGCTCTGGCAGATGACTAACATGTGTGCATGGGTGCGCATACATGATGTGCAGGACACCATTGCATGCCCAGAGCTCAGGGGAAAAGTGGAAAAATCACCATCCCTAGTAGGCAAAGGTGGGTCCAGGAGCTATCCCCCATGTCCAATGTTGAGTGCGCCGGCTGTCCCCGATACTCCCTCCTTCCTTGGGACACCCACCCAGATTTCAGAAGGGGTGCCAGAGTGCAGGTGGCCCCACCCTGGGGGGGCTTAATCCAGGGGAACCGGTGCCTGAGAATTGGAGCTGGAGCTGCGACTAGTGGGTGACAGGACTGAGACTACGACTGGGTGGGATGGAGGTAGGCTGAGAGTCCCACTGAAGAGAGTCTGGGGTCAGAGTTAAGGTGAAGATAAATAAAGTTAGGAAAAAAAAGATTGCACAGTTTTTGGACAAATCCTAACTAGCTGAATCCTTATCTGTCTACAAACATTGCAGTGTCAGGTCCTGGCCTTTACTGATGGATATGTAAGGATGGATCTGCACAGAAAATTCTAGGGGGCATACTCAATGACGATTCTGCAGTCTGGCTTGGCTAAAAGTGTAGCAAACCTAACACTTTCTTTGATCACAAAAGGTTCAGGCTGTTATGAATCTGTGGAACTCCTGGTGGATCATCTTCACCCCTTTGAGGGGACTTCTGTTCACCCAACCAAAGAGAGGCAGTTATTCAGGGCACAGGTGCCAGGATCCTCCACAAGAACAAATACTTAATTTCCAGAAAAAGTCATGCTGGATTTTCTCAAAGAATTGGAGCAATGTTAAGCAACCACTTCTCTGATTGTTGAGGTGTGAGGCATGAACTTTAGACATCAGGCTGTGGTTCATCTTTGTAGCATCCTAGGCAGGTAACTCTGACTGAATAGTCAACCCAGATGCTGAGCTGGAAGCACCTCAGCCTCTTTTTGTAGATCAGACTATTCCCTCTCTCAGAATGAGCTGTCTTAGCACTCTGCAACCAGTCCCAATTCTCACAGCTCCAACTTCTATTGATCAAGACAGTCACAAGTGGGTAAAGGAACACTTTGGTCCTTTTTGTACCCTTTCTGTACTGCATTCTCAAATCCTCTTATCCTCTCCTTACTAGAAACTTTCATCCAGTTAGTAGGGGCACATCATGAGGCTTTGCTGCCTCTGATTGGCTCCTCACTTTCCCGTTTTGCAGACAACCTTTGGCCCTATCCATATGTCCATAGGGCTAGAGGATAATCAAGATGGTGGCCCCATCCTTTTGAAACATTTTTATTATTTTAAAATATTTTGATCCCATGTACCAGCTTCCAGCCATATTAGTGATGCCTCAGGCACCTCAACCAACAAAACAGCTAGTTTTGGGAGTTTCCAGACTGCTTGTCTACACTGGGGATAAGTAAGTTGTAATTCATGATCACCTCTGTGTGCTCTGCCCTCAGCCTCTGGCAGCCAGCCTATGTTCTGTGCCATCTACTGGCAGGGAGACAACAACTTTATAATATTTTGTTATATCAGTCTCGCAGTATGGGTGACTCACCTACAATTGGACCCATGTTGATAGCTCACAGCCATGAGAATCAAGTGTGACTAACAGCCCCAAAAGAGAAATGCAGCCTCCAAATTGCTGCCTGATCCCCCTGCAGAATCCCATGGGAACAGGGCGAGTTTGCCAAATGCAGCATTGTGGCCATGGAACAGAGGCACTGTGCAACTGTGATGGGTACAGGTTGTCTGTTCTCAGGAGGGTACAAGAGGTAGGTCCCCAATTTGGGGGGGTTACACTAATGCAACAGTTTTAATTGTCTATATCTTTATACATACACTATCTATCTATCTATCTATCTATCTATCTATCTATCTATCTATCTATCTATCTATATATTAGAGGCAAAAAACTCTGTTTAATGCATCAGTTAGGGTTGTTCCACAGCAACAAAAGTGAGGAAATTCGATGTTAGGGTTGAAACCCCCTTTGCACCCCTCCAGCCCACCCCCCCAAATGGAATTGGGGTGTGCACTGGGGTCATCGGCCCTAAGTGTCACCCCATCACATGTGGAAAGAAGCTGAGGAATAGGAGAATGGGGTGACAGTTAGGACCAATGACCCCAGTGTGCACCCTGATTCCATTTGGGGGGAGGGCTGGAGAGGTGCAAAGGGGGTTTCAACCCCAACATCGAATTTCATCACTTTTGTCGCTGTGGAACAACCCTAACTGATGCATTAAATGGATTTTTGTGCCTCTAATTTTCCTTCTTTTTGAGAATGATAATGAGAAATAGTGAATGTAATGCAGCGACGGGAGCACGGGGGTAACATTGTGCCCGCAAACCCAAATCATAATGCGCATGGTGATGCAAATCAAAACAGAAAGAGAAACAGTACTGTAGACAGAAATGTTAAAAACAACGCAAATGCAACCGCAAATGAAAACGCAAAGGGTAACGCACATGGTGGCGTAAACGAGAACGGTAAGGGAAACGGGTACGGAACCGCAAGCAGAAATGGTAATGGTAACAGTAACGTAAGCGCACAGGCTGGTTTTAGCCAAAAGCTGTATAGAGAAAGACAGTGAGTACAAAGAATGTATGCAAAATAATGACTCTCGGAACACAAAAATGAGGACTTGGAATAGTAAATTGCTTATATCTCAGTAACCGTATTACACAAAAATTTTTTTAAAAGTAATATGAATTATCACTTTCCTGGCTAGTTTTGTATGGGGGCTAAGAAATTTTTTGACAAAAAATACGTCTCTCACACCATTTTCGAGATACAGGCCCTGAAAGGCGCGGCGAATGCCGTAATGATATCCTATGGGAAAAAAACAGAAGTTCGGACTGCCATAACTTTGCCTCTCTGTAATATTTTTTCACCAAACCACTGAAAGGCACATCTGTGGGATGTTGGCTGTGTTCCTTGCAAATTTCATCCCAAAAGACCAAACCGTTAATTTGCAGCAGGGCACCAAACGATTGCTGCAATGCATCGTATGCCGTAATGTTATCCTATGGAAAAAAGCGTCAAATTTGGAGTATTGTAACTTTGCCGCCGTGTAATATTTTTTAAACAAAACACTGAAAGGCACATCTGTGAGATGTTGGATGGGCTCCTTCCAAATTTCAGCCCAAAACTCCAAACCGTTCTTTTGCAGTGGAGTGCCAAAGAATTGCTGTCATTTTCCCACAGACTAGAAAAGCACTGTTGCACTATGTAAAGCTACAAAAATTTCAACACTTTATGAGCACGAAAGTACTTTGCAAAAGTACTTTTTCCAGAAATTTGAAAAACATATTTCTGGGGTGTTTTACCCCAAAATAAAGACATGGCTAGCATCCTCAGGGTCCGACTAGGTGAATACAAAAAGAATTAGGTTGCTAGAGGGTCCCAAATTTAAATGCCAAGCATTTTTCTGATCACTAACTGAAAACAAGATGATGGATTTGCAAAAGTAAGAGGGCCATTTGCGAAAGTAAAAATGCATTTGCAACACTGTCAAACTTTTTGTTAACTTTTCCCATTGACTTATAATGGGAAATTGTATTTTGAATAACTTTTGAACCTTTTAATATTTTTTCATGAAATCTTCAAAAGGCACATTGGGGACCCTGGCTGCATGTTCCCTGAAGATTTCAGGCCAGTCACACAAACTGTGCGACCTGTAGGTGCGACCGTAGAATTCCAGAAAAACCGTAAACGCAAGTGCTGACCACGCTTAATAACTCCGCAGCTGTGTATCTGACTGGTACAAAACTTGGCAGATCCCAAGGTGTATGGGTCTTGATTGTGTATTCCAAATTTCAGGCACATCTGTCAAATGGTTGCAAAGTTATTAAGGTGCAAAATTTTTAGTTTAACATTTAAATGTCTCCTCAACCCTAACTATGGTAGCACTACCGTGCTGCCATGATATATATATATATATATATATATATATATAAAATGAAGTTTTTCTGCAAAGAATATCCTTATTTTTTGAGATACTATAATGGTATCCTTATTTCCTGTGAAAGCACAAGGCCCAGAGGGCCCTGCACTTCAATCCTTATATATTTGAATCCTTATTTGCATCCCATCCATCCACATGTATGTTGTTATCCTTATTTCCTGAGGAAACACAGGGTTGTCTTAGCCAGGCACTCCAGTCACTCCATAATTGTATCCTTTTTGCAAAAAAAGATTAGCCATTTGCAAAAAAGGATCCTTATTCAAGTCTCATATCTACAACTGAGAGTGCTACTGAGCATGCTCATTACCAGAATTTTCAAACCCTTAGAACTCCAGACTAGATTAATATATTTTCACTAAACCTGCAAAGGACACATCTACGAGGCAAGTCCATTCTGCTCTCAAAATTTCAGACCAAAATTCCAAACTGTTTCTGCACAGTGGAGTGACAAAGAAACACCTCACATTACAACGTTATCCTAAGGGGAAGTGAAGCAAAATTTTAAACCAGTATAACTGCAGATAAAATTAATCTGTTGTCACAAAACCAGCAAAAGGCACATCTGTGGGGCAAGTCCTTTCTACCCTGAAAGTTTTGCCAAAACTCCAAACCATTTCTTCACTGTGTAGTGACAAAGACATGGCTGTGTTATAAGCATTTTGGGTGCTCTAAACAGGATCCTTTTTCTTGTTCTTTTTTTAGTTATTTGTGAAACGGGATTCCTTTTTTCGTGTTCTTTTTTTTTTGCAGTTTGCAAATAAGGATTCCCAAGCACGAACAAAGACATGAAACAAGATTTCAAAATGTTCAAAAAACACATTTACAACTAATTTTTCCCAAAACTAACATGAGAATTGGGTGAAACAGGTCCCGATTACCAGAACACATGCATTGGTTTCTACTGAATACATAAGTGTTTTGAGTTATTTAATTTTGTTTCCTTCGCTAACTGAAAAACAAAGTGGTGGCTGCATGAAAAAAGATATCCCATTTGTGACACAGGATCACTGATTTGCGAAAAGGGATTACCAGTTTGTGACAAAGGATCCTTTTTCAAGTGAGATATCTAACTGTTCCCATGGAAAATAATGGGGGATTTAAAAAAAATTAATAACTTTGTAATGGATTTTAATTTTTTCACCAAACCAGTAAAAGACGCATCTACAAGTCAAATCCTATCTTCCCTCAAAATTTCAGACCACAATTTCAAATTGTTTCTGTGTTGCAGCTTGATAAAGAAATGGCAAAAAAAAGTAAGTTACACAGTTTCTGACATGCCATATCTCCACACCCACACATCCAGCTGGAACGAAACTTGCCACATCAAGAGATCTTCAGTCCTTGATGGCATTGCAACATTTCATGCAAATCAGTTGAATGGTTGCAAACTTATTAATGTGCAAAATTTCGAGTTTAACATAGACGTGACTGTTCAACCCTAACTCTAGGGGTGCAACAGCACACCTATAATAGATCTATAGTATAGAGGCCCAGTAGGACCCATAGTTAGAGTTAAGTAGGCTGTTTTATGTTAACCCACAATTTTTACACCTTAATAACTTTGGCGTCATTTGATGAAATAGCCCAAAATTTGGCATGTGCAGTCAGATGGTTAGAGTTGCAAGACATGAAAGTTTTATGATGGCATCTTTTTCACCTTCCAAGATACAGCGCAACATAGTAAACAAAAAACAAAACAAAACAAAAACAGGAAAAAAGTAGCCTATACTTAACATTGTGTATTTTTTGCTCTCACCTACAGCCTAGATGGTGTAGACATTTTTCATTACATTTTCAGGGTTGAAGGTGCTTGTGTCAAGAGTGTGCCTTTGGAAGGTTTCCTGAAAAAATATTATACTGCTTTAGAGTTATAAGGAGTTTTGAGTTAACTGAAAAATGTGAATGGTTAAAAAAGACTATTGCAAATGGTAAAGAAAAAGCTATCGCACGTGATATATTTTCATGATTTACTTGTGTGAGAAAAAGTACTGATCGTGACAGCCACCATCTTCTTTACTTTTTTTAAACGTCAAGTGGCTTACCTACAAAATGTGTGCATAAAACTACAATCCAATATTTGTATTTTGGAAACTGAAGTTATTCAGCAAAATTCTGGTACTGGATTGTAAAAAATATGTCTTAAAATACTGTATATCATTCTGTGTCAGGATTGTTTTTAGCAGTTTGTCACACTTTTACCATTCATGACTTGTCATTTTTACCTGTTGTCCAGTAATTTGCAACATGTTGTTTGCAACATGTAATTCATGACATGTGTTTTTATGTAAACTAAGTTAAGTGTGGTTCAATGTATTTTAATGGGGTTTTGAACTTTTATTCATAACTATGTCCTTTTTGCATATTTTAACATTGAAATATAGAAACATAGACTTTGACAGCAGATAAGGACCGCTTGGCCCACCTAGTCTGCCCATTTTCCTATCTATTGAATAAGCTGCAGATCCTAGTTAACCAACAACCTATTTCTTCCTACCCCCCACAAGGATTGACTTATGTCTGTCCCATGCATTCTTGAATTCCCCCACTGTTTTTGATCCTATGACCTCCTCAGGAAGACCGTTCCATGTGTCCACCACCCTCTCTGTGAAAAAATACTTCCTCACTTTGCCCCTGAGCCATTTCCCCTCTATCTTGAAATTGTGTCCCCTTGTTCTTGCACATCTCTTTTTCTGAAAGATGCTACCCTCTTGGACTTTGTTGATTCCCTTGAGGTACATAAAAGTTTCTATCATGTCCCCCCTCTTCCTCCTTTCCTCGTGGGTATACATATTAAGCTCCTTTAGTCTCTCTTTGTATGACTTTTGTTGCAGACCCTGCATTATTTTGGTTGCCCTCCTCTGGACTGCTTCCATCCTGTCTATGTCCTTGCAGAGATGGGGTCTCCAGAACTGCAAACAGTACTCCAGATGGGGTCTTACCAACTGTCTGTACAGAGGGATAACAACTTCCAGCTTTCTACTGGTGATGCCTCTCCCCATACATCCCAGTATCCCCCAGCCATCCCTACTGCCTTCTCACATTGTTTGCTTACCTTTAGGTCATCTGTCTGATATGACTACCCCAGGTCCCTTTCCATTTTTGTTGTTGTTACTATCCCCCCCCCCATTGTGTACTCTTCCCCTGGGTTTTTGTTTCACAGGTGCATTACTTTGCACTTCTTTGCATTGAATCTAAGATGCCATACTTTTGACCATTTCTCCAACGTTGCCAAGTCCCTTCTCATCCTTACCATCCCCCCCCTTGTGAATCAATCCTGTTGCAGATCTTTGTGTCATCTGCAAAGAGCCATACTTTTCCTTCCAGTCCCTCTGCAATGTCATGTGTAAAGACATTGAAAAGGACTGGACATATTACTGAACCCTGTGGTACCCCACTAGTAACCCCCATTTCTTTGGAGTGGACTCCATTTACTATTATTCTCTGTGTCCTGTTGTCCAGCCAATGTTTTACCCAGGCTACCACACTGGGACCCACTCCCAGGCTGGCAAATTTGTTTATTAATCTCGTGTGTGGGACTGTGTCAAATGCCTTGCTAAAGTCAAGGTAGGACCCAAATTTTCAACAAGGCATTTTTGGGACCCCGCTTTAAGGCCAGTGGTGGTGGAATTATACAAGTCAGGCTGGAAAGGTGATTTCGTGGTTGCTTGGTGAAATCACATTTCAAGCAGGATTTGAAAACTTTCATCACACTTGTTCATGAAGTGGGTCAAAAAGGATCCTATGTTAAAAATTTGGGGTCAAAATATGTAAAAATGACAAAGCTATGAGCATGCATTGTAACTCATAATTTTTACTTGCATCCCCTTGCTGGGGGGGGGGGATGTGCCAAGCCCAACACTTCTGTAGGTGGACGGAGTCCTCCCTTTGGGTCCTGTGCATCTGCACCCCATCATGCAGGTCCCAAACAGACTTGCATGAATGAGGATACTATTCCAGCATCTCAAAAGGAAAGGAAATTCTTTGCAAAAAACTGTCTTAATGTACAAAATAAGGTAACTTAATGCCCACCTCTAAACAGCAAAAGGAGAAAACATTAAGGTTTGGGGTCTCCAGTGTCTTGGCAAATAAGTGGTGAGGTCTTCTTGGGGCTCTTTCTGTGCTAACATGCCTTACCTCTCCACTTTCAATAGCCGCATTTATCTCCATTTTAGCCTTGACTGCCAAACTCCTTCAGCTAACTATGTTTCTCACTCTCCCCTCTCCTCCCTTATCCCCTCCTGTTTCTCTCTCTCTCATCTTCCTTCCCTCCCCCCCATTATCCCCCTCCTTGCCTTCTCACTTCTTGGCAGCATTGGCAGCACTGGCTTTACCTCACCTCACCTGCTTATTCTCTCTTAGCACCTCCACTCCATGGCACCTCCCTCCCACCACCCCTCACAGCTTGCCCTCACACCTCCCATCCCCTATCCCTTACCCTCTCCCCCAATGTCCTATCCCTCATCCCGTCTCCCTTTCTTCACCCTTCATTCACCCCTCACTGCTCCCCTCCCACCTCCTGAACCTCTCTACAGTTGTCCTCCATGCAGTGTTCTGCCAAATCAAAACTCTCCCCTTTCCTGCCCCTCTCCCTTCTCCTGCTGCTTTTTGCTGGTGACATCCAACCTCGACCTGGCCCCCCCAAGCCCCAATCCACCTTCATCTCATCCACAATCCTCCCAGGGTCGACCTCTTCCTCTCTACCTAAGGGCCTCCATATTTATCATCTCTATACCAGGAGTCTCCTCCCTAGATTGGATGCCCCAAATGTGTGGATTACCCAATATCACTCTGACATACTCTGCATATCAGAAACTTGTCTCTCTGCCAAAATCCCTAACTCCTCTCTTGCCATCCCCAACTTTAACTTACTCCACCAGGATAGAGGTAAGTGAGGTGGGGGTGTAGCCTTGTAGATCAGGCAATCCATCTTGAGCTCTGTCATCTTCAAAGAATCTAGCTCTTCTATATGCCCCACCTAAGGTCTCACCTGACTCCATCATAAAGACCATTTCCTCTATCTCCACCCTCACATCCAGAGGTGAACTTTTGCTCTTAGGTGACTTCAATCTTGACTGGCTCACCTCATCTGCCAAGCCCACCACCCTATTGATTGAAGCCCTCAACCCCTCTCAACTTATCCAGGAACCTACCCATCTAAAACCTCAGTCTCAAAGTCACTCCCTTCTAGATTTTATTTTATCCTCCTACCCTCACTGCATCACTGCCTTGGGCATCCTCTCCAACACCCTTAACAATCACTGTATTATCTACTGCATTCACAAACTCCCCACTCCCCTCCCAAATTCATATGGTCCCACCCCCTTCATTCCCTCAGTAAAGCCACCCTGCTGCATGATCTCACAAATGTTGACTGGCAACCAGTCTTTTCCACCCTGGATGTTGACCTTGCCTTATCCTACTTCCATAATATCTTTACTAGCATCTGGGACCTACACACACCCCTTAGGAAAGTAAGGGTGAAACAGTTCCACCACCCCTGGATCACTTCCAAACTCATTGCCTTGTGTCGCTCCAGGGATAAAGCCTGGAGATGATATAAAACATTCCATACACAAAGCGACCTCCAATCCTGCAAACAACTTAGAAACAGGTACAACAAGGCCATTCACCAGTCTAAAGCCTCTTACTTCCAATCTGTGCTTGATCAGAGCCCAAACTCTCTAGCTTCCTTCTGGAAGATGATCCACTCATTCCTGGATCCCCCCCTCCAAACAAACCTGCCCAGTCCTCAAAATCAATGGCTGCCCTGTTTCTGACCCTGTCTCCATAGCTGAGACTTTCAAAAAGTTCTTCATCTCTTGTGCCCTGCCCGACTCCCCCCCGCCACCTGGCCATGAATCTCTCTTTCCCTCCTCCAGCTTCCTCTTTCCTCCCTTCTCTCCTCTCAAGGTTCACTCTCATCTCTTTTGACCCCTCCAAATCTAGCCCTAACAGCCTCCACCCTAGATTGCTCTAGATCTCCACCCCCGCAATAGTCACCCCCTTGACATATCTACTAAATCTCTCTCTCTCTCTCTCAACAGTCTTTGTTCTCAATGACTGGAAATCCACCAAAGTCCTCCCTTCACACAAGGGTGGTGGCCCATCTTCTCCTGGAAATTATCGGCCCATCTCGCTCCTAGCCTCCCTTGCTAAACTCCAGGAATCCCTCCTTCTGGATAATCTGTCTGATTTCCTCTCCTCCAACAACTCCTATCACTTGTGCAATCTGGTTTTCAGAAACAGTACTCAACTATCACCTCTCTGCTGCGTGTCACTGACTCTGTCTTCACTGCAGTGGACCAAAGCAAAATCGCTGCTGCTACCTTCATCGATCCAGCTAAAGCTTCCGACTCTGTCTCTCACCTTCTCCTTCTTCATAAACTTAACTCTTTTAGCCTTGCCAAACCCACAGTTGGTTGGTTTTGTTCTTACCTCCACAATCAGTCCAAATAGGTGATGCATTCTCTACTCTTCTCCCCATTCTCTCTGGAGTTACTCAAGGTTCTATCCTTAGCCCCATTCTCTTCTGTCTTTTCATAAATAACCTTCCCTCTGTCTATCTTTCCTCTAATATGCACATGTATGCAGATGAAACTGTCATCTACAGCTCTGGCCCCTCCTATGACATTGTTCTACCTAATCTCTGAGACGATTTCAACAGGAGCACAATCCTGGTTCCATTCAAACCAGCTAAAACTTAACATCAAAAAGACAGTTACCATGTTTTTTGATTCCTGGCAGAAGCTGTCCTCTCTCCCTGCCTCCACTCCCTCCAGTGATCTCCACCCTGGATGGTTCACCCCTTGAATTGGTCCATGTCTTCAAGTACCTGGGTGTTTGGCTGGAGAGTCATCTCTATTTCTCTACTCATATTGACACCATCTGCACCAAACTCTGGCCCAAACTTGCAGCCCTCTACACCACAAAGCCAGCCTCCCTCTCCCAACTCAGCGTGAACTAGTATTCAAAATAATTTTGCAAGTGCTGGATTATGCTGATGTAGTCTATGGCACTGCCCCAGCCTCTTCCCTCTCCAAACTTGACATACTACTCAATTCCTTCTGCCGCTTTGCCACTGCCTCCCCCCACTTATCTATCACTGCCTCCTACATGCTGCACTCTCCCTTGCACCACTTTCTCACAGGAGATCGATCCACTGCTCTTCTCTCATTGCTAAACATTGGTTTGACTCCTTCCCCTCCTATCTCTTATCCTGCCTCTCACCAGCCATGCCCACAACCTCCTCTCTCTGCCACAGGGATTTATGGACCTTCTTCATTCCCCATCCACACCCTACTGCTGGCCAGTCCACCTTCACGTACCAGCTCCCTTTACTCTGGAATAATCTACCCTCTGACATTCGCCTTGCCTCTCCTCTTTCATCTTTCAAAAGACTCCTCAGACTTCTCCCTTCCCCTCTGTGCCTCCAATGCTCCTAACCCCCTTCCTCCACCTTCATCCCACCTCCCATCTCCTCTGTGTTTTTCCTACACAAGCCTCCTGCTCTGTGTCCACAGGTCTTGTCGATCAGAGTTGACTACCCTCTTGATCTCAAGCTAAACCACTGCCTTAACTTGTCACAGTATATTACTGATTGTTATGCATTGAATCCTGTCTTATATTTAGTGTCATACTTTGTATATATTTTACACAAACAATAGTCTTTTCTTGTAACTTTTATATTAATAATTGTACTGAAATATTTGTTTATTCCTGTGTATACCTTATCCCCGGGTCACGCCTGGAAATGAGCCTCGGCTCAGTGTGCCTTTCCCGAGCGCCAATTTTAAATAAATAAATAAAAATAAAATAAATAATAAAATTCACCCCACAGAGGCTTACGAGACTCACTTCCCTCCCTATCTCCCATTTATCCAACAAAGGCTTGTCAGACTCACTTTTCTACTATTATTCCAAAGCCTTGATGGTTCTGCGATTTTAGGATTTATCCTCCTTCAAGTACCTCAGGCTCTGGCTGGACTCTCACCTTGATTTCCCAGTGCACATTGCTGCCACACACCATAAACTCCACCCAAAGCTTGGTACACTGTACAGGAACACATTACTCACTATGGTGACACAATTTAAAGGGGATCTCCCAAATCTTTCCTTGCCAAACTGGATCCCTTCTTTCACCCTTTTTGTCATTTTGCCTTAGACTGTTCCTTCATACACTCCACTGCTCTCTACTCTGCTCTTTTCTTCCTCCTTGGATGCCTTGTGCCTTTTCCATTGTGCCTCCTTTTTATACAAATTCTGGTTTGGACCCCTTTCCTCCTACCTTACCTCCCTACTATCCTATCCCCCTTCCTTCCTCTCCCCAGCAATGTTTCCCATTCCTCTTCTCTTCTATTCTAGCTAGGAAACCTACTGTTGGTCAAACTGCATTCTCATTTCTCTTTGCTAAACTGTGATCAACGTTTCCCTGTCAATCCACTTTGCCTCTTCTCCCTTCTCCTTTACATCTCTTTGTAACTTTTCTACTCCCAACTGCAACTGTTCATGACCCCTACTTCTGCGATCTCCATCCTTCCTGCTCATATTTCCCTGGCTATTTTGCTCTCCCCCTCCCTTACTATGCCCGTATGGGTAATTTCCCTTTGTTTATCTCAGCTCAATTTTATCTGCCCCAACTTAACTGTTTTTGGCTTGCATTGTTTATGATTATGCTCTTTTAAAACTCTTTACTACCTGAAGTGCTTTCTGAAGTCTGAGTTTTCCACTGATTAACTTCAATACAAAATGGCCTCCTTGTCAAAACTGAGTTAATGTGCTGTATCACTGTACATGACTACTAGTTCTGTAATGCTGTGTATTACTATTTTTTTTCCTTCTTGTACTATCTTCCATACTCCTTACCACAAGATGCATCTGGAAATAATCTGTTATCAACTCAGCATATCTTTCTTTGCAAAACTTTTGAAATAAATGAATACATAAATAGACAAATAAATATGTTCATACCCTTGAATCTGACCTAAAATACAAAACATTAAACAATGTAGTGCAATCCTGATTGATGACTCTGTAGACCCACTAGACCTCCCAGGTGGCAGTAAACCCTGACATGCTAGCCATTAAATAGGGCTTAGTTGTGTTGCTCTTTAGGTGAAGGGACCTGGGTTTATAGGTGTAATAATTCTTTGATTTCAGAAGTTACATGGTACCTCCAGACGAGGTGGCTCCTTTTGTAAGAATGACTCAGGGTGGACGTAGAACCCTTTCCTAATCTGTGCATCAAGATGAGGAAACTAAGACTCACCATACATATTGGGAGGTACAGCTTGCAGCTTCCATGGCAAAATCCCCCTAGCAGGACGTGAGCCCTGATGCTTCAGTCACACAATTCATACCTGATTCATGATAGGATCTGGATTTGATACTTCACTTTGCAGCTGGTAAACTGAGACACACACATTTTTGTCTTTTCTCATATAGGTATTTGGGGCACCTTTTATCCCACAGATCTTTTACCCCACAACCCTGATACCTTCACACTTGTGCTGTACACTCATAGATACCCATGACTATGGAAACTTGTCTCTGACTCTGAAGTACCTTTACATGACATTAATAGCACTGGGTACTTCACTTACAGCATACATGCTCTGTGCTTTTGGGCACTTGTCTGCTACTTCATCTTAGTAGTGGAGCTCAGTTCATCATCCTTATGCCATAGCTCTCCTGTTGGGGATGTAACATAGAAACATAGACTTTGTGGGCAGAAAAGGACCACTTGGCCCACTCAGTCTGCCCAGATGGTCCCTGCTAGTCTGTCTCTGCAGACCTTAACTGGTCTCTGGTGACCCTCCCTTCTACCTGCCTATTTACTAATGCTCCATTGTCTATCCCACACATGCTTGAATTCCCTACTGTTTTTGCCTCCACCACTTCTGCCAACAGTATATTCAATGTGGCCACCACTCTTTCAGTCAAGTACTGTATTAATTCCTCACATCCTTCCTAAACCTCCCCTTCCAGCTTCATCACATGCCCTCTGGTTCTGGTCCTCTTTCTCATTTGAAAGGTAGCCAGAACCACCCCAACCTAGAGGAGGCTCTGCACAGGCCAGAGACAGGAGAAAAAGTTTGACAAGGGATGGTGAAGGATGGTAAGGCAATGGATGTCGGCTTCCCTGTTAGGAGGTTGGAGCGAATCCTCTGGGTCTCTTCAGCATAGCTCCCTTCCAGAAGATCTCCAGTAGCAGCCTTGGTTTGTTTTCTGCAGAAATTTGCCATCTAGTTGGGTCCCCCAGTGTGGGGAGTCAGTCTATTTGGCCAGTAAACAGACCCAGTGAACCTTTTATGCAGCAGGCTCCTGCAAAAGAGGCCTTATCTCTTCTTTGTGGTTGTGCATTCCCCAGGGTACAGAAATCCTTGTTGAACTCCAGGGGTGAGTAGGTTTGTTGGCCAGCATTTCCTTTAATAATTAATCATAGCTAGACCTGCTCCAGCCAGGGGAAAAATTGTTTGCTTAGCAGTCATATTGTTGTACTATGTAATTATTGTTTATGATTGTTAAATTGCTTCCATTGTAACCCCCCCAAGGGTGGAGGAAAGCTGCTTACCTTGTCCAACTGTATAGAGACAGAGAGAGGGAGAGAGAGAGAGAGAAAGAGAGAGAGAAATGAGAATCAAGAAGGCAGAAGCTAGGAGGGTTTAAACCAAATAATTGTTGGACCAAGATAAAAGGTGTTTGTGAGCTCCTCTCTTGAAGGAATCTCTGCTAGTCTAACTTATTCTAGGCAGTCTGTGCTCCAAACAGAGAGACTGGGGCACTCCCTCTCAGCCAAGAGTCAAAGAATTGCTAGGTAAAGCCAGGTCAAAGTATTATTGGTGAGAAGGTGCATTTCATGCTGAATCTCCTATTGTTAGCTGAAAGGGACTGATTCCAGGGGCACAAAGCAGATTGTAAGAGAATCCTGCTCTCAAGAGTCACAGGGTAATCTGAGCCCTAGTAATGGGGAAAGCTTAGTCCCTTATCCTTATGTAGTAGAAGGGCAGGGCAGCCCATAGCTGGGACAAAGAGACTAGGTACCCTGTCCTCCTCAATATTCAGAAGACACCCAGAGCTGATCCATAGTTACAAAGGGGTGGGTAATCAAACTGTTTCAATGCCCATGGAACAAACTGTATCAATGTAGTCATCAGCCAGACTCAGAGTCACATTGCCCATTCTCCTGCATAGACATTGTTCCCAGGTGGCAATAGTACCGGTGGCCTACACTAAGGCCTAGCCGAAGGTTGCCAGGCTCTGTGCCTCATCCCCCAAGGTGGCATAAGTACTGTTGGCCCATGCAAGAGGTCACACTGAGGGTCACCATGCTCATGATTGTACTGTCTGTAGGTGTCTCATGTTCCAGTGGCTCATCTAGAGGTCACACTGAAGACTGCCAGATTCTGTAGCTGCAGGGGGTGAGGTGGTAAGGGTTCCAGGGACCTACCAAAAGGCCATGCAGCAGATCATCACACTCAGCACCCTTTCCTTGACTGGATATCACCTGACCTCCTGCCCAAGGTCACTACAACTGACAACTCCAGATAAGGGTTCTCTTCCTCTACAACCAGGCATCAACACCCATCCTCAACCAGGTGCTTCCCTTTCGATGTTGTCTCAGTGACACCAGAAGGCCTACAGTGATTTACTCTGTTTCTGGTTCACTGAGCAATGCCCAATTTTATGTCCTGTATAGGAAGCGCTTCCTTGGGTTCACACCCAGTGGTCAGCCAATCAGAATACTAGAAACACAAGCTTGGTGCATCGGATTGCTACATCCTTAGGACTTGAATCACCTGTACTTTTATATAACATTGGTGGGGCCAGTTTGTAGTCCTGGTAATCTTATTCATTCATCTCTTGCGTGATAGTGATAGTGAATGCTAAGTCTTTTCTGTGTGCTCCAACTGTTCCTAATAAACCTTGCATCTTAGCTCTAGAGTACACCTCTAGCCTCTCCTTCCATATTTATCTCACATCACCCTAAACTATAGGGGTATGAACCACCACAGCTCGTCCACCACACATCCTGTTCACCCTGTGAGGTACTTGTAGGTCTCTATCATGTCCCTTATCACTCTCCTGTCTTCCATTTTAGTTACCATCCTGTGGACTGCCTGTACCCCATCTGTGTCATTTCCAAGGTGCATCCTTCAGATATGGACACAATACTCCAGGTGGGGTCTCACCAATGAGTGATACAAGGCAATGCCATCTCCTTCCTGCTGCTGGAGATACCTTTCCCTGTGCACATTGGCATCCCACTGGCGCTACCCACTGCTTTGTTACACTGCCTTGCCACTTTAAGGTCATCAGATATGCTAACCCAAGGTACCATTCCTGCTTAATGGCTTACAGTATCTCCCCTCAACCTATACTCAGTTCTTGGGTTCCTATGTCCTAATGTATGATTTTGCACTTTTTGGCATTGAAACCCAACTGCCATGCCCTTGATCACTCTTTGAGTTTACCAAGATACCTATGCATTCTTTACACCCCTTTCTTATAGTTCATCTTATTACATATTTTGGTATCATCTGCAAAAATGTATATCCTCCCTTCCACTTCATCTGCAATATCACTTATGAAGACATTAACGAGTACTGGTCCCAGTACTGAGCCCTGCAGCACCCTGCTGGTCACTATCTCATTATTAGATCGAGTGCTGTTAACCACTACCCTCTGTTGCCTGTCTGTTAACCAATTTGTAACCCAATTCACCAATTTAGACCCACTCCTAGTGTATTCAGTTTCCAAATCAGTCTCTTGTTCCTGTTCAGGGTTGAAGGTTTTGCTAAAATCCAGATAGGCCATGTCCACTGTCCTCCCCTTAGCTATTTCCCTGGTCACTCAGTTGGAGAATTCAATCAGATTTGTCTGGCATGTCTCCCCCTTCACCCATGAATCCATGCTGTCTTTGGTTGTGCAGCCCACTGGATTTAATATAGTCTATCAGCTTTTCCTTTAAAAGTGTTTCCATTAATTTCTCCACCAGTGAGGTGAGACTAACTAGTCTAAAGTTACTAGCCTCTTTCCTGATGCTGTCCTTATGTAGAGGGACCATGTCTGCTCTCCTCCAGTCCACCAGAACCATGTCTGATTCTAGCTGTTGAATAAGGCTGTCAGCAGGGCAGCATGCACTGCCCTGAATTCTTTCAGTACACTTGAGTGTATTCATTCTGGTCCCATAGCCTCATACACTTTCAGAGCTGAAAGTACTTTTAGTACTCTTACCTCTAAAAATAGACTTGAGTCCACCTCCCTTCCCCCTTTGTTTCTACTGATCACTGGTGGTCCATTCCCCTTCCCCCTGCTGTGAAAACTAAACCATTGTACCTGTTTAGGATGTTTGATTTTTCCTTGTCACCTTCTGCATAGTCTCCCTCTTTTGCCCCCCTCAGCCTCATTATTCTTCTCCTTGCCTTCCTCTTCTCTCTTGTGTACTTGAAGACATTCTTATCCCATTTTCTATCCTTTGGTTATCCTCTCCTCTGTGCCTTTGCTCCCCTCACTGCCTTTCCTGCTTCCCTCTGTTTTACCTGGTACACCTCCCTGATTCCTCCCTCTGTGTTTCCTTATACATCCTGAATGCAACCCTTTTTTCCATCACCATCATGACCACTTCCCTACAGTATCATAATGGTCTCTTTTCCTGTTACTTTTACTCACTTCCTTCACTCAGAGGCTTTTTGCCTTAATTATGCCATCCCTTATTTGTCTGCAGTGCTCCTCTACTCCTCCCTGGCATTCATCCCACTAGGCAGTTTCTGAGGCAGTCTCCCATTTCCTTAAAATATGTCCTCCAAAAGTTCAGGACCCTCGTCCTTGAATGGTTTGCCTCTGCTCCCATTTTAGGATGGTAATGTCTGATAGTTCTGGAGTTGCAATGGAAAATGTTGAATCATACAAGTATTTAGGGTTTTGGCTTGATCAGTATGGTTCAGGGAATGTTCATGTGGAAAAAGTGGTTGTGCGAATTGGTAAGACGATAGGTTTTTTATTTAAAAATAAAAATTGTTTGGATTCAGTCACTATGAAAACTACAATTACTGCACACATACTTCCATTATTTGATTATGCTGATATTTTGTATGCTGGTGCAACTTTTGAGCCTCTTCATAAATTAGATGTACTTTACAATCGTTTGGCTCGTCTGTTACTGAAATGTCCAATGGATGTCCATCATTGTGTTTTGTATGCATTATTGGGTTGGGTATCATTAAAACAAAGAAGGGATAATCATAGATATATACTTGAATATTAGTGTGGATTGGGTCTTGTTCCTGATTATTTGTATAACAAATGATCTTTTAGAGCTATTGTTCTGTCATTGAGGAATGCTTCTGTGTGAGAACTTTTTGTTCCATTCACTAAAACTAAATGTTCCATTCAATTTTTAGTCAATTTGTTCCTCTGTTTTGGAATAGACTTCTACATGAATTTCATAGGTTAGATATGCCATCAACTTCTGTATCTATGTTAAAACAGCATTTGTCTTCATTTGACCATGTTTGTGAATGTTATTAATGTATTGTTGATGAAATTCTGTTTTTTGTACTTGTAAATTATAATTTGTAATTTTGTACTGCAATAAGGTCACCATTGTGAATGAGCTGATGCTCAATGGTTATTCCTTAATAAACAAACAAACAATTTTAATATTAAATCACACTGTACAGTGTTCACTGGTACCTAGGGGACTGTCCACTGTGACATCTGCAATGCTGTTCCTGTTTGTAAGCACCAGGTCCAGCACTGCTCCATCCCTTGTGAGTTTATTGACTAGTTGCCTGAGAAAGGCTCTTTGAGGATATCAAGAGTGACCTTACTCCTTGCTGAAGCTGCAGCTGTAAGGCTCCAATCCACATCTGTCAGACTGAAGTCACCAACTAGCAGCACCACTTCCTTATTTGGCATATACCTTGTGGGTGTCTCTAACTCCCAGAATCCTGAGGTTGGCCTCAAAGGCAACCCTGGCCCAACATGTCATGCTGCTTGGCTTAACATGGAGTATCCCAACAAGCTGCTAATTTTGGATTACATTGACAAACACTAGAGCTGTCTGCTGTAGTGGCCCCCTAGGACTCTCACTTACAAGTGCAAGCAAGAACATATTGGAATTCTCACTTTCCATGGAAAGATTCACAGACCTGTTACTGTTCAGGTCACACTACTTGCTAGTCTTTGGGCCAGATCCTCTGAGCCACCTCATTCTTCTCAACCTTTTTGTCACTAAAATAAGGGACACAGATATTCGAAATGGGCACGGTCAAAAAACTCACAAGCAAAGCAGCAAAAAACAAGGTAGCGCATCAGTAAAATGCCAAGTGCTACAAGCAAAGTACTTGGACTGACTGTTTGAGGGGGGATCTGCAACCTACACCCCCAAAACTAAATATGAAAACATCCCTGGGGGGAGGCAACTCAGGGATGGGGAGAAACTTGAGGGGGGAGGGAACAAACCTGCAGAATTGGGAATCAAACCCTTGCCCACCGGACATTCAACCTCCCTTCACTGCTCATGGCCCTAACCTCTGCACCATAGCAGCAGCTCAGTGACATAGCACACAGGGGAGCTTTTATCCTCTTCGTCCTGACTGCCAACACCTACAGGGATAGCACTAACATAGCTGTGCTATAGTATCCCTGGAACTGTATTGTCCTTCACTATTTTTGCCATGCGGATTATACTATGCTATAATCCGCACAACATATTCACTGGGTACCCTCAAAATGAGAGATAATAAGGGAGACTGAACCTCATAATGAGGGACAAATCCTCAGACATGAAGATGAAAGCTCAGGACACTGTGGAAACCATTGCCTATTCTTGAACAAAGCTTACTTTTTATGTAGTATCTTAGAATAATATGAAATTCTGCTTTAATACCCAAATTTACAGAATCTTTTCTTTGTGGGAAGTAACTTTTCCATGAGGGATGGGTGAGGTATAAAGCAATTTTAAGGGATAAAAGGAGGGATGTCCCTCATAATCAGAGACTGTTGAATAGCATGAGCCACCCTAATGAGCTACATCCTTCCAAAGCAACCCATGCATGTCCCACATCTATTATAGATCAAAGCTGTTATAGTCCTAGTAAGGAAAAGAACTTGTGCAATCACTCCTTGGTAATGATGACCTCCAGATTTTAATCTCCACACATTAACTGCAACCAAAGCTCTGGTCTGGCACCTCTTGCATTAAAGTTGATTTTAAAATATATCTTATAGTCCCATTTTGACATTACTGAAGTGTGTGTCTCACTCATTACATGATAAGCCCATCAATTCAACATATACACATTTTCTTATTAGTGACCAGACAAACTGTTGTGGTGTGTGGCTCAAGATGTCTTAAGTGGAACTGGCTCCAGGCCTCATTGTCCAGAGCCTGGTCTTCATGAGGGAGGCTAGCCCTGGATCAACCTGTCCTGGGCCAACCTTTGTACCATCCCTAAAGGATGACTGCATCCAGATGGCTATTCCCTCAGCCATTGCAAGCCCACAGTGACAACTCAAGCATGAGGTGCCAACCCAGGTTTACCTGAATAACAAGTGGGTCTCCAGTCACTGTGCTTATAGGATATCAGCCTGTACGTATGATTCTTGAAGTCCTCTTTGTCAGAACATTTTTTTTAACTTTATTTTCTATTTTTAGTGTGTGTGTGTTTAGTTTAGTTTTTACCAGGAGATGGACTGGGTACAGCCCTTTTTCAGTCACACCCGACATAAAAAAGACATACAATACATATAGTGCAATATATGCCATTAAAGTCTACAAGTTACAGACATTAACAGTGACATTTAACATAAGTACTATACAAATTTGTTAAAAGATGGTTACAATACTCAGCACTGTGTGCATTTCTAACAATACATGAAAATTCATTTAAAATAGTTGGTCCAAATCAAGAAAATAATTCTTACACATTTCCGGCTTTAAAAGGGAAGCAGAAAAGAGAGCAGATACACTATGCTTGGCTTAAGGGATGAAAATAGGGCTTCCAGTACTAGGTTTTTAAATATTCTATATACAAATGTTACTGCTTTATGCTTGATTCTAAATTGAGGATGTAAAATTCCCATCTGTTGACATAATGTACAGTGGTGTGTCCTATATGAGCCCTTAAGAGTAAACCAACAGATATTATTTAGAATTACTTGGTATTTTTCTCTGAAGATGTTATTGTGATGCACAAATAATATATTACCACAATCTATGGTTGGAATCAGAACCTGCTTTGTTAACAATAACAGTGCTTTATCAGTTTAAGAGTTAAGGTTTCAGTATAGAAATCTCAATTTCTGATATATTCTCTTATCCATCTTTTCAGTGTGTGATACCATAGTTAAACTTGGGTCCAAAAGGACCCCCAAATACTTAAAACTAGACACTGATGGCAGTAGGTTCCCATTTTTCCTGACTATCTACAGTGGGTCCTTTACCCTAGCCAGTCTCTGAGTGGAGTCAAATAACATTATGTTAATGTTACTTTCATTAAGTATTAACTTATTTGATTCTACCCATGGAGCAGTAATTAGCCTGCGTATATTTTTGTAGTTCCAGTATTGAAGTGGCAGAGTCCCTGAATACTGTGTCATCTATATATAGCAGACTATTGCCAGCAGAAAATTTTCTGGATAAGTCATTGACAAAAATTGAAAATAACAGCGGGCCCAACACTGACCCTTGTGATACCTCAGCCATCACTGCCATGGGCTCTTAAAGTACAATACCTATTCTGACCCTTTGAACATGATTCCTCAAATAACTATCAAACCACATCTGTCTCAATTCCTTTACCAGTATTCTTCCCAGTTTGTCTAGGAGTAACCCATGGTCCACTGTACTGAAGGTGTCAGCCAGGTGAACAAATACTGCACCTGTGACCATCCCCTTCTCATATGCCCCGAGCATAGCACCTGCAAACCAACCAACCAACCAAACTTCAATTTTGAAATGCTATTCCACATAAATCATAGCACTGTACATAGTATAATCTATAAATTTAAAACACAATATAATCAACATTTAAAATAAAATACCCAGCCAGTACCATTGCAGCAGACATTCCTTTCCTAAAACCATGTTGTTGATCTTTTAATAATCTGTGCTCCTCTAAATACAGCGTACAGCATGTGTGCAAGATGACCCATTTGCTCCATATCCAGGCCATGTGCTGGTGCTGTACCCACCCCCCTTTTTTTGGAAATGTACACCATTTGTATAATTGTCAAATAGAAACTTCAGTATAGCTGGATGTAGCTTATTATGTAGTTTACCTGAAGAAAAATTCAACCCTTGACATTCTAAGGGCACCACTCAAATTAGCAAATGCAATAAATCAAACCTTTAGTACTCTGGCATTATTCTACAAATGAAAAGTACTTCAAAACATCCCTTACAGAAATAATTATATGAAATGTTTTCATGCTGCATGCATTAAACTACCCAAGTTATATGCATGCTGCAAGTATGATTTAAATGATAAATTGGAAACAGTTGCATGCTTGTGGCATGCGTGCAGCAAGCAAATGTGGAAAGCATACTTTTTATGTTAAATTGGCTAGACTGCATGCATACGGCATGTGTGCAAAAAGCAAGTGGTCACTGATAACTGCACACATAAAAGTTGAGTGACTTGCTCAGGATCACACCACATACAAGTGGGGGTTGATGAAATTCAAACCCAGATCTTCAGGTAATCCCCAAATATTCTGGTTTTCAGTTCGGTGCCTTTAACCACTAAGCTATACTACCTGCACACATATGGCGTGCTTGTATTTCAGCACAAATTTGCGTACATCTGCATGCATGCGGCATGCTTATAGCCACCATTATACTTCAGTTTTCTTGCCTCCCCTCATCTCAGCTGCACGGCTGAACTGTAGTGCACATACCAATGGAAACATCTGTGGTTCTTCCTCTCCCACAATATACACACCTACCCAAAACAACTACATAATTACTATTGTCTTGCCTGTACTCCTACTATTTTCTCTCCATAGTTTTGAATGCCTCCACACAAACAGACTGTAAGGGGGAAAACACAAAAGTAACAAAAACTTGACATCCACCTGCATGGCCAGTCCCCCCCCCCCATGCAAACACACTGTAGCAGGTGCAGCCACACTGTTACAGACAACCCAGCAAGTATAGATATAAGTTTAGAGTCTCCTACCTGCATACTAGAGAGCAAGAAACAGGAGCCTTTAAGAGATGATGTCCATGGGTCAGAGTGCCGGGGTGTACCACTTTGAAATGAATGGAGTTATTTTTTATTACTATTTTATACATTGTGATGGTGAGTTGGAGAATAATGAAGGCCACTGTTCACCTTCATTAATCTTCAACCAACTCTCCATCAATAATGTATAAAATAGTAATAAAATAATACCCCCATTAATTCCAATGGTGCATGCCCCTGCAGCATCCCTTGCCCTATGTCATAATGTGCCTGAGCATGGGGATGTGGAGGCCTGGAACATCTCTAAAAGGTAAAACTTATTTGTTGTAACTGAAAAGTGATATGCAAATCAGGAGAAATTCAAATGTGTAAGAGTCATCTGTCTATATCCCGGAGCAGTGGATCAGACTTGGGCTTAAACTCACCTAGATACTAAACATTTTTTTCTTGGCTAACATCCTGCCCCCCCCAAAAAAAAAACACAACTTTGTCCCTATGTCTCTCCCCAACTCTATTCCATTTAATGCCCATCCTATATGGGTCATTAAGCCACCCAAAAGCACAGAAACATGAAAAAACACATCAATATTTCAGTCCTTCCTCCTTCCCCAATCCCCCTGTAAAAGAAATATTTATTTTTACTTACCTGGCCATCTGGCCAGAACCTGCAGCCTGGCCCAGTATGCCACAAGCCCAATTTTCAGTCTGTTCCATCTCCATCCTTCTGCCAGAAGCTGGATGCTAGAAGTGACCATCCCAGGTCCCCAACATGATCTGAAATGAAGTCACCTCACCAACTGAACCCACCCAACCTGTGTTGCTTGCCTCTTGCTTAGTTGCTGCCATGGCTGCTGCCACACTGCACTGATCAAGACTTATAAAGGCCACCCACACTGCTGTCACTGCTGCTTCTATGCCTAGCTTGCTGCCACGGGGGGGGGGGCTGTGATTTTTTTTTGTGAAGCAAGCCAAGTAGAATAAGTAGGTAGTCTAGTCTCCAGTTAGCTTCTAGCTCACCCTCTGCCACTTCAGCCATCAAGGGAGATGGAGACTTACTAAGAGTAGACCAACAAAAAATATGCTACCACAACACTGCTATTGACAGTTCAGTGCTCATTAACTCCTTCAAGCTGTAGTGTGCAGCCTATCTACTCTGTGTTGGGAAACATAATGTTGCACTTACATGACTTGTGCTCTTGCTTGACTGGAGCTCCTCCATGTCACATGTGATGGTGCCACCACTAATAAGTAGAGATAGTGGACAACGTAATAAGACACAGTTGAGTCACGAGTCCACCTGCAGCGTGAGTGCATACAGGCCCGGGGGGCACTTATTGTGCAAAAGATTAAACCCAAATTTAATGCCATTATTGCCACACCTTAAGAACAACCTAGCCACAAATGCGGAAGGGGGATCAATGTCCCGCCCTCTGTCTGACCTAAATGGCACCCCTGCTTTATGGAAGTAATTCATTCTCTGGTGCTAATATTAGCGCAAGTGAATACAATGATTTCCACTGTATTCTGAGGCATTGTAGCTCCATGTTTCAGGATGTGCCCTGATCATCATGAAGGTTAGTGTCTCTCATTGTCCCTCATTTTGAGTGCCCATGTCTCTCATTTCAGTGACAAAATGTTAGGTGTGGTGCATGCTTCCAAGACCCAACTCAGCACAAAGAGTGCTGAGCATGGTCATAGTGTATATGCTCCATACAGAATGACAAAGGGAAAGTAAGTGAGCCATCAGTCATGGAGAAGCACATTTGTAGCACTAAATATGCATAAGGGGATTTGTATGGCCCCAAACAAAAAATGTCAGGCTTCACTACACAGAGGCCCTTCTGTGCATATCTGGAATGGGGGAAGTTGGCTGACCATATCCTAGGCATTTAATGCAGTACGCAAACAATACTTTACAAATTAATTTCAATTTAATGACAAAAATCAAAAGCCATTAAACAACTTGCAAAAGGATCAGAATTAATGTTTACCTAACGTTAATGGAAAATCAATGGAAAAGATATTGTAATGGCTCTAATTGCTCTCAGTAGTATGAGAAACAGAAACTGATGTGTTTTTTTAGATGAGATTTGCACCACCTTAGTTTCTGCACACATGGCAAGCATGCAGCATGTGAACCTGATGTGATTTTTAAATGATGTTTACACCAGCTTAACTGCTACACTCACAAACATGCAACATGCAAACCAAATGTGATTTCTAGAAGATGTTTGCACCAGCTTATCTGCTGAACACGTCAAGCTTGCAGCATACAAACCTTACCTGATGTGCTTTTTAGAGCTGGTTCGCATAGGTTCACTTTGTGTATGCAAACAGCATGCAAACATTGCACAATTAAGAACGTGGCATGCATTCTGCATGTACGCAGCACACTTATGTTTCTGTAAGGGATGGTGAGCTAAAACTGAAAATGAGGCATCAGTTTGGATTACTTGTTAAGGAATGCTGTCCATATACCATGGGCCAAAAATTCACAAGTGGCTGCAGTGGCAGATGTCATTTCCGAAGAGCCTGCCTGGCTGGTGGCTAAGTAAAATAAGGGACTAGGGCTCTTATCACGCGGTATGCATACTGCAGTAGTTAGATTATTAGCCTACATACAACCCTGCTGCTCTGAAGACATTCATTGGCAGAAGTTTCAGTGTCTTCTGACAGCATTGTTTCAACAATTACTTTGAGGCAAGTTCATGAAACTGGAGGAGGAAAGTTAAGGAGAGATACCAGAAAGTACTTTTCATGGAGGAGGGTCTGTGTGAAATGAGTGACGGAATTCAAATGAAGGTGAAAATGATACAAGAGCTTGGTAAAAAATACACCAGAAAGGGAGGGGGAAGGGGAGACTGAAGAGCTCAAGTGGGCTCACATTAAATAATAATTAGGTAGGAAAGGATAAACAAGATGGGCTGATGGGCCTTTTCTGTTGACTGATTCTATGTGTTTATGTTGAAGGGCTCAGCATATGGTGAAATAAAGAACTTCATTAAGTAATTTTTTAATTTTATAATGAAGTTTATGAAAGCACTGTAACTCTGGCATTCTTTTAATGATGCGGCCAGTTCATGCAGACTGTTGGCACAGCAGCAGTGCTGTTGTTTCTGTCGCTGACTACCTGGAGTTGGGAACAGGCATGAGTCATCAGAGGACCAACTGGGGGAGAGGGATGGAGCTTCTGACAGGACACTGTGCTCCTTGGGTGAGGGAGGGTTGCTAGTGTGCACCTGCCACCTGGATGACCATGGGTATTGGTGCAAGCAGGGAGCATTATTAATGCAGGGAGATGCCGACCAGCTGGAGTCATACACCATCATGCCTCAGCATACAGCCTGGCCTGGTGTCTTCGAGGGAGTGAGAGAAAATGAATAAGGGATATGGAATCATTGGTACTCGCACGCTCCGACATACATGCTGACTGTTTGGCTACTCCTGGAGCTGAATTGCTCATGGGAGAGCCTGGCCCACTCCCCACTACCACACCTCAGAGGGGAAACTGATTTACGAGGGAGCAGGGTAAGAGACAGAGAAGGAATGGGTGGGGCCAAGTGGTTGCGAGGCTAAGATGCAGATGGGGAGAAAATGCAAAAAGATAATAGAGATGACATTTCCACCTGTACCCATCCCTCCACTCACATTTGCTAGTTATTAAGCAATTATGTTGAGATACTGACAAAGCCTGATGTTCATGGATTCACAGGCCACTGTTAGTGCCTATGCATTGCTGTCATTTGACCGCTCACAGTTCCCCATTCATAGCCATTTTAGTAAATACTGGGTAATCTGACTGCCCATTCAGTGGAAGACTCTGGCTCATTTGCAAGTCCCAGAATTCCACACTGTGGTCAGCTGGAGGGTAGAAGAAATTGCAGAGGTGAGGTGCTTGGCTTCCAGGCATGGAGAAAGCTGGCTGCCCTTCACTAATGCTTCCTCTGCCAGCTGACCAAGGTATCATATGGTGTTGGCATCAGCTATGAGGGCCACCACTTGCCTACTCTCTTGGCTGGAGGAAGTGTGCGGGCAGGGTGACCCTGACATTTGGGGCTGGGGACAAGGAAAACAGGAGGAAAAGGAAGGATCAAAATAATAATAACTGTAATAAAACATTGCATAGGCCTCCATGTGCAAGCAAATACAGTTCTTAGCCTTTTTCCTTCTGTTTGTTGCTGTGTGCATGCATTTCCCCTCCTGCACTTATAGTGGAGGTGCCAGGATGCTACACAGTGTCACTGATTCCTGCATTACAAAACGGATTATTTATTGATTGGTTTTGGGTAACTGGGTAGGCCCACTGGAATGCAAGTCTCGGTTTTGGGGACAACCAGGAATTAGTTACAAATAAAAGTATAGGATAGAGTTCCAACATGAGATACATAACTGCCCTTGACATTGCACTGTTTCCTGCAGTAACTCTTCAAAATGCTGCACTATCCTGCGTTGCATCCTGGTAGATTTGAATAATGGAATCTACACACACTGACAGTTGTGGTATGTATTATATTCCAAGTTACTGGAACATGCCACTTAATTCACATTCAGTAAAATACCACCAGCGGCTTTAACCTGGTTCAGTTTCAGCTGGATAGCTTTCCATCTGTATCCCCCCTCCTTCACTCTGGGATGAGGCTGAAAATAGGCAAATGTCTGATGTAATCAATGACATCACATGGTATGCTAGCCAATAGTGTGACAGAAAACAACCACAGACATGAATAATTTCATCCCTAGAAGGAAAACAAGCCTGCCACAGAAGTTCAGGAGCCCTGCCGCTGGAACGACGCTGGAACTACAGCTTAAAATATTGCAAGGAGCTAGGGCCACTACACATTATCACATCTTACAGCAAGTAGCTCAGAACAGTAGATGGTTTTAAGGACTAAGCAGGTCCTTAGCATGGGGCCATGCTTGCCCCTGCGGCCTCCAGCATTCAGTCAGAAAAATATTTTTTTTTATAGTTTTAAAACAATCAGGTGATCAGCACCTTGTGTTGCTGCAACTCATTGCCCCAACTAGATCATTCTGTCAGGCTATTGGAATAGCTGTTTTGGTAGGTGGCCTCTTGGGCACAACGGATCAGACTTTTCTGCTGGTTCCATTCTGACCTCACCTCTTCTCACTGCCACAATGTCTGGCCACATTTAGCACTATGTGAGAGCTGTGCAGCTGAGAAAGTGAATGCGGCAGAAGTCAGTGGAAGGAGCAAATGCATGTGACCTGATGATTGAACAAGCACAACTTTTTGAACATGCACAACATTTAGAACATTCACAACAACTTTAGAACATTCACAATAACTTCTGAACATGCACAACTTCTGAACATGCACAATGTTTAGAACATGCACAACATTTAGAACATTCACAACAACTTTGAGAACACGCACAGCAACTTTTAGAACATTCACAACTTTTAGAATGTGCACAACCTTTAGAACACGAACAACAACTTCTGAGAGGTACCTGATTTGCCATACATAATAAGTCCAGACGATATACTTATACATAAATAATGCATTGGTGACATTTTCTTTCACTTTGGTTTCTATTTGCTGTGGGTTGTTGTCCTGTCACAACATGGCATTCTTTTTGTCATTCTGACAAGGAAGTTAGCATATGCCTCAACTGTGTTTGTTTTTGTGGGCTGAGTGTGTGCACGCATGCAAATGACCCCAAACTATTCTGAATTCCTGGAGCTGCATGTCTATATAGCTGCATTACTCTTCAGTGGTATTACTGCTTTCAGCCTTCTAACTTGCAAGATTAAGAAAAGCAGGCAAACACACAGAGTTTTAAGAAAAGGGTGAATAAGCTAATTTAAAATGACTCTGTCAACATTCCCCAGTCAAACATTAGCCCTTGATTAAAATGAAGTTGGGATTGTTCATAAAACATATTAATTATAGAAATAATAATTATAATAATAGCCACTGTTTATCTAGCTCCTTACACAAAATTCTGAACAGTGCTCAGAATGAAGTGCACCACTCCATAAGACAGTACAATAATAAAACAATCAGACAACATCATATACAGTGCAATATTAAAATGCTTGAAACTGCACACAGCACACTTAGAGCACAGCTTTGAATTCCTTACTGGCATTCCTCACAGCTGATTTTAGTTTGGTTACATGCTGTTTGGTAATACCAAGGAACTGCAATGTTCTCTTCATGTGTAACCTTACTGTTTAAAGGCTTTTTTGGAGCTTTGAAGGGACCACATTTTATTGGAATATTTAAATAAATACATATACAGGCCCTGTAGGGCTAGTTAGATAATCAAATGAAATGAGGAGAAAGCTAATTAAAGCTATTGGTTTCATTAGGTTACTGTAGGATGTATATTATATATAAAACTTGTTGATTGTCCTCTCTAATCTTGTATCAGCTCAGAACAGGCTCACATTCCATGAATATTACATACTGTAAAGGAATATAGTGGATAGCTGTTTACCTGGAATACATGATGTAAGGTTTCTGCACAAAATCAATAAACAAAAAAGTTAAAAACAAAACTTTAAATTTACTTTTAAAAGTACCAACCTCCATACATGCTCAAATATCACATGGAAGAAGATTCCACATATAGGGATCATAAATCAAAATGGCATGGTCACTGTTGGCAGCGTACTGTAGTAGCAGACATTTCAAGGAGATACAGTAGAGAAAATCAAAGATTTCAGTTCTCTATTTACTATAGTACTATTTATTTTCCTTTCAATTCATTTAAATGAATACGTTCTAATTTAGTTATCTACACTTAGCTGACAGGCACCTTTTCATTTTTATGTTTGCTTGTGCGCATGCGCAAGGAACATCTTGCAACAGTGTGAGTTTTGGGGGGTGTGACCCTCCTCACCAATGCAGTGATCTGTGTGGCTGGCGTGACCCTAGGGGACCAACACAAGACGAGTTGTGTATGACAGCAGTTCAGCTGTGTTGGTCTTCATATCAAAGAAAAGTTCCACTGCAATCAACGGTGGTAGCATGTATGCAATTAGCATACATAGCCGAACTGCTGTCATGCACAGCTCAGCAATCCCTCCCACTTCCTCCCTCTGCTAATGTCCTCCCCCTCCCTCCTTTTGTCCCCGGCCTCCGCCTTGTGTGCAGAGGGCGGAGCCCAATCCCCCTCGGCTCATGAACCTCCCCAGCACACTGTGTGGCCAAGGGAGGTGCCCAATCCCCCATTGGCAACATCCACCCTCAAAAAAAACAACCAATTGGCAGGCTGGGCAGCCCAGCACTCATGCTCCCCCACAACACACACTGACTATGACCAGCAGGGGTGCCCAGTCCCTTGCTCACTCCCCCAACAAACAGGTAGGTGGCATAGTGGGAGCCCACCCCAGCATGCCAAAAGTGTCTTTTGTTTTTAATATAATTCCTGTAAAACAAGAAAACAGCCCTCAGTGAGTCCTTGGGCCCCCCACCAACCAGTGCCCACCCTCTGTGCACCCACCTCCCCATACCCCACTCACCCCATACTTACCTCTAGAGGCTGGCACAATGATTTTTGGTGGACTGGGAACACATCTGCACTCTTCAAAGCCGAACTGAGGAAATGCCGGTAAGCTGTATAATGGTATAAATAGGGGATTTCCAACTTAGGTGGATATCTCAGCCATTTTTTCAACTTTTAGCCCCAAATTTTCAACATGGAGTTCTTGACACCCCTTCTCACTAATTCAGTCACTGTCATGGCATTATTCGGTCCCGAAAGGTGATTTCACGGTCAATGCGTGGAATCACCTTTCGGGACCGAGTAACGAATCAACAGTGTTGGTGTTCATTAGGTGGGCTCTCAAAAAGCCTATGTTGCAAATTTGGTGAAAAAATTCCAAAAATTACTGTTTTACCAGTGTGCATTGCGCAGTTTCCATGCACACTCATAAATTCATGAATCTGTAATATTTTCACTCCAGGTTTTCAACATAGGCGTATTTCCACACCTCCTTATGAACAGTACAGCTGTCATTTTTCATACCCTGGCTGAAATGTGTTTCGCTCTTCTGGCGCAAAATATCTCGGTCGTTGTTTGAAATCAGTGTTTACCACAGAGTAAAACAATAACAGTGACCCTGGTCATGAGCAGAGGTCCGAAAATGACTATGTCGAAAATTTGGTGGCAAAAATCCATAAAGCAGCTGTTACAAGTATGCGTTGCACAGTTTCTACACACACACTCATAAGTTTGTGAATCTGCAATATTTCCACTCCAGATTTTCAACATTGTCATTTTCCCACATCTCCTTATGACCAGTACAGCTGTCATTTTTCACATCCTGGACAAAATGTGTTTCGTACTTCTAGCGTACAATAGCGTGGCTGCTGTGGGAAATCATGTTCGGTACAGAGTAAGAAAACCACAGTGACACTGTTCATGAGCAGACATCCTAAAATGCCTATGTTGAAAATTTGGTGCAAAAATTCCAAACAATGACAGTTTTACTAGCATGCGTTGCGCAGTTTCCACGCGCACTTGTAACTTCGCAAATTTGTCATATTTTCACTCCAGATTTCCAACATTTGCATTTTCCCACACCTCCTTATGAACAGTTCAGTTGTCATTTTTTCACATCCAGGCTGAAACGTGTTTTCACATTTCTGATGCAGAACAGCACGGTCACTGTGGGAAATCAGTGTTCAGTGCAGAGTAAGAAAGTCATAGTGATAGTGTTCATGACTAGAAGTGACAAAATGCCTATGTTGAAAATTTGGTGAAATAATTCCACTGAATGACTATGTTGCTAGTGCAGGTTGCACAGTTTCCATACAGGATGGTTCCCTTGAGCACACCCAGGGCATTAGGGGTTCTTAAGACAGACACTTAAGAAGTATGAGAATGAAATGTTGACCAGATGCACAAGGAGTTGCAGAGAGGTACTCTGTCGGGATTTGGATTCTAAAGGGACATGGATACAACTGGAGGGGGCTGCATAAATGCCAAATGCCAATGCAAATACCTGCAAGTGAACGTTAAGCATTTTCAAAGGCTTGTTAGTGCTGCCCTGCTACTATGCAACTCTACAGTTGTGATGACTAAAGTATTAAGATGTTACATGATTTGTTAAAGGCCATATAATGAGTCAGGGGGATGTGGCCATGCTTAGTTTTAAGCTACATGCCTCTCAGCATTTTAGTCCTGAATGTGTGGCAAGGTCCTTCAAATGTAAGAAAAAGTTCATAAGGTGAGACACATCAGTAAGGCTCCTTGAATTCTGTGGTCTTGTGACTGTAGTTATGTCCACAGAAATTGCATTCCACTACAGATCTTACATGTTGTCATAGAATCCACCATTTTTGGTAATTTTATATCAAAAACATCAGTTTTCCCCAGTTCCAGACACTTTTCCCATCTGTTTGCTCTGATGTCCCCCACCCAGTCCCAATGTCTGATGTAATCAATGACATCACATGGTATGATAGCCAATAGTGTGACAGAAAAGAGCCACAGAAGTGAATAATTCAGCCCCAGAAGGAACACAACCCTGCCATAGAAGTTCAGGAGCCTTGCCACTGGAACTACAGCTTGAAATATTGCAGGGAGCTTGGGCCCCTACACATTATCACATCTTACAGCAAGCAGCTCAGAACAGTGTGGCTAACGATGCATACATACAGAGATTTCTGTTCATTGCATTGCATAGATTATTATAAATGTTTAGTTTAAAGCCAAAAAGATATACTGGGCTCTATTAATTTCCACCGAAGTAAAGCATTATTCTCATTCAGCAGAACTAAATGGCTAATTTCTAGCATCCCACAAAGTGGAAACAATTGTCAATTTTTTTCTTTCATTCTATGAGTATTTTAAAAGTGAATTCTATTTGCCATGGATGTGCTGATTACTATGCATTAGTTTAATATAAGTGCAAATGGCTCCATATTTATAAAAAAGAAAAACATAAAAAAATGTAAAAACAACAACAACAACAAAAAAATTGAATTCCATGTTGTAAGGATGTGCATACAAAGTGTAATTAAAAGGGGTTAAACATCGGTTGGGTTAGGTGGCATAGGGTGAGGGTTTCATTTTCATTGATTGGTATTTTTCTAGTTTGTTCCTCTCTTCTCTGATTTATAATATCTTTACTCTGTTGGTTAACCCATTCATCCTCCAGAATAGGAAGTAGCAGTCCTGTAAAGTTGCAGGGCAGCAGATCCTTTCAACACAGCAGCAAGGTGGAACTGCACTTTTCACCTCTCTTTTCAGTTTCTCCACCTTCTCCCATGACACATGCTTTTCCTGTTGCTTCATGATTCAGCTCTGGCTTGGTTTGAGGTCGAGAGCTCAGAAATTAGATACAAACTTAGTTGGTCTGTTTGCTATGATCTCTTCTGCTACAGCTGAAGATGCTACACTGTAGGAAGAACAGCATAGATAACCCTCCGCTCTCCACTATATTTTGCATGTGTCATGCTTGCTTTCTACAGAGTGATTTTGATGGATTTACAGTCACAATACAGAGGGCCACTAGATCTCCTTCTCTTAATTATCCCCCTCCCCCCACGGAAAAAGTGCTTATGAAGAGTGATGCTGCCATGTCATCCAAGAGTGGCAGGACTAGTCTATATTTTTCATTGATAGTTCTTCTCCTGCTCAGACTCAAAGAGCATTGAGAAGGTGTAAAGGCCTTAGGTCTTGGATTGACTTCTAAGGCACCTACAATGGGAAACTCATTTCAGGCATTTAACATGATATAAATACTGTAATTTAATAATACAGTGGCATAGTATTATGAAAATTTGATACTGTAAGTTTATGATATGAAATTATATGTTTTTATACCGATGAAATCTGTTTAAATATAAAGCTGTCAGTTCTAGTTGATTTTTTTAAATTATTGAATGTAACAAATTCTTTGTAATTTTAATACATTGTTTCAATAAAACTGAACTGAACTTTTCAGGCATACACTCCTAACTGGTTGTGGTGGCAAGGTCCAGGTTGTGGGATTTTGCCTTTTTGTATCTGGGAGTATAGTCCATAATTTGGTAATGAACTGCTCTTAACTGTGAACATATCCTATGCCCTGGTTGAAACCACTTTGGGTCAGAGTCCTCCAATTCTCTAGGGCCATCTCTTTGCCCTAATCCCTGTGGTTCCTTCCTCCACTGTTCCCGCATATGCCACAGCTGCCAACCTCATACTTCTGAGAAGAGTCACTTAGAAGACTCCCTTTGTTAAGTGTCTACACCAAAAAGCCATTGTTCCTGTGACCTGTGGCCTCAAAGATGAGACAGACGAGGGCTTAGAAGATTGAGCCTCTTTATTTAGACTGCAAATTTAGCCTTGACACTAAACTTGAGGAGTTTCTAGCTGCACTCTCTGATTATGTTTTCTATCTGGGCAGCTGGAGACCTTTTTCTAGAGCATCACAAATACGCCAGAATCACAAGGGGTAAGGGTGTGAACATTTTCTGTATATGGTGACCTCTCCATAGACTCTTCCTGTTTCTTCATAAAGTCATGGCACAACTTATTTTAGGAGTAATCTGGCAAGCTTAACTCCATGTACTGTATATAGTATGTATAATTATTTATTCCTGAGGCAAATTTGGTTCTTGACTGGCTGCTGTACCAGGTTTTGTCTCCTAGAAATGCTCAGTACAGCACATAGTTCTACAGTGTACATCTGTAATTTAAACTTAAAAATAATAAAATAATCATGTCACAATTAGGCTTCACAAAAACACCCTTACAACTGGGTATGTCTTGTGAATTAGCAGCCAGCTAAGGTTAATGACCCTCAGCTGCAACTTGGGCCATCAATACTTCTCATCTGAGTATTAATCCTCTGGACATGCCCAGTCACTTAAAAGTTATTGCTTAATCATCCATCCTTAAAGCCATACACAGATTTGCCAACAGAGTCAGTAGGAAGGGTTCACTCATGCTTTTTATTCAAAAATAGATAAGGCTTTGGCAATGCACCAATCTAACTGAGGGTGCTGTCCTTTCCTTTGACCAGACAGATAGTAGGTCAGAGAAGCTTCTTTGCTGTACCTTTGATTCACCAGGTTTGTGGCTGTCAAGGTCTCTAGCCCCACTGCATATTCATTTATTTAAAATTTGGTGACCAGGATAGGCACACTGAGCCAGGACTCATTTCCAGGTGTGACCTGGGGGAAGAAATCCAATAGGGAATGAAAATAGCAATAATAAAAGCAGCCAGGGTTCTTTGATTCACCTGACAGACATATATCAAGTCTCCAGTAGGAAGCCTCCTGCTTAATGAGGGCAATACTGAACAGATAGCCTACTTCATTGTGGACTATAAGATGACTGATGGGCCTGGTGGCACTGAGGGTTGAGGTGCTAGACACTACACCTCACACCATGCTGGTGACCTGGGTTCAGGATTGATCTTTGGTCATCGGGGGTCAGCTGGTGGGGGGGACAGGAGCTGGACTGAGCAGCTGTGAGGCAGTTCTCCTCTCCCGGTGAGGGACCTTGTCATTCCCACCACATGGCTGCCCTCAGGTGGGGGTCAGGCGGTAATGCAGGACAGAGAGCAGCATGAAGGGAAGGCATTGTGGGACTGCAGTGTGCACATGCCTCCACACATGAATGTGCAGCTGCAACAGGGAAAGGAGAAAAAACAACAGAACTGGCTGGCTTTGTGATGGTCTCTGGTGGCATTCCCAGCGATGGGAACATCATCCTTGGATGGATGCGAGTCCCCCCGAGGGGGGTCCGGAGCCTACTTGCCAGCTCCACAAGAACTGGGGGATAAAAACTAATAATAACAAAAAAAAAAAAAGATGACTGACTTGCTATTAGGAGATGTCTCCATAACATTGAGTCCCTGAGGGTATTGGCTCATTTTGTAGTGAAGAATGTCTTTGCTCAATATCACCTTTGCTGCATCCATGGTCACCTGATGATGACATTGAAGTCTATCTGGCCAAGTTTCCTTTTCAAGGAACATACCATTTGTAACTATACAGGCTATGTCTATGGAAGAACTATTGCATCTGAAGCAGGATCTTTTTTTCTCAATCAGGACCCTGCAAACTGTAGTCCTCAATTTATTCCTGGGGCAGTCCACCTGGAGATCCATTTTCCTCTCTCTCTCTCTCTCTTCAAAGGTTGTGATGTTTTGTTTGCAACCCAGGTGCTGTCGATGTGGTGCTAGCCAATCCATCCAGTCCCCATCAAACATGTACTGAATGCCTAGCTCTGGGTGGCTTTCCCCTAGGTCTGTGTCATGCTATCTGTGTCATAGTGCCTTTGTCATGCTGACCTCATTTCTCTTGTGGGGAGGTTTTAACACCACTTCCAGGCATAACCTTTACAGCCTCTAACAGACAGGCCTGAATGTAACTCATAAGGGCTGCTGACTTGCATTCAACATGAAAAACCCTTCATGGCATCCATTTTATTACAAGCCCCTCAAATCCAAACTCTCTAGAAAGAGGTTATGTAATCTCTTTGCATTGGGGTTATTGCTCATGGCTCAATGCTTTCCTTGTCTTGGGAAATTAAAGATATAAACATTATATTCCATTACCCAGTAGCTGGCTTCAGGGATTTCCTGGTGGTGGTGAACATAAAGGATGTTTACTTAAACTTCCGATTTTTGTACCACCCATTGCTATTCTACTATTCTGCTGTTGACCTACACTTCTACTTTCAAATCAATCAACTGCACTTTATGTTGGGTTTAGCTTTGAGAATTTTATGAAGCAGATGGCTGCATTAGTGGCCAGCTTCAAGCAATGAGTCACTGTATACTCATAGCTGTATAACTGGCCTATTCATACCAGTTTACCCAAGGGAGCTTTTTTTAATGGTCAGATCTACTCTCAGTGCTCTAAGGGCATATTTGATTATTGGAAAAAATCAAAAGGTGGTATGATCTAGTGGTTCAAATAAAGAACTCTTAAACTGCAGAGCCCACATTTAAATCCATTCACAGCCACTGTATTACTATGTGACCAGGAGTAAGTCATATAACCTTCATGTGATTTAATATTCCATGTTGTTAAATTTGGTAAAACCCAGAACCCTTACCTTGATAGAAAGTCTCAACATGCAGTATTGCTTTCAGGCAGCTGCCTTACCTGGGTATGGTCCTGGACAAGGACTTGATTAGGCTGCTTCTGTGTGGGGATCATATCCTCTTCATGTAGGTCATGCTACTCACATTGTTTTCTGGTGGTACTCTCCCTGCTATGTATTTCCTCCACCTGTTGGTGAGCAGGGGCATATGTACTGACTTTTTTTTTTTTAAAGCAAAAAATTCTTTCCCCTGAAACCAGACCCAAAGCTGGGTCTGCTGGCATCACAAGTGGTGGCTTACACCACTATGCTAAACAGCCAGCACAGCAGGGGTTGGCCATACAACATTCTATATCCTGTAGTAACAAGCATAGTTCCCTGCTATACTTGCTGTACAGGATATATCAATATTTTTCAACACTCGCTCTCAGTGTGAGCGATATTATTGAGTCGTTCTGATTGACGTGCTCAAAAATACTTGCTCATATAGCATGATACCCTTATGACTCACCATTTATAGCTTTTTGGCAATTTGCCTCTCCTTATCCCAATCTGGGAGATCAGATGGTAAGCAAACATGCTCTTGTCTAGTCTACTAATCTGCCAGCAGTGACCAGTCCTGTCAGTGTGACCTCGAGCAAGCCACTTAAGCTCTGTATACTTCATTTCCCCTCAAACCCTCTCTCTGTGCTTAACCCTCTCAGGTGTCCTTAACTTCTTTGTATCTCAGCTAACTTACCTATGGTCATACAATAGCACATACAACTTTTTGTGGCTTGCAAAGCATTTCTGGATACTGAAGGTATGGAGAAAACTATATGACTTTTTCTTCTCACACTACCCTGACACACCATAATATTGCAGTCCCATCATGGAGGGACACGGGGTCATAATGTCACAAGACATTATGTAGCAGCAATATACCGCACTGCCAGTACAGTGTAGTGCAATATATTACCAGTGGCATAAATCTTTTTTTTGCGGGGGTCTTTACCCCCTTGCACCCCTTGTTATGGAGTTATATGCCCCCAAACCCCCCAACTAAAATATCTAACTTGGGGAGGGATTAACAGTTAAATAGCACAAAGTATGAAAAATGTAAAAATCGGTGCGTCTAGGACTGGGAATTGAAACCTGGTCCCAAACGCACTGTATGCCTCACTTGCAGCAAGTGGCTCATCCTGCTGAGCCATGGCAGCTGCTCGGCGGACCCCTGTCCCAACAGAGGTCTTATCATCTGCCTGGGAGAGTGAGCGGATGCACTACCATGCATACACCCTTTTGCTGTTTTGCACCCTGCCATGCTGTTCCTGTTGCACGGTTTTGTCATACGCTATAGAGCATATGACAAAGGGACCCGGTAGGTCATGGCAGGACCCCCCCTAGTGGGTAAAATGGAAGCTCAGGTTTCCTGACCATTTACTCATTGGCCTTGCATGTCAGAATGGCAATAGTGGTTCTAACTACCATAGTGGTAGTTGTGATGAGGGCTTGGGATGTGGAGGACACCTGTCCACTTAGAACTGAATTGAGAGATTAGTACAATATTTCACAAATGCCACTGAACAACCATCACATTATAGCTGCTTTCTGACACTATCAATCTGGTCTGGATTCAAATCATTATTTTGATACAATGCTCTGTAACACATGTGGATTCAAATTACTGATACTGGTAAAATGCTCCATAGCCCACTTAAAATTCAAAGATCTCTGCAGCTCCCTCTGAGTTTTAATTTCTGATGAAATCCACATCCTTTGGTTTTTGCTTTTGGAAGGTCCCTTTGAGTAAGGAATATGGATCAGGAAAGATAGGTTCAAAAGAGAACATTATAATTACTTACTGGTAATTTTGGTTTCAGGAGTTCCTGTTTCTCCATTTTCTCTATCAGTTGCCTAGTGCTGCTCTAGAAGATTTATTGAATATGAAGTTCAAAAACACAGTTTCTTTGTCTATGTTTAAGGGCATACATTACTGGTATTTTTATGTTTGCCATGTGTGCAGGCATGCAGTGAACATCTTGCTATGATAGTGGCTTTTGAGGGGTGTGACACTGTCTGTCCAATGCAGAGCAGTGTTTAAGACGTGAGTCGCATACCAATCATCGTGCAGGCTGATCATGGCATAGTTTTGGCTTGTTGGGTGGAGACAGCATGTACTTGAAAAGGAAAATCTGACCCAATCATGGGTCAGGTCTTCCCTTTGGTATACACCACCCAGCAAGCTCATCTGTCATGACAGCCTGAAGAGGAATTTGAGACATTCAGGAATAGCCCCACAGTTGCAGATATGAGCTGCAGCAAATTAAATCATCCATCAATGTCCATTGCAGGGACCCCTGAACTGCCACCCCCTCAACCCTCTCTCTCAGCACTCACCACACCACACCCCCCAAACATAACACTGACACTGGGGGTGCCCAATCCCCACTGTTGCCATGCCACCTCCTAAGCAAAATCCCTGTGGTCTGCTACTACACTGCTCCCAATGCACGGTCACATCTCTAAATGGCATTGCTCTCAGTTGCTGCTGCCCCGGTAACTGTCCCACCAACCTGACCATCTCTCTTTGCACCCCCCCCCCCACAAACATAACAGTGACACTGGAGGTGCCCAATCCCCCAGTGTCATAAGGTGAAATAAAGAAAACCTTCCCTCACAGTTTTTTTTAAAGAAACCCTGAAAAAGAAAATCATCCATCAATGTGTGTTGCAGCCATTACTGTCCCTGCACTCACCCCACTCAGCACCCACCACCCCAAACCACCCCAAGCTCTTACTTACCCACTGGGGGTTCAACTCCGTAATCTTCTGTGGACCGCAGATACATCTTCACTCTTCAAAGCTGGATCACGAACTGAGGAAAGCGGTATGCGGTTCAATGTATTTCAATGGGGTTTGAACTTAGTGGTGTAACACTGACACTTGGGGTGCCTAATCCCCCAGTGTCATTGTTGTTCTCTGTTGCTGCCACTCCTGGAACTGTTCTGTCCACCTAACCCTCCCTCTCATCACCCCCCCCCACACAGACACAACACTGACACTGGGAGTGCCAAATCCTCCAGTGTTGCTGTTGCTCTCTGTTGCTGCTGCCCCGTAACTGTTCCACTCCACCTGACCCCTTGTCACCCCCACAAACATAACACTGACACTGGGGTGGCCAGTCCCCAGTGTTCCTGTTGCTCTGCTGCTGCTGCCCACCTGACCCTCCTCTCATCACCCTCATCCCCCACAACATAATAGTGACACTGGGGGTTCCCAGTCCCCCAGTGTCATGACCTGAAATAAAGAAAACCTTCCCTTGTAGTTTTTTAAACAAATCCTGCAAAAAGAAAAATGTCCATCGATGTCTGTTGCAGCCTAACTGTCCTCCACCTGACCCTCCCACTCAGCACCCACCACACACCACCTACCCCAATCCCTTACTTACTAATCAGGGGTCCAACATCATAATCTTCTGTGGACTGCAGACACATTTTCATTCTTCAAAGGCGAACTACGAACTTAGGAAACAGGTATGTATTTCAATGAATTTCAATGGGGGTTTGACCTTAGTGCTTAACAGTGAGACTGAGGGTGCCCAATCTCCCAGTGTTGCTGTTGCTCTCTGTTATTGACACTCCTGTCACTGTCCTGCCCACCCAACCTTCCCTCTCATCACCCCCCCACAAACATAACACTGACATTGGGTGTGCCCAGACCACCAGTGCTGCAACTTGAAATACAGAAAACCTTCCCTTATAGTTTTTGTTTTAATAAACCCTGTAAAAAGAAAACCATCTATTGATGTCTGCAGCAACCATTACTGTCACTCCACCTGACCCTACCACTCAGCACCCAACACCTCACACCCCCAACCCCTTATGTACCCACTGGGGATTCAATGCTGTAATCTTCTGTGGACCACAGACACATCTTCACTTTTTAAAGCCAGACCATGAACTGAGGAAACAGGTATGTGATTCAATGTATTTCAATGGAGTTTTGAACTTAATGAGATAACATTAACACTGGTGCTGCCCAATCCCCCAGTGTCACTGTTGCACTCCATTGCTGCCGACTCTGTAATTGTCCCACCACCCCAACCCTCCCTCTCAGCACCCACCCAAACCACACCACAAACATAGTAGTGACACTGGGGGTACTCAATCCCCCAGTGTCGTGACCTGAAGTACAGAAAACCTTCCCTCATAGTTTTTGTTTTAATAAACCCTGTCAAATGAAAACTATCAACTGATGTCTGCTGTGGTCCTTACTGTCCCCCATCCTGACCCTTCCACTCAGCACCCACCATCCCACAACCCCCAAGCCCTTACGTACCCACTGGGGGATCCAACGCTGTAATCTTCTGTGGAACACAGACATGTCTTCACTCTTCAAAGCTGGACTGTGAACTGAGGAAACATGTATGCAGGTAAATGTATTTCAATGGGGTTTTGAACTTAGTGGCATAACTTGGCCAGATTTGCATATTTTTGCCCCAAATTTTCAACATGTCTTTTTTGGGACCTCACCTCATGAAAAATTGCAATGAAATTAGACAAATCTACCCTAAAAAGTGATTTTGTGGTCCCTGCATGAAATTACCTTACAGGGTAGGAGTTGAAAAGTTTCTATGCCCTTGTTCATGAGGCAAGGTCATAAGAGGGCTATCTTAAAAAATTGGTGCAAAAATATTGATAAACAACAAAGTTATGAGTCTATGTTGAATTTTGTGAACATGGACTCGCGACTTTGGCAATTTTCAATATTTTTACCTCAAATTTTCAACATAGCCATTTCTTTACAGCACCTCATGAATATGAAAGGTGTCATTTTTCAAATCCTGGCCACATCTTTTTGCATCCTGAATGGTGATTTCACAGTCCCCGTGTGACACCACCATTCAGACAGGAGCTAAAAATGTTCTCAGCACATTTTTATGAGATGGGGTCATAAGACGGCTATACTGACAATTTGGGACAAAAATATTAGAAAATAACCAAGTTATGTGCCTGTGCTGAAATTTATGAATGTAGGCTCCTAACTGTGGTAATACATAACCCACAAAGTGCAGCACAACCCATCTTGTACCCCAGGGCTTCTACAGCTGTAGCCAACATCTGGCACTGACAAATGCTTGTTCTTAAGTGGACAGCTACCTTCTATTATTGAGAAAGAAAGAGTTAACACATAGTGCCTCTCCAGATCAAGGATTAAAATAACTCCTGTAACTGGTTTTACCAGTAAATAATTATCCTTTCATGCATTATGAATTTAAATGAGACATGTTTACATTTTGTAAGAGTTATTTTATCTGCTGAATAGTATCTGCCATTTTGACGCCCATGACAAATTAACTTTTGCTTTTCAGCTCTTTCCATTGCTAGGAGCAAACACTAGTACAGAAGAAGCAGGATGAAAAGATGGCAACCCACCTCTTACGATTGTGTCCTGACAGCTTCCGTCGATTCACTCGTGAATCCCTTGCTGCTATTGAGAAGCGGATTGCTGAGGAACAGGCACGCAGTGCCAAGCAGGAGTACAGAGAAGAGCAAAATGAAGAAGAACTACCTCATCCTAATATTGACCTGGAGGCAGGTAAAAAGCTGCCTCGACATATGTGTGGAGAATTTCCTAAACACCTTATTGGAGCCCCCTTGGAGGATATTGACCCGTTCTACAGCAACAAGAAGGTTTGCCCCTTATTTTGTTGATTGTGTTTCTATTAGGTTTTATAATTCAGTAAGTCAAGTGAGAATCCCACCTGCAGATAGATGGATAGATAGATAAATAGATAGATAGATAGATAGATAGATAGATAGATAGATAGATAGATAGATAATGTAGATATACATTAGATATAAATGTTTGAGGTGTGATGACTGTCTAGGCCTCCCTCCATTCTCAAGTAGTTACCTAAATTACGTGGATCTGCTTTTCTGAAGGACAGGCTGGTGGGTGCCTCGGCAGCTGAAGTAAATATGGCTCTTAGGTTGCTCATCAGGAGCCCTGATGCACTGGGTGGCAGGTATCTCCTGAAGGCAGAGTGTGTGATTTATATTGCACAGTCTCCATCCACCTAAACTCTGGGAATCTGGATCAGACAATGCAGTATACCAATTGGAAAGTCATCCATGGCCATAGCTGTAAGTTGCCTTTCTTACCAACAGTGGCCATTAGCTGTAAATTGCATTCTAATCCATATGTTGTGCTGCTGTACACATTGTTGATCCCATCCTCTTTCCCAGTACAGTACTGAGACAGCCACCCTAGGCCACAAGGGGCATGCGTAGTGGTCCCTTCTTTGACCCCACCATGTTCTTTTCATACTTTTGTTAAAACAGAAAACTGCTATAGAGTAACATGCAGGACTGGGCAAAAGAAAACAGAGCAGATCCAGATCTGAATGAATTGAACCAAACTCAGAATGTCCATAGCCCAATGCAAGGTAGCTGAAACCAAACTCACATTGTCTGTTACCAAATCCAGAATGCTCTGAAGTTCCCACTACACAACAAGGAATCCTGAAACTACCTAGAATGCAGCATGACTGCAGAACTGGAACCACAGTTGCTCTGGTTCTGTATTCTGGCTGCATTCTGGATGGTTCTGGGATTCCAGGTTATGTTCTGAGCATTCCAGGTTGGGTTACAGGCAATACAGATTCAGTTCCAAGCATTCTAGTTTCAGTTAATGGCATAGACGACAGTCCATACCTTCAACACATCTAGCCTGGATTACTGTAATGCTTTATACTTAGGGTTTACAGGGAGTCTGATTCTCCAGCTGCAGCTGATCTAGACCATGGCAGCATGCTTGGTCTGTGAGACATTGCATAGAGACCATATTACACTGGTGTTGTGCAAACTGCACTGGCAGCTCATTCAGTAGTGAATCAACTAGAAGATATGCTTGTTGGTATACAAGGCTCTAGATAGTATGCTACTTGGTTACCTGAAAAATCTGCTGATCTCACCGACCTCTGTCTGCCATCTCTGCTCCACCGATGTTTGCCTCCCACCTGTGTCCTGGCTAAGGGTGAAGTTACCTGGAGATAGGGCATTCATGTTGCCTGTTTCCATCATGTGGAATGCTCTGTCTTTCCATATTCACTTTTCCAGCATGGTGAAGGCCTTTAAAGGGGCCATCAAATCTCACCTGCTGAAGCTAGCATACTGCATGGGCTGAAAATGTTATTAATTTTACTGAATTTATTAATAATAATAATGATATCTTTATTTCTTTGGTGCCTTTCAAAAAAATCAGGGCGCCTTACAGATTTTTAAAAACATATCAAATAATTAAAACAGTTGTTATATTTAGAAAATTAAAATCAGTCACCAAAGTCCTGAATATATAAATAAGTTTTCAGGGCCTTTTTAAATCCCTCCATGGTTGTGCACTCCCGTAACTGATGGGGTAGAGAATTCCAGAGGGTAGGGTTCGCATGTATAAATACGCAGGCCTCAGAAGATTTCAGACACACTCTCAGAATCTCTAACAACCCCTCATCAGCTGAGTGGAGCAATCGGCCAGGACAGTAAGGGACCAGGAGCTCTTTCAGGTAGTCTGGACCAAGTCCATGTAGGGCTTTAAAAGTCAGAAGACCGACTTTAAAGATGATCCGCCACTGAACTGGCAGCCAGTGCAGTCCGCGCAGAACTGATGAAATATGACTGGACCAAGAGGTACCAGTCAAAAGCCCGGCTGCTGCATTCTGCACCAGCTGCAGACAGTGGATTTCTATCCCAGGAAGCCCTAAGTAAAAGGAGTTGCAATAGTCCAAGCGAGGACACAAAAGCGTGGACCAGGGTAGATAGATCACTGGATGGAACAAGGTGCCTAATCCTGGAGATATTCCTCAGATGGTAAAATGAGGACTTGACGATGGCCGACACCTGAGAATGCAGAGTCAGCCTTTCATCAAAAATTACCCCCAGGTTATGCACCTGTTCAGAGGTTGGGAGTGGAGGACCCCCAAGAAAAAGCCTGGAGGGTGAACCAACCCCCAGCCCCCCTATCCAACGCATTCAATCCACAACCAGCACCTCTGTCTTTTTCGAGTTCAACTTCAGCCAACTTGAATCCATCCACTCCTGGATTTCTTTGAGGCTGTTATTAAAGACTGAGACAGCTCCATCCTGATCGGGTGCAAAAGAAAGGTTGAGCTGGGTATCATCAGCATAGCAGTGAAACCTCAGCCTATACCATCTTACAATGTCTCAGAGGGGCAACAAATACACTGAAAACAACATGGGGGACAACAATGAGCCCAGAAGAACCCCACAAAACAGGGAAATTGGGTCCGAGGAATAAGCCCCGGAAACTACTCTCTGCATTGTTCCAGTGAGGTAGGATGTAAACCACCTGAGGACTATTCCTGAAAGTCCACAGATGAACCTCAGGTGCTTGAGTAGAACACTATGGTCCACAGTGTCAAAAGCTGATGAGAGATCTAGAAGGACCAAGATGGAACAGTTCTTCTGGTCCCTAGCCATCAGGAGATCATTGAGCACATGAACCAGCGCTGTCTCAGTACTATGCCTCTTTCGGAAACTGGACTGGAGGGGTTCATAGATATCATGGATGGTCAAATGTTTCTCCAGCTGTGCAGCCACTACCTTCTCAATCATCTTCCCTAAAAAGGGGAGGTTAGAGATTGGTCTGTGGTTTGCATGGCTGTCAGGGTCCAAAGAAGCTTTCTTCAAGAAGGGTGTTACCACTACATCCTTCAGGGAGCGAGGAAACCCACCTGTTTCCAAGGAGCACCAGCCTATCTGTGCAAGGACTGGACTGATGGCAACAATACAACCCAATATCAGGGAAGTAGGTCCAGGATCCAAACTATAGCATGTAGGGTGCACACCCCGGACAATCCTCATGATATCCATGAACTCCGGTCAGTCAAAGGTGCTCCAGGAAAGCTAAGATGCAGTGGCTACGCACTGGCCCAGAGCAACACCCTTAGAGTGTGCAGTTGGAGTGCCACCCTAATGTCGTCCACCTTAGTTGCAAAGAATCAAGCAAGTTCATCGCACTTTATTTGCGAAAAAGCTTTTTGAACCTGTAGGCAGGCTGGGTTGCATAGTCTGTCTACAGTGTGAAAGAGCTGAGCTGGTTGATTCTGCGCAGCCTCAATCTCCCCGGACAGGAACTCTGCCTTCTTAAGGGTGATTGCAGATTGATAGGCTTGATAATGCTCCATCATCTAAGGTGGTTGGCTTCAAGGGAGGAACTCTGCTGCATTGCTTTAACCTTCGTCCTAGTTGCTGCATCTCCCTCAAAGTCCCATCAAACCATGGGGACCGAGGGCAAAGGGAGAGAGGTCAAACATGGACAGGAGCAAATACATCCAGGGCCACCGAGATAGCCGTATTATAGGCTACCAAGAGGGCTTCTGGGTCATTGTTTGCCACTGGAAGGGACAATAGGTCAAGTACCGCCACCAGGCCTTCAGAGCTAACATCCCGTAAAGGGCGAAACCTGACCATCTCCACAGGGGCAGGCCTACGAAGGAGGGCATTAAAACTAAACCCCACGGTGTAATGATCAGACCATCCAACTGGTTCCACCTCCAAATCAGAGGCCTCGATCCCCAGGGGAGAGACTAAGTCAAGAGAGTGACCATATTTATGGGTAGCAATGGTATCTATCTGTGTGAGGCCCAGAGATGACATCAACTGGAGGAAGTGTTGTCCAAACTGTGAAAATTCGTCTTTGACCCAGGCATTGAAGTCACCCAGAACCATCAGTCTGGGTGACTCAAATGCCATGTTGACAACGAAGTTCACCACTTCCTGAAGGAACCGCTTCTCATCTCTGGGTGGACGGTAGATGAGGCCGATCCCACAGCCTACACCTGCTACCACGGTACGCTCGAATGACTCAGTCTCCTCAACTGGTACACTTGTGAAGTTAAGTTCAGTCTTAAAATAGACTGCCCCCCCCCCCATGATCCAATCTTGGACGGTTAATCACCGAGTACCCGGCTGGAGTTAGAGCCTCCAGTATGGGGCCAGAATTCTCGTCCAGTCAGGTCTCAGTGATGCAAGCCAGATCCACCATTTCTACAAGATCTGCAATAATTGCAGTCTTGTTTTTAATGGACCTGGCATTGCATAACACAGCCCAAGTTGGATGAACCTCCAGGGCCGCCCAGGCCACCTGCCCACCACTATTGATGATGCCCTTGGGTATGGAAGCCAGGCATGGCACACCACATTCTAGATTCCATTTTGCCCCAGGGTGCCTCCTGGATCTCACTACCCCAATGTGGTGGCCCTGCTCATTCATATTGAACTGCAGTTAGATAGCCCGATGGTTTGCCCTTCTGGAGCTACTTGTTTGTTTAGTTATTTTGGTTGATTAGTTGATTTGTTCTGTATTATGTATGTTTTTTTAGTCTGTTCTTGTATGGTGCCTTGAGCCTCTGGGGAAAAGGTGCCTCAATTGCCTTGCCATTCCAAGCATTCTTCATCGGGTTTTTGATGTTCTGTGTGTGGTTCCATTCACATCAGTTCCAGATCTGTTCTGGCATTTCCCATGTCCTGCAGCATACTCAAGCTGTCCCTCCTTGATGGTCAAGCATATTGAACAAGGGAATTAAGGTCACATCAGAACCTTGGTCTCCTGTTTAGCTGTGCATTGTGGTACAGCAGAGCCACTATGCCAGACAATGCTGATCTACTATTTAAAACAGTTTTCAGACTGGCACAATACCACTTGCTTTACATGCTTTGATTTTGGCAGATTCATAGAGACCTACTTCTGTATTTGTTTACCTGAAATCTTGATTGATGCATGTCCCATCAAGACTGACACATCACTGACAAGACATTACAAGTATTACGACCACAATGTTTCATCAACTTGTGGTTATTTTTGACAAAGTCCTTTTGATCCATTCTGTTTCTGTACGTATTGTTCATTAAAGAAAGATTGTTAAATGCAGTTCCAAAAACATCTATGCAGTATTACTGATTGATTTTTCTAAGCACATGATTAAACAGAAATTATTTTTTATTATACCAAGTTGAATTTTAGTGACTAGTGAATTAATTAACCATGCCAATCAACATTCCTCTGGAAAGAGGTGAGATAATTATAGAAGGAATTTATCATGTCAAACAGCATTTCTCCTCAAAAAACAGCTCCAATTACAGAAGCAGCTTAATCTGTCAAATGCTTTAGTTTTGGTAGAGAATCCCAAATATTCAAAAGCAAATGGCATTTTGGCTGAGACAACAAAACTAAACTGTGATCATTTCTCTCAAGAGCTTCACTAGCTCTACACATTTTCTTTCTAAAAATTTTTCCCCACATAAGTTGATGTTCCTCGCCAATCCTGGGCTCTTTCTAAACAGGCTAACTAGTAAAACCTGGGTCATACCTGAGAATAGGCATCCAGTTGCCTAGAGTACTTACCCGTGTCACTAAAAAAACAAATAGATAAATAAACCTGTAACTGACAGTATGAAAACATCCATTAATTGCTAACAAATGGAGGGCCCCTGGGCACACACCTAATCCCACCATGCCAGCCCTGTAACCTGCCACAACCATTCCTGGCTCTTTAGAGTCTATGGCTTACCCCCAATCACAGGGCCATCTATAGGTGGACACTACATGAAAATACAGGTGACCAAGAAGGGTCTGAAGCTGAGGAGATATGCCATTGCTACTGGTTGCAGTCAGAGGAAGAGTCATTTTCACTGTCTCTCTCGGATTTCCCACCCTCCAGCCCCTACAACACTGACGCATGTTCATTTGGTCACCCATACATGCATACTCTGCATACCTCTCCCTGCCTGTAGAGGACATCTCTCCAACTCACTGCAACACTGTAGCTGAGGTGAGGCTATGTAGTGCATAAAGGTGGGTGAGTTGGGAAACTTTGCTCCATGAATTAAACCATGAATTTAGTACAATTCATGGATCATTTCATGGACATGAAGTGTGAAGTTCCACCTGCAAAGTGTAGATTTTCACTTTCGTTGTGTAGAATTTTGTCTGGGAATGGTGGAATTTCACCCATGAATGGTGGAATTTTGCTGCAAATAGTGGAATTTTCCTGTTCATGGGTGAAATTCTGCCATTCACAGGTGAAATTCCACACTCCATGGTGAAATTCTGCAAAAAAAAAAAAAAATGGCAAAGTCACATAGGCAAATTTGAAACCTAATAGCAAAAATTCACAGATTGCTCCATGGAGGCAGATTTGCTGACTTCATTGGAACTTTGCTGGCAAATTTAAACTTTGCATCATCTCTAGTAATGCAATGACAATGGCACAGAGTCATAATGTCACAAGATATTATGCTGCTTGGCAAAATCGCACTGCCAATGCAATGTGATTTCTGCCATGGGGCATGTCTTTTTTTTGTGGGGGGCTCCACCACCCACACCCGTTATGGGGGGCAGCACCCCGACCCCCAATAAGGGTTCTCAACTCTGGAGGGGTGTTCAACTCAAAATTGCACTAAGTTTAAAAAAAAAGTTTTGGGACCAGGAATCAAACCTAGTCTCAGAAGCAATGCCTGGGTTCCTGGCTACAGTGCCTCAGTCTATTGAGCCATGGTAGCTGTTCAGTGGAACCCCATCCCCAGCAGAGGTCTTATCCTCTGCCTGGGATTGTGTGAATGGTGCAATACTGCATACAGCAGTATACGCGGTATTGCACCATTTGCTCTTGAGTACAGCGCTACTCCGGGTTAGCCATAATGTCGCATGCTATTAAGCGTGTGACATTATGACCTGGTAGGAATGATTACCTCTTAGTACAACCACAGTGGTCACTAGAGTAGTGGGATAACAGTGTCCCCAACCCCAAGGTATATGTTTCTTTTCTTCCTGGACATCAGTGAGTCTATCCTATAGTCTGCATTTAGTAACTGGAGGAAGCAAATCTCCAAGTGAAGCCTAGAGCAGAGGGCTCACTGGGAACTACTAACTGAATGAACAAACACAAAATCAAAAAACAAACTAGAGAAAATGCACGTAAGACAAGCAGACTCAGCACAAACAAATAGCTATTTAGCTATCCATATTTATTTTAAATATCAGTGCAAGTAAGTGACGTCAGAGATCTCTGATGAAGCCCTGTCACCAATGGGGGCGACTCATAGGTGTGACATAGCACATCTGTAGCATGCACGTAGAATGTGCATTTTATCATCATGAGAACTGTTTTTTAATGACTCTTGTTTGCACTATTAGCATGTCAAGTCCTTGAGAGGGAAGCTGGCGTGGTCGGAAACAGCACGGACAAAGCCATGAAGGTCAAAACTGCACATCCAAAATACAGCTGGGGAAAGAAAAAAGTAAGTTACTAAATTTCACTGGAGTGGTGGTCCACAGTGGCATGGTGTTGTAATAGTAAATCTTACTTTCCCCAAAATCTGCAACAGTATTCTGGATGCGCAGTTTTGAGTTTTGCGGTTGTGTCTGTGCTGTTTGTGCCATGCTGGATTTCTTCTCAATGACTTGATGTGGAGCTGTTTGCACTGGTGTTTAAAATAAATATGAGTGCATAAATAGCTATTTGTTTGTGCTGAGTCTCCTTGTCTCAGTTGTGTTGTCTCCAGTTCACTTTTTTTTTTATTAAGTTGTTGGCCAAATTTTCAGACTTCCTTTCTGCCTTCTTGTTGGTGTCCTGACATTGGGTACCATTAACTATTGTTTTTCTACTTTTCACCTGTTCTCCCCAGGTCACACCTGGAAAAGAGCTTAGGCCCAGTGCGCATTTTCCCCAGACAACAAATTTTAAATGAATAAATGAATAAATGAAAGAAACACTGATCTATATGTTTTCAGAACACTGAATGGGAGCTTCTTTGTGCACTGTAGTTTTCAGGTTTTTCAGAATTTTTTTGCTTTATTTGCTCTGTGTTTATTCCTTTAGAGCATTCCTTTTTCTTCTCTTGTTTTTAGCTTGTTTACTAAATTTTAAAATTGTGGCTGCTACAAAATTGTTCAATAATCTTTGTGCTTCCTTTGCAGACATTTATAGTACTGAACAAAGGGAAGGCAATCTTCCGTTTTAGTGCCACACCTGCATTGTACATATTTAGTCCTTTCCACCCAGTCAGGAGGGCAGCTATTAAAATTCTAGTACATGCATATCCTTTCAAGGTACTGCTGGTGCAGCTTATAATCTACATACTCCTCACTGTTGTGGGTCATTATGAATTTTGCACTTCTACGCTTCTGAAGGGAGACTTTGGTAAGGAGTTTATTTCATATTATTTGTAACAAATATGCATAAAAAAGTTTACAATTTCTTTACATGGATTATGACCCCATTTTTAAAGAAAAATGGATACCTTACACCCAGTTAAGGTAGTCTTCACCTTAACAGCTTAATAGACACGTTAACCAAAATGACCATTTCCTCCTAAGGTATATGCAGGACTGATTCAAAACATGATATGATAGCATAAGAGAAAGTTGGCTTGAAGAGATCTCACAGCACTATCTAAAATTATAAAATGGATAAGAAAACAATTAATGATCTGAGTGGTCAACAGCTGTCCAGACATGTGTGGTTATTAGGCCAAAACTGAACAGGCCAAAAAGTGGCCGGAAAGGTGATTTCATAGACTGACTGTGAAAGCATGTGTCAGAGGGGATTTGAAAAATCACACCTGCCATGATCACATTAGGTTTGCTAACAAAATGGCTGTTTTAAAAAACTCTAGGGCCAAAACCAAGCAGAAACAACAGTTATGAGTAAACACTGAAACAATTCAATGTTTCTTCATAACTTTAGTTTTTTTTTTTACATTTTGACTCCAAATTTTCAACATAGTCGTTAATGACCCCACCTTATGATCAAGACAGATGGATTTTTTTAAATTCCACCTGAGAGGTGATATTGCAGCGTGACTGTGAAAACGTGTTTCAGAGGGGATTTGAAAAAATCAGACTTGCCATGTTCATTAAGTTTGGTAACAAAATAGCTGTGTTAGAATTTTGGGCCAAAGTCTACAACAATAACAAAGCTATGAGCAAACATTGAAAAAGTCAATGTTTCTTCATAACTTTGGTATTTTTTGACATCATTTTGACCTCACATTTTTCACATAGTCTTTTCATGGACCAACCTTATAAACAAGACAGGTAGAGGTTTTTTAAATCCTGTCTGAAAGGCTAGGCTGAAAATTTGGGGCAAAAATAATAAAAGGTAAAGTTCTGAGTAAAAGTTCAAAATGCATTAAAAAACCATTAACCACTCATACCTTGTTTTCAATCAGTTGACAGCCAGCATTGACAGCAACAGGATATTTGCCAGTGGACTGGATAATTAAGTGAGGGTTGAGGAAGTGGTGGTGCTGACAGGGGGAGGTCGGAGGGCTGGGGGGGGAGGAGAACATGCCATGATCATTTTCTTTTTTCAGGTTTACAAAACAACAAAGAGGATGATGAGGGATGGTTTTCTTTATTGCAGTGACCAACACTGTGGAATGTGTGCACCAGTGTCAGTGTGCTGGTTGGTGGCACTGGGGGTGGGCACCCTGGTTTTGCATCTTGTTTGGGTTATGCCAGCACTGGGATGGGTACCCTTGTGTTGGAGTGTGTCAGGCAGGGGGATTTTGTTGGGTCAAGTGGGAGGTGGCCTATCAGCAGTGGGGTCGAAAACCTTCTGCTGGTATTGTTTGCAAGCTGGGTCAGATGAGAGGAGGGCTTCTGGGATTGGGGTTCAGCACCCACTTCTGGCACTATCTGAAAGCTGGGGTGGTGGGAAAGAACACCTACCGCTAGTCATATTTGAAAGCTGGGTCAGGGAAGGGGGTTATTGGTGGTGGGGTGGGGCACCCAATTGATGGTCCTATTGAAAAGCTAGGTCAGCATGGGAGGATACCAGTGGCAGGATTGATTACCCACCACTGGCGTTACTAACAAATTGGGACCAGCAGTTGGTGGGATAATATTGGCAGGATTGAGTATCCATCACTGTGCAAAGATGGTGGCTGTGTTGGGCCAGCCTCGAGGAGTAGCAATTTAGGATTTAATTATTATTTATTTCATTTATTTTGAGTCTTTATTAATCATTTCTGTTTTATTTTTGTATTATTCTAACAGCAGATAGAGAGGGTTCAAGCAGTGAGTTAGTAAGTATTAGGAGGCATATAGCGGGTATTGAACCATAGTAAATCTCGGTGCTAAAACTGTCAAAGTTGCTTTGTATTAATTGTATTTATTTTCTCTGTTTTTCTGGTGCTTTGATTTCTATTGCCACTGGATATTGGTTTATAATTTCCTTTTTCAAGATAACGCAGAGTTTACTTGGTGGCTTTTTCTCCTGGCTGATGGTCGGGGAATTGAATTAGAGAAGACAATCTGGTCTTGCTTTACTGTCTCTGCATTCCTGATGCTGTCTGCTGTGAGCGAAGTTGGCCTTTGGGATATTGAAATATATCGAGGAGCAGGCCTGTTGAGGAGTTGAGGACAGCCGGTGGTATCACAGCAGTGGTCTGAGTCTGAATATGTTAAGTGGGCTTTTTTATCAACAAATTGATAGTCTGAAGTCCTGGGACTTGAATCTTCTGCTTGGTGTTTGCCCGGGTGTTTGCCCAGGTGGTAATGGAGGGGTTCCCATGCTCTAACTAGGTTATCTGCTGCAGGGCTACTGGCTGAGCAGGAGGTCGGGAGTTGTGCCTGCTGAAGAGTAGGGCATACTATTACGTTTCTCCTAGGGTCCTTGAGGAATGGGCTGGAGGGCCAGTTCCATCTGGGACATGAAGCTGCAGTTGGAGGGCCTAGGGCAGCTGGTTTCTGGTGGCAGAAGCATTTAAAAGGAGACTGAAAATGTGCTTATTTGAATATGCTTTTATAACGTGAGTTTGTTGATAGATAGAATGAAATTCTGTACTTACATTGATTTTATTATGTATGTTGTGTGATTTTAAATAATATTGAATTGTGATTTTACTGTTTAGAGACCAAAGTCTCAGGAATTGGGTGCATTATAAATAAAAATATCTATCTATCTATTGAAAAACTTGGTCAGGCTGCAGGGGGATGCTGCTTTGCTTGCTCATAATGTTGACATGAAAGGATACAGCCATACTATGATAGGTGTGGCTTTATACTTTAATATGTAAGAAGTTTTTTCCCATCAGCCAGCAAAGCAATGTCAGCAACAGCCTCATCAGGATTGGGTGTTGACACACACGTCCTGCAGGCTCAGCTGCACTGGCTGCTATAGCACACATAGTGCCAGCTGGTGGGAGGGGGCGTGGCCAAGCTGTGACACATTTACTATGTAGATAAAATGACATGTCTAATACATATATATGTATGTAAATATATATTATGGTAGCACGGTAGTGCTACCATAGTTAGGGTTGAGGAGCCATTTCTATGTTAAACCTCAAACTTTTGCACCTTAATAACTTTGCAACTGTTTGACGGATTTGCCTGAAATTTGGAATACACAATCAAGAACCATAGGCCTTGGGATCTGCCAAGTTTTGTACCAGTTGGAAATACAGCTGCAGAGTTAATCATGATCTGCATCGCATTTACGCTTTTCTGGAATTCTCGTGGCGTGTATAGGTAGCTACAGTTTGCACGATTGTCCAAAATCTTCAGGAACATGCGGCTAGGGTCCCGATGTGCCTTTCAAGCATTTGGTGAAAAAATATTAAACAGCTCAAAAGTTATTCAAAAAACAATTTCCAATTATAAGTCAATGGGAAAAGTTAACAAAAAGTTCAACAGTGTAGCAAATGCATTTTTACTTTTGCAAATGGCCCTGTTACTTTCTCAAATCCGCCATTTTGTTTTCAGTTAGTGACCAGAAAAATGCTTGGCATTTAAATTTGGGACCCTCTAGCAACCTAATTCTTTTTGTATTCACCTAGTCGGACCCTGAGGATGCTAGCCATGTCTTTATTTTGGGGTAAAACACCCCAGAAATATGTTTTTCAAATTTCTGGAAAAAGTACTTTCACAAAGTACTTTCGTGCTCACGAAAGTGTCGCAAATTTTGCAAGCTTTTATAAATTGCGATAGTAGTTTTCTGGTCTGTGGGAAAATGACAGCAATTCTTTGGCACTGCGCTGCAAAAGAACGGTTGGGAGTTTTGGGCTGAAATTTGGAGGGAACTCAGCTGACATCTCGCAGATGTGCCTTTCAGTGTTGTGTTGAAAAAATATTACATGGTGGCAAAGTTACAGCACTCCAAAGTTGACAGGTTTTCCCATAGGATAACATTACGGCGCCCTACGCATTACAGGAATCCTTTAGCACCCTGCTGCAAAATAACAGTTTGGTCTTTTTTCCTGAACTTTGGAGGGAAGACAGCCAACAGCCCACAGATGTGCCTGTCAGTAGTTTGGTGAAAAATATTACAGGAAAGCAAAGTTATGGCACTCAAACTTCTCTTTTTCCCATGGAATAACATTACGGTGTTAGCAGCGCCTGAGGCCGTATCTTGGAAGCGGTGAGAGATACGGACTTTTTGTCAGAAAAATGCTTAGCCCCCTAAGTGGGGCTAAGTATAAAACTAGCCAGGACAGTCATAAATCATATGACTTTTAAATTTTTTTTCTACGTCATACGGTTTCTGAGATATAACCTATTTAGTATTCCAAGTCCTCATTTTCTGCTCCGATACCCATTATTATGCATACATTCTTTGTACTCACTGTCTTTCTCTATGCAGGTTTTGGGGAAAACCAGCCTGTGCGCTTACATTACTGTTACCGTTGCCCTTTCTGCTTGTGGTTCCGTACCCGTTTCACTTACCATTGATGTCTACGCCACCATATCCTTTGAGTTTTTATTTGCGCTTGCGTTTCTGTTATTTTTTGCCATTTGTGTCTACAGTACTGTTTCTCTTTCTGTTTCTCTTTGTGTCACCATGCCCATTGACATTTCCGTTTGCAGGCACCATGTTACTATGTGACAACACATTACGTGGCAGACCATTCCCGTCTACGCCACCATGTGCGTTACCCTTTCTGTTCTCATTCGCGCTTGCATTACCATGTGTGCCACTGTTAGTGCTTCTGTTTGTGTTGCTGTTTCTGGTACTATGCCTCAAAACATCACGTGGTGGGAGCCACGCGCTCCTGCCGTTGCATTACATTCATTATTTCCCGTTATCATTCTAAAAGAAGGAAATTAGAGCAAAAACTCCATTTAATGCATTAGTTAGGGTTGTTCACTGCGACAAAAGTGAAGAAATTCAGTGTTAGTTGAAAACCCCTTGGACCCTTCCACCCCCAGCCGGGCATTGGGGTGTGCATTGGGGTCGTCGGTACTAACTCTCACCCCATTCTCCTATACTTCTGCTGCTTTACACATGTGATGGGGTGAGTGTTGGGCTGATGACCAATGCACACCCCAATGCTGTGGGGTGGGGCAGGGGGGTCCAAGGGGGTTTTCAATCCTAACACCGAATTTCCTCACTTTTGTCGCTGTGGAACAACCCTAACTAATGCATTAAATGGAGTTTTTTGCCTCTAATATATATATATATATATTGCAAAATCTACATTAATGCAGACATTAATGTTGCAGAACACAAAGAAGGGAAATGAAAAACATTAGGGATTTGGGTCTCCAGAGTATTAGAGTACTGGCATTTCAGTGGTGGGGTCTTACTTGGGGTTGTCAACCCTAATGCCCACCCCAGCCCATAGCCTCCTGTCTGAGGCACAAGATACAGCTCTAACCCAGTGCCTCATAGTGATACAGTATGGCCAACAATCTGTTGGAGCTTTCATCAAACAGGATGCTACCGACCTTGTGTGAAGACATCACAATTGACATCATCTGATCAGGTGAGGGGGTGAGCATTAGTTTGGACAACCCCAAGTAAGACCTCACCACTGATTCACCAATACTCTGGAGACCAAAATCCCTAATGTTTTTCATTGTCCTTCTTTGTGTGCTTTGCGTTCTACCATCCTAATGTTAGCATTAACATAGTTTTTTGCAATGAACTTCCCTTCTTTTTCTGATAGTGGAATTGTATCCTCTTTTGCACAAGTCCCTTTGGAACCTGAGCAAGATGAGATAAATACAATATTGGAGACAGTCCTGACCCAGTGCATGGGCCCAGCAGGCTCCAGCACACATGCCAATACCTTGTGGGTGAGGTTCCCTGACCCAACACAGGGTGTGGCATCTGGGCCAAAGCACTGCTCCATCCCTACTCAGGCCAGGGCTGGTGCTGCATGCTGCAGCAACTTCTCTATCAGCCTTGTCCCATTAAACCTGCTCACTGAGTGCACACTTGAACGTTTCTGCTAGGATGTGAAAAATGACAGCTGTACTGTTCATGAGGTGATGTGAAAAAATGGCTATACTGAAAATCTGGAGTCAAAATGCTGAAAATTACCAAAGTTGTACCTGTGCGTATAAACATTTCAATGAATGCTCATAACTTGGCCAATTTTGATGAGGATGGGATGATAAGGGATGGTTTTCATAAAAAAACAGGCATTGTGGGATGGTTTTCCTTTTACAAGAATGATGGAAATCTATAAACTATTTTGGGACACTGGGAGTGGGCTCCCCAGTGTCCCACACTTCTGGGGGTGGCTTGTAAATGCTGACATGGGGATTGGGCCCCCTGATGTTGGCACTATTAATAAAACAATGGTCTAGAGCAAGCACCCAACACTGGGATGTGCATCCCGCTATCGGATTATGCTAAAATATAACTAAATAAAAAATATAAATACAGTAAATAAATACATTGCCACTGGAGATTGGGACCCCCAATGTGCAGATACACTTTTTTATGGCCCAGCATAATCAGGATAGCAGGGCTATAGTGACAGTATCCCCATCCCTGACATATGAGTCATGACACGGCAGGGGTTGTCATAAGACACAGCTGTTTGTTTCTAAATGACAACTGTGTTGCACAGTGCAACTGACTGTTGTCATAAAAATTTAGCTATCTGTAAAATGTTGATCTTTTCCAACTGCACATGCTCAAAAATTGATTTTTTTTCTTACATAATTTAAAAACCTCTTGGCTGCTGGACGTATAAACAACAAAAGCACATACCTTGGACCAACCTACTCACCCTTACTTGCTTATTTTCCAACCACTCCCATCTCCCCCAACCTTGCCTCTCCTCCACCCTAAGTGACGTTCAACTTTCCAGTCACCCCATCCCTATATTTCTCTTGTCTCTCCCCCTTTTCTCCAATCTGACACATTCTAGCTTGATAATCTTTTCCTCATATAGCTCTTATGTAGACAAAGTCACTTCATGGATTGCATTATTATCCTTTTTGTCCTGTATTTCAAGTTTGTTTCTTACATGATATACAGTACCACTTGTAACACCTTTGTATTGTTTTCTTTCTTCTTGTATTCACCTGTATACTTTTTTAATGTCTATACCATGTTTAATGCAGGACCTTTGTAAAAGAACCTCTGATTCAAAGGTATAGGCAATACTAGATATCAATAAATAAAAATAAATAAAACCTCTATCAAACCTGAAAGTTTCAGGTTTATGAGCCTCACATTTATTTAGTTATTGGGTGGCAAAAAAAGTCTTACATTTTTTCAAAAGTGGTGAGTTATATGTTTTTTTGCACCTCTGTATCTTTGCCCCCACAGAACCAATTTATGTGAAATGTTTAGGATCAAGAGATCCTGGCACAAATGCTGCGCTTTCCAACTTTCTTGTAAATCAGTTGAACGGGGCAAAGTTATTAAGGTGCAAAACATTGGGGTTTAACATGAATGTCCTTACTCAACTTCGATCACGCCTGTATAACAAAATTATACGACTAGAGTGAAAATAAATGAATTTATACAGCTGCTCCTGTGTCCATGCTTATTGCATAAAGAAATTTATCGATGCACAAAAGGAATACGAGTATGTAGGCCCTACATATCACCACCCCAAGTGCCTTTCTCAGGGGCAAGCCACTTTGGGTGGTGATACATAGAGGCTGCATGCTCATGTTGTTTTGTACACCAATAAGTATATTTATTATTTTCTGAACATGTTGTGTACACTGTCCTCCTTCAGTACTTTCCATGTAAATGAAACTAGTAATGAATGTAATGAATAGTAATATAGAAAATCTATATAACATAACCAAATAGTGTCCAAATTGTATGTTGTTTTCCCAAACGTTACAAACTTACTTTAATGTTCTATAAAACTGGAGTTTACACTCCCCCACCCCAAAAAAGTTGCATTAATGATGAGGTCAATGCCAGGTACATCAGCAGCATTGACTCCACTATTCACTTACTGATGTCAGGAAAGTGTGGGCATTCATAGGTAAACAGGAACACAGGAAATTAATGCGTGGAATGCAATGAAATCTCTGATTGCTGGTGGAGACCACAATGAATGTTGAAATTATTTGGAAAAGTGTATTTCAGGTTGTAGACTGACAGTGTCCCTTTATTTCTTGATGCACTCTTTATTCCTCCCTCACATGGCTGTGTTACATGTAGGTTGGCCCCGTTAGCAAAATGTTCTGTAATAGGGCCCACCCTGGGTGTGATCAAATAAGGATAAGGGGTCTTTTTCATCATAAGATCTCTGATGTCATTTCCTGTCTGACCAGCCTAACTTTAGTAGCCTTCCTTAGGTGGCCAATACCAGTGGCTTACTGAGGGATATCATCAGCACCAATGTAGAGGCACCACTCCATCCTTGATATCTTGCTTTGAGGATCTGCATCATGCTTCTCTGGACACTTTTGTTTTCAAGGAAAACATGAACAAGTCCTCCAGACATTTTCATATAGTAACTTCATCTTTTTTTTATCTGTACATTCTGTGCTTCATCTTTCAAACCAGGCAGCTCCTGGTGACTCCCCCAGCCCTGTCACCAACCTGTACGGTGACCTTACTCATTATCCACCACTAAGGGTGGCCTTCAACTAAGAGTCATGTGCAGTGAGTGGGGGAAGCCAAGCAGTCTAAGACTTTTTCCTCCACATTTTTTTCCCGAGACATAGGCCTACAATGACATGGCACTTCTGCTGATGTCCCCCAAGTCTGCTCCTGCTGTCACTGCCACCTGGCTGCTGACAGGTGACCATCATGTAGTAGGAGACTGGATCCTCTCTCCAAAAGGGTGAGAGCAGTCCTTAGAATGCTCAGTCTTCCCTCACCTGGCTGCACCCGAGTGACCCTGGTCTGTTCCTGAACCCTGTTCATCGGTATGGCAGGTGGTATGGCAACCAGCACCTCATCCTGTCACACCACTGAGCTAGCTGTAATTCCATCTTTTTAACCCTATCATCTTATCCGCACCTGTGCTGCACTATGTCTTTTTTTCTTGCCAGGAAAGGCACACTGAGCTGTGACAGCTTTTTTGTAGGTGTACCCAGGTTGGTGGGATACATGGACCTGTTTAATTGACAGAAAATAATGAGGACACTTAGGAAAATCCAATACTCTAGTGAGAAGTGCCACTGGATCTTTAACTTCCACCTGGACATCCACCAGAGATGGGAAGAAGGTACCCTGATTTAATATTTCTTCCACAATTCAACAGCTCCTAAACAGTGCAGTTCCCAATAGTACTGCACTACAGTGCCATTATTGGATATTAGCAAAGTTTCCAATTGTGGGACTAGAATCCAACTGAACTTCTGCTTCCAGAGACTAACATGCAACCTACATCCCATGGCCTGCTTTCATGTTTCCTGTATTTTTATACTTTTCATGTTTCCTCCTTACCAGTGGACCAGGCTGCCCTCAGTCAAGCCACAGGCTCCAGTCTGCTGCTACAGAGTAGACACAACAGGCCTCAGGTGTCTGCTGCTCAACCTTTCCTAAATTTTGTCCTGGACTCACCTGTTCACTTGTGGATGGCCTAAGGACAGTGCTGACTAAAGATGTTAGTTCAAGGATGGCTTGGGAGACCCCATGGTTCAGATGCTGTAACTGGGTGGGGAGAGCATGGATACTTCATTCTCCTGTGCTCCATCTCATTTCAGACATGTTTTGTCTATCCCTCCCCCACTAAAGAGGTATACAAAGAACCTGAAGGGTTCATTCTCCTTCTCCAGTAAAGGAGTACCAAAAGTGTATCATATTTGCTGTCTAATGTTCTATACATAACACTATAAATGACTATTTTACATTTCTCATGAAACAAAATTTTGTTCAAAATAAGTCATTTATAGTTGGGAAATTATTTATTTCTGTATTCATTTGTTTATTTTAAGTTGCTCCAACCAATAAAAGTACCATTAGAGGCAGCATCTCATTTTTATGGGTGATGTGGGGTGAACACCAGCAGCAGCAAAGAAAACAGAATTATAGTAACAGGTTCAGTACACACACAATGTACAGCATGACTTAATAAAAACAAGCAACAATATAAACAATACAGCTGGACGCATTTAACAATTCAGCTTGTGAAACAGGAGTTATAGACATTGGCATATCTCTTTTAATTGCAGAGAAAACCCGGAGTGAAAGTTTGAAAACTTTGGAATATGTGTGGTGCTTTCAGCTACTGTACCTTGTTACAATAAATTGGGACAGAGTGAGTGAATGCCTACTTGCTCATTTCTCTCTTAATCCTAAGAATATTAAAACTCAAGGAAGAAGAGAAATAGGAAGTGTAATTACAAACTATAGGCATAAATACGGATAAGAAGTACTCATGAACATTTCTGTGGTCACAGTTCAATAATAGGGAGAGCCTATGCTGAGTTTTGAGATTTAAGGGGCCTGATTATTTTAGCTAATCATAAAGGGAGCAATGGTACACAAAGAAGTCACAAAAGAGGATTATTCCACAGATCATATTATAAGGATGGTCATTTTAACAACTGAATGAAGATCACTGCAATCAAAATGATAGACAAGTGTACTTGAACTCCACAATCCATGCACATTCTGGTGGAGCATAGTTCCCCTATGGATGTACCTGCAGAGGAGACTAAGGAGGTAGTGGACAATTGTCATAAGGGAGCACCACAGAAAGGAGGCAGAGGACACCACAGGGAAAGGAAGCAGCTCCTAGTGGGGGACTCATTTATTAGGGGGATAAAACTGGGGGGAACAGGGAAAAGTGAAGTAAGGTACCTGCCTGGTGCCATGGCTTGGAGGGACAGGAAGTACATCCTCAGGATCACGAGAACAGCAGTATGGGAGACAGAGCTGGACATCATTGTCCACCTAGGGACCAATGACTTGGCTCAACATGAGATTAGAGGAGGAGTTTGTGGAGTTGGGGAGGCACCTTAGGCAAGTAGCATACAGAGTATCCTTCTCAGAGGTCCTGCCTGTCTATAGCATGGGTGAGGTGATGGTACTCCGCACCATGCGATTCAATGAATGGTTGAAAAACTGGTGCAGAGCACAGGGATTTGGCTTCACTGGAGACTGGGGTTGCACCTGGAGAGATACTAGCCTATACTGCCAGGATGGTGTGCACCTGTCCAGAAAGGGAACACATCTTCTGGGCGATCAGTTTATATGCTTCATTGGCAAGCTTTTAAACTAGTCAAGGGGGGAGGCACTGATAAGCAGCAGGGAATTCCCAGCCTCCCCCTACAAAACTGGGCACTAAATGAAGTAAAGACGAAGGTAGAAAGGTCAGTAGGGAGTAGGACAGGGGTACATGGAGAAAGCAAAATCAATGAGGACTGGGATGGTGCTACAAGAAGTAAAGCCATCAAAAAATGGAGAGTAGTGAGTACCAATGCCCATAGTCTGGATAACAAGCTTCCTGAACTAGTAGTCTTGATGGAAGAGGAACATCTGGATATCATGGCAGTCACAGAAACATGGTACACACAGAACCATGACTGGGATGTGAACATACCAGGATACACTATGTACAGGAGGGACAGGGAGGGTAAAAGAGGAGGAGGAGGATTAGCTCTCTACATAAGGGAAGGAATCAAAGCAACAGAACAAAGGGTAAATGGGGAGGAGAGGAAGCACTGTGAGTCAGTTTGGAGATAGGCAATGGCACCACAATCTGCACAGGGGATGTATACAGACCCCCATCTCAGGGGAGGACATGGACAAGGAAGTGATATAAGGTATCCTTAGAATGGCAGAAAAAGGGGAGATATTGTTGATGGGGGACCCAAATATGCCAGATGTTAACTGGAGTGCATTTGCTGCAGCCACTTCCAAGAGTGGGGTCATTCTAAATGCCCTACAGGGGGCATTCCTTAGACAACTAGTATTGGAACCCACTCAAGAGGGAGCAATCTTAGACTTGGTACTCTCAAATGGAGATGGAGGGAGGATTACAGATTTAGAAGTGGGTAGCCATCTGGGAACTAGCGACCATCAAGCAGTATGGTTCATGATAAACACAGCAGTAGAGTCAAGCCATATAAAGGCAAAGGTACTGGACTTTAAGAGGGCTGACTTTGTCAAAATGGGTGAGTGCCTAAGGAATGCACTAGCAAATGGGCAGGAAGGAGGGGTGGAAGAACAATGGGGAAAAATCAAAACTGACATCACAGCGGCAATTAGCGTTTGTGTGAAGCAAATAAACAAAACAAATTGATGTAAGAAACCACTGTGGTTCTCAAATGAGGTGGCAGGGAAGGTTCGGGAGAAAAAGAAAGCATTCAGGAAGTACAAGGAATCACAGAAGGAGCAGGACAGAGAACTGTATCAGATAAAGCAAAAGGAAGCAAGGAAGGCAGTCAGAACAGCAAAGGCCCAAACCGAGGAAAAGATAGCTAACTCGGTTAAGAAGGGAAATAAAACCGTTTATAGGTACATCAGGGAGCAAAGGAAGACCAAGGAAGGGATAGTGAGGCTTAATAAAGGGGAGGTGGTGGTCAGAGAGTTACTGTGAAAAGGCAGAGATACTAAACAAATATTTTTGCTCAGTATTCACAATTGAAGAGAGGGAGGTACCTAAACCAAACAATAGGAACACTCTGGATATGGGGGTTGATACCAGCCCATTCACAGAAGAAAGAGTTCTAAAAGAACTCTTAAAACTGAAGGTGGACAAAGTAATGGGGGCTGATGGGAATTATCCCAGAATTCTAAAAGAACTAAGGGTAGAACTAGTGACACCACTGACTACCCTCTTTAGCAAAACATGGGAGGATGGGGTGTTACCTGAGGACTGGAGGAGGGCAGATGTTATTCCACTTCATAAAAGTGGGAGCAGGGCAGAGGAAGGAAACTACAGACCTGTTAGTTTAACCTCAGTGATAGTGAAAATGATGGAATCACTTCCAAAGGAAAGAATTGTTGTGTACCTAAAGGCCAGAGGGGCACAGGACCCAAGGCAGCATGGATTCACAGTGGGAAGGTCATGTCAGACGAAGCTAATAGATTTCTTTGACTATGTGATCAAAGCAGTAGATCAGGGAAGGGCTGTGGATATGGCCTACCTAGACTTTAGCAAGACATTTGACACAGTCCCACACAAAAGACTACTATACAAGTTAGCCAGCCTTGCAGTGGGTCCCAAGATGGTAGCCTGGGTAAAGAATTGGCTGAAGAACAGGACACAGAGGGTAATAGTAAATGGAGACCACTCTGAAGAAAGGGGGGTTACTAGTGGGGTACTGCAGGGTTCAACACTAGGACCAGGCATTTTCAATGTCTTTATAAGTGACATTGCAGAGGGACTGGAAGGAAAAGTATGTCTCTTTGCAGACGACACAAAGATCTGCAACAGGGTTGATACACAAGGTGGGGTGGAAAGGATGAGAAGGGACTTGGTAAGGTTGGACGAATGGTCAAATGTATGGCACCTTAGATTCAATACTAAGAAGTGCAAAGTACTGCACCTGGGAAACAAAAGCCCAGGGGAAGAGTACACAATGAGGGGTGAGATACTATCAACAACAAAAATGGAAAGAGACCTGGGGGTAGTCATATCAGATGACCTAAATGTTAGCAAGCAATGTGAGAGGGCAGTAAGGAGGGCTAGGGGGATACTGGGATGCATAGGGAGAGGCATCACCAGTAGAAAATAGGAAGTTGTTATCCCTCTGTACAGACAGCTGGTGAGACCCTATCTAGAGTACTGCATGCAGATCTGGAGACCCAATCTCCGCAAAGCCATAGACAGGATGGAGGCAGTCCAGAGGAGGGCAACTAAAATGGTGCAGGGTCTGCACCCGAAGACATATGAAGAGAGACTTTAGGAGCTTAATATGTATACCCTCGAGGAAAGGAGGGAGGGGGGACATGATAGAAACATTCAAGTACCTCAAGGGAATCAACAAAGTCAAGAGGGTAACATCTTTCAGAAAAAGAGGTGTGCAAGAACAAGGGGCACAATTTGAAGATAGAGGGACAGCTTAGAGTAATGTGAGGATATTTTTCACGGAGAGGGTTGTGGATGCATGGAACCGCCTTCCTGAGGAGGTTGTGGAGTGAAAAACGGTGGTGGAATTCAAGAATGCATGGGACAATCATAAGGCAATTCTAGGGGTGGGGGTAGGAGCAAGTAGGCTGTTGGTTAACTAGGATCTGCAGCTTATCCATTAGGTAGGGAAATGGGCAGACTGGGTGGGTCAAGCATTCCTTATCTGCCATCAAATTCTATGTTTCTATGTGTGTTTATGTGTTAACTTAACAAAAAGTTGAAAAGGTAAACCCTTTCAGAAAATTCCCCATATCACAGCCACAAAGTACTTTTTGGAACAAATAGTTTTATAAATTACACAACACCAAACAATTAAAAAATTATTTCTTCAGTCTACAGTTCTGTGTAATCATTTGCTACAACTATTGTTTTGCAAATGGATCAGTTGAAGCAAAAAAACTATTTGCAAGAGGCGTGTAATTCAGTTATTATAGTGTGATGTTTGTGACTTTGGAGAAATGGTCTTGTACCATTTTACTGGAGAAAGGCTCATAAGCAAGTCAAGTTCTTCCCCATTCCTCACAGTGCCTCCTGATTATACTGTTCCCTGTGAACACCAGGGAACAGGCATGTACACAGCAGAAGAGTCATTCTTCCCTCTGCGAAGCAGAGAAACCTCTGGGATGCTTGATTCTCCTGCTACTGTCCTGAATAGCAGCCACTGTACTATTTAACAGGTTTCTCTAAGCATTGAGGCATGCCCAGGGCCCAGTTTACAATCAGTTAATCTATCCCTAGGAATCGTGAGGTATGAGGCATAGCCAAGGGCCATATAGCCGTAGGGAGAAATTACTAAAAGTAACCTTACATCTGAAGTGCCTTAATGCTATTATTAAACTTAAATGTTTCTATTTGTTTATAAATTAATGTTTTTATAGTTACATTTGTAATTGTTCGCTTGTACTGTATGTGAGTGTTTCCAGCCACTAACATAACCCTGCAAAATAATGTTAGCCAATGAAAATGCTCCATTTCCAATCACTGTTTTATAATTCCCTTTAAGTCACACTGGCATCCTATTTGTCTTTCTAAATGCCACTGCATGCTGTTGTCAGTGCTTCAGTGATCCCTCTTCTAGTACTCCCAAATTCATCTCTGTTTCCAAAGCTACGATTTCCTTCTAATTTTGTACAGGTGTTCTGCCACTATATTTTTGCTTCAAAGAGCATTACCTTATATTTGCTCAAACTGAAGTGTATTTGAAGTGCACTTGCCACTGTTTACCCAGTTTCAATGATGATGATGGTGATGATGCAGTATTTCTGTTTCTCAAGCAAAAAATAAAACTTTTCCTTGTCTTGTTCATCTGTCTCTGCCCCCCTGCCCAATATGTCCAGGACTCTCTGCATCTGTACTGTCCTCTTGTTTGCTTACTGTAACAAATCTGACGGCAGATAAGGGCCACTTTGCCCATGCAGTCTGCTCATTCCTCCCTACCTACTGTATTACCACAGACTGTCCCTGATCTACAACTCTTTCTCCCCCTCTACCTTTTTTCTTTCCACTATGACTCACTTGTGCATATCCCAAGTATTGTAGAACTCCATCATTGTTTTCACCCCCACTACTTCTGCTGAAGGCTGATCCAGGAATCCATCACTCTTTTTGTGATGAAGTACCTCCTCACTTTTCTTCTGAATGTACCCCCTCCAGCTTCATAGCATGTCCCCTTCTTCTTGAGCATGTTTTCTTCTGAAAAATACTTCCTGCCAGTACCTTATTTACCCCTGTGAGGTATTTAAAGGTCTCTGTAGTATTCCCCCTCTCCCTTCTCTGTTCCAGGGTGTACATATTGAGGTCTCTTAATCTCTCCTCTTAGAGCTTTTGATGCAGACCCTGCACCATTTTAGTTTTCATCCTCAGGACCACCACCACTTTGTCTATGTGGATCTGCAGATGTGGTCTCCAGAACTGCACATAGCACTCCAGTTGGTTTCTTACCAGTGATCCATATGGAGCCAACACCTCCTTCTTTCTGATTGTGAAACCCCTCCCTATGAGCATAAGAACATATAGTCACCCTTTCAATTAGCCACAGTCACAGCGGTGCAGTCATATTGTTGAAAAGACTTGCCATCACCAGGAAAGAGGTCTCAGGCAAAAAGGAGCTACAGCGACCATGTAGTGGTGACGGCAAGACAGCAGTGTTTTAAACCATTACAGATGGTTGGTCAGACCGCAATGTGGCTTTTATTCACAGATGCTGTACTGAAAATGCTGCTTGTATCCAAAGATGGTTTCATTACGGGGTGACTTTTATTTTAGCATTTGTCAGTTGCAATGGTACAGGGATATATGGTTGTGTGTATACTGCTGTGCTATCAAAGTGTCCAACAGACTTCCTTAAAATGAAGATGGTTTGGGCTAAGAAAGGAACTGCCTCAGGGACAAAAAATAAAGAAAAATATTTTTTTTTTAATCCCAGTATGTCCAACATGGTTTCTTGTCCCTTACCTGCTGCTGCCATCCTGCAACTGTGCCACTTGAGTGGACCTTGTGGCTGCCAGCCAAGAAGGACACCTCCATCCTGCCTTGTCCCACCAAACATCACTGCTTAGAGATCTTGCAGGCAGGACCATGCTGTCTCCGTCAGGACTTTTCTGCTGGGTTTTCCACCCTGCTCGCCTCTTAGGGCAGGCTCCTTACTGGACCAATCGGGTCCTTCCCTGCACTGATGTGTGGCCAGTCAAATGGCTTCTCAGGACTACCCAGTGCACTAATCAGTGTGAGTGGGTCCAGTGCAGTAATGCTGAGGAACCAGGTATGTGAGTTTTAGCCAATGCGATTCCAGCTGTTTGCGACTATTTGACCATTCCATTTTGTGATGTGCTCCATTCTGACTGGTGGCAAGTTACATCAGTGACCAACTTGGTAACTATCTTTTGTTCCCGTGACATAATGTCTGCTACTAATTAACCATGACATTATGTCTGGGGACCAAATGTCCGTACACACTCCCTGTGCACCCCAGCATTTCACTAGCCCACCCGACTGCGTTGTCACACTGCCTGGTCACCTTTAGGTTATCCAATATGATTATTCCCAGGTCTCTTCCTTGCTTGATTGTTGTCAATATCACTCCACCCATTTTGTACTCCTCCCCTGGATTTCTGTGCTCTATATGCATTATTTCACACTTTTTCGCATTGAATACCAGCTGCTATACCCTTGACCACTCCTGTGGCTTTCTCTGGTCTCTGCTCATCCTTTCAACCTCCCTGGATTGTTCACCCTATTACAGATTTTGGTGTCATACACAAAGAGGCACCTCCTTCCCGTCCCTTCCAGCCACTCTTCAATGTCATTTATAATGACATTAAAGAAGACCAGCCCCAGCACTGATCCCTGGGGCACCCCACCTGTAAGCTTTCCTTCCTCAGCATGAACTCCATTTATCACCACCCTCTGTCACCTATCCCCTAACCAATTTCTTATCCCATTTACCACCTTAGGACCCACTCCTAAGCTACCCAGCTTGCTTACTAGTGTTCCATGTGGAACAGTGTTAAAAGCCTTACTGAAATATAGGTAGACCATGTCCATCACTGCATCCTGCTCTAAATCTTTTGTCACCCAATTAAAGAAATATATCAGATTAATTTGGCATGATAACCCCCTGCCCCAAACCATGCTGCCTTGGGTCTTGTAACTCACTGGATTCAAGATATTCCATAATTCTTTTTTTCAGCACCCTGGTCTGCTTAAGAAATAATTAAGTAACTAGGTAGGTTGGTAGGTAGGGTAGGTAGGTAGATAGATAGACAGACAGACAGACAGACAAACAGAGCCAAAGAGAGTGAGAACAAGGGATAGGTGGCTCACTGCTCTCATTGCAGCCCACAACAGGTCTCCAGCTGTGGCTGCAGAACTCAAGAAAGTCCCACTGTTCTCATACAGAGAACACAGGTGAATGGCTTCTCACACTAAGCTGGGCACCCTGGATGTCGGGGTGCCCAGGAAAGGTATTTCTAGAGAGTTTAAAAAAAAAAAACAGCTGAATCTAATTAAATGGGTCTGTTTAACTATATTCAGGTGTCTGTTTCTTAAAAAGAGATAATCTTTATATATTTTCAGTGTTTGTGAATTTAAAAAGAAAAAAAGGCCATCACGATCAGTACTTTTTCCAACACGAGAGGTAAGTCATGAAAATAAGCACATAATCATTTTTTCTTTTTTTTTCTATTCCCAGTTCTTGGTTAATTGAAAAATCATTGTAACTGTGGAACCATATAATATTTTTTTTCACAAAACCTTCCAAAGAAACACCCTTGACATAGACCTCGTTAACCCTGAAATTTTCATAAAAAAATTCCACACTGTTTCGTCTATAGATGAGTGCAAAAATATACTCTGTTTTAAGTATGTGGAAACCCAAGGTGTTTTTTTTTCATTTTTTTTGGCACTTCATATCTTAAAAACTGAACAAGATGTCATCACAAAATGTTTTACAGTACATCTTGAGACTCTGACAGCCTGACTGTGCATGCCAAATTTAGTGCTATTTTGTCAAATGATGTCAACATTATTAAAAGAAAACTACACTCTCATATCTTGTAAATTGTATTTTATTTTCATGTCAACAGACAACTCTTTTCCTGCAGCTGTTAGAGATATATGCAACTGCTTTAGTTTGCTATCACACTTCATACCAGTCCCTGTAACTATCCCAGGGGTCTCCATTTGCTGGTTGTTGAAATTTAATTGTGCCTGAGAGCTGTATTAGCATATGACAATGTGCTGTGTAATCACCCTTTAGACTCCACAGTATGCCTGTCTGCTTAATTAGACTTCAAAGAAGCAAGTTGCAGGTAGGTGTACAATACCACGTTTACCTCAAGTTAACTTTGCAATCTGTCTGAGTTGTAATGCAGGGTTTTACTCTTTAAACTGTATTGATTTTAAATGTTTCCAGAGAGTTTTTGTGGGTTATTTGTTCTTTCAACATAGAGATATGTGGTATAAATGGGTGATGTGACATCATGTTCTCATATGCTAATGAAGTTCTCATGAACAATGAGATTTCAACAACAATAAAATGGAGACACCCAGGGTAATCATAGGGGGATACCATGAACAGTGACAATAAACTAAAACAAGCACATGTAGCCCTAACAGCTACAGGAAAATAATTGTCTGTTGATGTGGAAACAAATAAAATTCACATGATATGAGGGTGTAGTTTTCCTTAAAGGTGCAAAAATTGGGGTTTATCATGAAACAGCCTACTCAACCTTAATTACAAGGGTGCTGCTGTGCCCCTATAATGTATAGTATACACATTTTATAGTTTTAATTAATAATATTATATATATATATGGGATACATGATGGGCGACTGTGGAATATGGAAAATATTAGCACGAGTGCAGAGTGAACTGTGATAATATCACGAGTGGTGAAGCCAAGAGTGATATTATCACAGTTCACGCTTCGCATGAGTGCTAATATTTGCCATATTTCACAAGTCACGCATCATGTGTGTGATTTATACAATAGGGCCAGAATTATTAGGGGAGTCAGTTGTTTTGCAAAGTTTATTATTTTCTTATAGTGTGTGGGTTTTCTTTTTTGTGCTCATCCTCGTAGTAGGGCAGGTTGTTAAGGTAGGTCACAGCATTGTTATGCAGCCAATGCATGTTTATGTAGAACATGCACTGCTATTGGTTTGCTGTTTGGTGTAGGAGGGTCAGAGAGTTCGAAGATTATGGCGGTTCTGTTCGTAAGATGGCGACAGTTATGCATTGTAACTTCTGTGTCCTGTAATGTTGATTTATTTAATTTGTGTGTCTGCATTGCTAAATGACATTGGGGCTGAGATGGTGAGTGGAATTAAGATGGTGAAGAGTGGCAGAACACTATCAGGGAGGCTCGGACGGTGCAGGAACTGTTTGACATTCGGGAAGGTTATTGTATGTTCTTCTGATTTGAAATGGAAGAGAGAGAGTGCTGGTTTGGGGTTTTGTTTCTGCCTTGAGCAGTTTTTCGGTAGGCAGCTGGGGCTGTGCAAATGAATGGAGCCCTGTTGTGTGTCTGATATTTATGGAGTAGGCTTGGAGATATCAGAACTGTGTTGAAGAAGTGCCGGGAGATATTACTGCTTTTTAGTACATTTCTGGGTAGTGTTTATTTAATTTTTGGGGGCTTTTTCAGTTTAGTTCTGCTTTTCTGTCTTGTTGTTTTAACAGATTCATATCAAATTTGATCTGCTGTGAAATTGTAACAGGTGGCTTTCATTTAAAAGTAGTTCGATCAGGCAGATAAGTAAGTACTGCGAGAAAATTAACTGCTGACATAGTCACTGTTGAATATCAGCAACTGACGTAGACACTGTGGAATATCTGTTAAGATATTCCACAGTGTCTACGTCAGCTCTCTGATATTCAATAGTGATGAAAATAACACCATTTATTCAGTGTTATTCCTTCACCTCTATTGTATAAATATATATGTATATATATATATATATATATATATCTTTAATGCATGGAGAAGCATGGTTTATGGGATTTTATGCATCCTCAAGGTGTGTGATGTCTCAAAACCATGAGGGTGAAGCCCACAGGTTTAGAGTATAAGCATCGCACAGAGGGGGTGCATAAACTCCCCATAGAACCACGCTTCTCCATGTTTTATTTTTATATTTACTGGGTTTTGGTGTTTTTTGGTTTAAATTGTCTTTTGTGCCACTTTGTGAGGGTAATTGTTAAAGCCGATGAACATCCAGCACTAGGACAGTTTGTTCGGTGTTTTTCTGGTGATGCTGTAGTACTCTTCTGCCCATGGTTTACAGAGCTCCATAAACCACATATGTAGTTTATGGAGCTGTTGGGCACTCACTGGCAGTGGTTTATAATTACTAACCTATATATATTACGGTAGCATGGTAGTGCTAACAGTCAGGGTTGAGGAGCCCTTTTTAGGTTAAAGGGTCAAATTTTACACCTTAATAAGTTTGTGACTGTTCAACAGATTTTCCTGAAATTTGGAATACACAATCAAGACCCATACACATTGGGATCTGCCAAGTTTTGTACTGGTCAGATATACGGCTGCGGAGTTATTAAGCATGATCTGCGCGCACATTTACTCTATATGGTGAATTCTTTGCTGGTGCCTACAGGTCGCACGGTTTATGCTAGTGGTCCCAAAACTTTAGGGAATATGCAGCCAGGGTGCCCAATGTGCCTTATGAAGATTTCATGAAAAAATATTGAAAATTTCAAAAGTTATTCAAAAAACATGTTTCCATTATAAGTCAATGGGAAAAGTTAACAAAACGTACAACACTTTCGCAAATGCACTTTTACTGTCGCAAATGGCCCTAGTACTTTCACAGATCCACCATTTTGTTTTCAGTTGGTGATCAGAAAATGCTTGGCATTTAAAATTGGGACCATCTAGGGACACAATTATTTTTGTGTTCACCTAGTCGGAGCCTAAGGATGCTAGCCATGTCTTTATATTGGGGTTAAACACCCCAGAAATATATTTTTCAAAGTTTTGGAAAAAGTACTTTTGCAAAGTACTGTCGTGCTCATGACACTTTCGCAACTCTATGCGAAAGCTTTCTCAAATCATGAAAGTACTTTGCAAGATGGAAGATCTGGAGGCTGTCATGGTGCAGTCAGACCTGGACATTGTGGCCATCACTGAAACCTGGTGTAATGATAACCACAACTGGGAGTTGGCGATACCTGGCTACAACATATTCAGAAGAGACAGGGCAGGCAGGAAGGGAGGAGGAGTGGCACTGTATGTGAAAATGACATAAGGGCCACAGAGATCCAGGAGGAACAAAATGGGGAGAGATACTGTGGGTTAAGCTGGAAAGGAAATGGGCCAGCTATGCACAGGTGTGTCTCTAGACCACCAGCCCAGGAGGAAGAAACAGATAGGGAGCTGATGCTAGTCATCCAGAGGATGGCAGACAAGGGTGAGGTAGTACTGGTTGGAGACTTCAATATTCCAGACGTGGACTGCAGCATCCCAACAGCAGCATCAACTAGGAGCAGATTTATCCTGGACTCCCTTCAGGGTGCTTCCTCAAGCAACTGGTCATGGAACCAACTCGGCAGAAGGCAATACTGGACCTTGTGCTCACAAACAGGGACAGTGTGATGGGGGAAGAGTGGGGAGCACCTGGGGAACAGTGACCACCAGTCACTGTGGTTTGAAATCACAGAAAGAGCAGAACCTAACCACACAAAAACACGTCTCTGGATTTTAGGGGCAAACTTTGGGAAAATGGGGAGATACTTGAAAGAGGCATTAAGGGAATGGGGCAGGAATCAGGGGTTGAGGAACAGTGGGAAGTATTTAAAATGGGGATTACAAGAGCAACAGAATTATGTATTAAGCAGGTTAGCAAGAGGAAAAGGAAGAGGAGACCATTATGGTTTTCCAAAGAGGTAGCAAAGAAAGTGAAAGCAAAAGATTGCATTCATGCAATACAAAAGACACAGGCAGAAGGGGATAGGGAGAAGTACCAGGAGAAGCAAAGGAGGCAGGGAGGTCAGTAAGGGAAGCCAAAGCTCAGACAGAAGAACACATTGCAAAATCAGTGGGTAGAGGGGACAAAACCTTTACAGGTACATAAGTGAAAAGAAAGGCAAAGGAGGGATAGTGAGACTGAAGGGGAGGATGGGGCTGTGGAGGATGACAACAGTAAAGCTGACATATTGAACAGGTATTTCTGCTTAGTCTTTACTAAGGAAGAGGAGGGTAATGGGTCTGAATGGAGTACAAGGGGTGAGAATGGTGCAGAAATGGACACAAGTCCCTTTACACGAGAAAGGGTCCTGAAGGAACTGGAAGTAATAAGAGTTGATAAAGCAATGGGGCCAGATGGGGTGCACCCCAGGGTCCTTAAAGAACTAAGAGAGGTGGTGGTTGAACCTCTTGCTATCCTGTTTAGCCGATCACTAGAAACAGGGGAGGTACCCAAAGACTGGAGGATAGCAGATGTAGTCCCCTTATACAAAAGTGGGAACAAAGAGGAAGCGGGGAACTACAGACCAGTCAGCCTCACCTCGGTAGTGGGGAAGATCATGGAAGCACTACTGAAGGAGAGATTGGTGGAACATCTAGTTGTCAGTGGACTACAAGACCCAAGGCAGCATGGTTTCACCAGGGAAGGTCATGTCAGACCAACCTCATTGAATTTTTGACTGGGTGAAAGGAGGTGGATCAGGGATGGCAGAGGACATGGCCTATCTGAACTTCAGCAAGGCCTTTGACACTGTGCCACATAGAAGAATATTGCACAAACTGGGGAATATGGTGTGGGCAGGACAGTAGTGTGGTGGGTAGGTAACTGGCTGGGCAGCAGGACACAGAGGTGGTGGTAAATGGCTGTCACTTCACAGAGGAAGAGGACCAGGGGTACCACAGGGATCAGTGCTGGGACCGTACTATTCAATATCTTCATCAGTGACATTGCACAGGACCTAGAAGGCAGAATTTCACTGTTCGCTGATGACACAAAGCTCTGTAACAGAGTAGACACACCAGAGGGTGTAGACAGAATGAGAAGGACCTGCAGAAACTTGAAGAATGGTCAGGGTTTGGCAGTTGAAATTCAATGCAAGGAAGTGCAAGATAATGCATATGAGGCACAAAACCCTGGCACAATATATCAGTTGGGGTGAGGATATAGCATGCACCAAGCAGGAAAGGGATCTTGAGTTATCATCTCTGATGACCTCAAGGCAGGGAAACAGTGTGACAAGGCAGCAGGTAAAGCAAATAGGATGCTGGGATGCATAGGCAGGGGCATCACCAGCAGGAAAGGGAGGTCATAATTCCACTATACAAGACACTAGTGAGGCCGCACCTGGAGTACACTGTGCAGTTCTGAGACCTTACCTACGTAAGGACATAGACAGGGTAGAGAAGGTTCAGAGGAGGGCAACAAAGATGGTGCATGGATTGCATCACAAGTCCTATGAGGACAGGTTGAAGGCACTGAACATGTACTCCTGGAGGAGAGGAGGAGAGGGATATGATAGAGACATACAAGTATCTTACAGGGAGGAACAGGGTGCAGGAATGCACTATTTTTAAGTGAAAAAGATGTTCCAGGACTAGAGGTCATGAGATGAAGTTGGAGGGAGGATGATTCAGAGGAAACGTGAGGAAGAATTTCTTCACAGAACGGGTGGTGGACAAGTGGAACACCCTGCCAGAGGAAGTGGTGGGGGCTGAAACAATCACGGGATTTAAGAATGCATGGGATAGACATAAAGGAATTCTGGAGGTCAGGGGTAAGAGGCAACAGACTTCCTGGAAAACATAAACTGAACTTACAAACTTAAATGGGCAGACTGGGTGGGCCATAGGCCCTTATCTGCCGACACTGTCTATGTATCTATGTAACCCTATGGCCAAAATGACAGGAGTTCTTTGCCACCTTTCTGCAAAAGAACGGTTAGGTCTTCTGGCCTGGAATTTGAGGAACGAGCCAACATCTCACAGATGTGCCTTTTGGTCATTTGTGAAAATATATTGCATGGTTGCAAGTTACACATACTCGAAGTTGGCATTTTCTTCCATACAATAACACGGTGGCATACGCACGCCTTTAGCGCTCGTGTCTCAAAAACAATGCCAGATACAGATTTTTTGTTGTGAGTTGCCTATGTAACAGCAAAATCCTAGCCAGGAAAATCATGATTTTTATGAAATTTACATTTTTTTTCTACGTTGTGTGGTTGCTGAGATATTAGCAATTAAGTACTTCCAATGCTCGTTTTCAGCTTCGATGCCCATTACAATGCATACATTCTTTGTGTTTCTCTATGCAGCTGTTTGGCAAAAACAGGGTATGTGCTTCCGTTACTGTTACACTTACTGTTTCCACTTGCGTTTATGTCTCCGTTTGCATTACTGTTCCAGTGTACGCCACTGTGCATTACCTTTGCTGTAATTTGTGCTTATGCTTTATTACTGTTACAATTTGCATTTCCACCTTCTGTTTGTGTTGTTGTTCCTGTTACTATGTCACAAGACATCATGTGAGGAACGCAGCCTAAAGGGCCCTGCGGCTCTGCCGCTGCATTACATTCACTATTTCGTCATCATTCTCAAAAAAGGGAAATTAGAGGCAAAAACACCATTTAATGCATCAGTTAGGGTTGTTCCACAGCGACAAAGCAAGGAGATTGTGTTAGGTTCAAACCCCCCTTGGACCTCCAGCCCACCCCCAACTGGCATCGGGTGCAGCGTTGAGGTCGTCCGGTCCCAACTTTCACTCCATTCTCCTTTCCTCAGCTTCATTACACATGTGATGGGGTGAGAGTTAGGCCAATGACCCCAATGTTCACCCCGATGCCAGTTGGGAGGGTGGGCTGAAGGGGTCCAAGGGGGTTTCAACCCTAACACCGAATTTCCTTACTTTTGTCGCTGTGGAACAACCCTAACTGATGCATTAAATGGAGTTTTTTGCCTCTACTATATATATATATATATATATATATATATATATATATATATATATATATATATATATATATATATATATATATATATATATATACATATATAGCTATATGAACATAGTAAGGAATTGAAAAGCATTAGCATTTGGAGTCTCAAGAGCCTTGGCAAATCAGTGGCGAGTTGTCAACATTGATGCCACACCCTCCCCAACCCATAGCCTTTTGTCTAAAGCACAAGGTACAGCTCCAAGGCATGTACTTGGAGGTAGAGAAGTATGCCTGTCCACATGCAACCAACTAAATCAGTCATAGCTTTTCAAGCAGGCCCTGTTTGTTTTCTGTGGGAAGGGGGTAGGCATTAGGGATGACAACCCCAAGGAACATCACAGTAACATAGTTTTCTACAATGAATTTCCTTTCTTTTTGGAACATATTCGTATTCACGCAGGTCGGAGCAAATGAAGATGTATAGGGCCCTTCGAGCTGTAGTCCAAGTGAAGAGTCCATATGTCTGCAGAAATGCAGGGCCCTCCAGGCCCTACTCTTCCATGTGGCTACTGATGCAAAGACTCTGTGGGTCTGTCTGGGCCAAGTATTTCCATGTGGCTTCAGATGCTCTTTGCCAAGAGTCTATCTGGCTGTGCTTCCATGCAGCTATGAATGCAGAGGACCATGGCCCTTTGGCAGTATGCCAAGGGAAGATTTATTTTCACTATATGGCTGCTTATTGCCTACGTGGTCAACATTGCACCATTCTTCCTTTAGCTAAGAGTGGTGTCACATGGTAGCACCTTCTCCCCAGCCTTGGCCTCTCAAGCTGACTCACTGAGCTTGCCCCCAGCATAGCTAACCGCACAGGATCATAACATGCTACCCACCTGGCCAATGGCCATCCCTGAACAGAATGTTTCTTCATAACTTTTTTCACATTTTGGCCCCAAATTTTCAACATAGTGTCTTTATTACTCCATCTTCTGAATGCAACAGATGTTATTTATAAAATATTGTCTGGAAAATCATTTTGTTGCACAAGTCTGAAAACATGTTTTGGGCAGGATTTGAAAATTACACCTATCATGTTCATGTGATGGTGTGAAAAAATGGCTATGTTGAAAATTTGTGGTAAAAATATTGAAAATTACCAAAGTTTTGAGAGAATGTAGACAGTTTTCAATGGTTGCTTATAACTTGATCATTTAAACATATTTTTTTTCAACAAAGTTTCAAGACAGTCTTCTTATGACCCAACCTTATGAACCTGGTAGGTGAAATTTTTCTAATCCTGCCTGAAAGATGATTTAACATACTAACATACTAAGAAGCCATCAAATTAGGCCCTATAGTCTATCAAGTCGGCTCAATCAGTGCCTTCACAGGCACTGCTTTTAGCCCCCCTCCCTACAAGGTTCCCCATTCCCCAGTGGGACTCTGTGATGCAGTCTCCCCCTATATCTACCCCAGCCTTTCTTGAACCCCTCCACAGTTGTAGGAGCCACCAACTCTCCGGACAGTGCATTCTAGGGCTCCATCGCCCTCTCAGTGAAGTAGCTTCTCCTTGTTTCCCCTCTTAGCCTCCCCCGTCCATGTTCACTGAGTGTCCCCTGGTGGCCCCTACCTCCCTCAGCTGAAGCACCCCATTGGGTCTTACCCTATTCATTCCTTTGAGATATTTAAAGACCTCTATCATATCCCCCATTCCTTCTCTCCTCCAACGAGTACAGGTTGAGCTCCTCCAGTCTCTCCTCATAGGGCCTTTCCCCTAGCCCCAGTATCATCTTGGTTGCCCTCCCCTGTACCCTGTCCAGTAGAGCAATGTCCCTCATTAAGTAGGGATGTCAAAATTGCATGCAGTATTCAAGGTGTGGTCTAACTAGGCAATTATACAGCAGAAGTAGCACCCCTTAACTCCTTGAGGTTATCTATCTGGCTATGCACTCCAACATTTTTTTTGCTTGGACTGCAGCCCTTCTACACTGCTCTGAGTTATTCATTTTGGCATCCACCACCACTCCGAGGTCTTTTTCCCCCCTAGAAACCTGCAGTGCCTCCCCCCCCAAGGCGTATACATGAGTCAGGTTTTTGGCCCCCAGGTGCAGAACCCTACATTTCCCAGCATTAAACTTTGGCTTCCAAGCTTGTGACCACCTCCCAGAGTCTCTAGGACCTCCTGGAGACAGCTTCCCTCCTCTTCCACCACTGCCACAGCTTCGTCATCAGCAAAGAGACTCATCCCACCCTGATTCCACTCTGATGTCTGAGATATAAGAGTTAACAGGAGTGGAGTATTTCATAGAGTACCAAATCCTTTGTGTTTTGTCTGTCCAATTTCAAAATAAATAAAATAACACAAATGCTTTTCTTCATGCAAATTTAGCTTGATCAAGCAAACTTCGGCAAACTTCTGCAGACAGTGCTGACTCCTCCTCCAGGTCACTGACAAATTAAACAGCAAAAGACTCAGAACTCACCCCTGAGGTATTCCACTAAGAATATCCATCAACTCTGAATGCTCTGGTTTCTCCCTACAAACAGGGTTCCAGCATGATTGATGAAAAGAGTTTTGGGGCCTAAAAGCCCTTTATACTTAAACAAACTATACAAGAAGGAAAACTACTAACCCACATAAATGTGCTAGCTCTATTTAAAATTTTACTGTGCTGATTACTTTTTTCAATTTTTTAACTTGGTCTTTCTAGCAAACTTTACATCTCGCTGTCTCATGTTACTTTTTTCAATTTTTAACTTGGATTTCTAGCAAACTTTACATCTTGCTGTCTCATGTTACAAAATAGAATTTATCAGGCTTTCATGCAGATATTCCATCTACTGTGCTAACTGTGATTACCTTTGCAAATCCCCACTTTCACTTTCTAAAGACTGCTGCTTGACTACCTGAAATACATATCCATAATGGTTCCCTCTGACTATTCTGACTCAGGGCCCTATAGTCAAAACTTTGCCCTGGTTAAATTAGCACTGCCCACCATGCTAAATTAGCTAGGACTCAATAGCCCACTATATTCAAAGGGATAGCTCGCTGCTAAACCTGCTGAATATAGCATGCTAAGGAAGTCGGGCAATCTGGGCTGGGAGTACAGTGCACATAGCCCTTGAATAAGACAGCCTGAATATAGCAACCAGGAAGTGCACAGCACAACAGCAGCCAAGTTCACAGTGATGTGAAGGAAGGTAGAGGTGAACTATGTGGCCAGTGTCTGTGCCAGCAAATGCATGGACCTAGTGCAGCTGGAAGCAACAGCGCATGTGAAAGTATGTTGTGCAAAAATGTACAATAGTTCTGAAAAGTTTGTGCAGTGCTAACACATTTGTGCAGGTTTAGCATGGAGATAAGCTGTTTGCCCAGCGCAATCACATTTGCCTGGGGCTAAACTTTGCTATATTCAAACGTGACATGCAAATGAGCCTACTTAGGTAATCTCTAGGCAAACATCCAGACTAGCATCTCATTATAAGCTGATTTGAATGCAGTTTGCCCAGCCTTACTGCAGGGTCCCACAGCTCCACCTGTAGGTCAGTCTGGAAGTACAGGGGCTGGCTGGGTCTGCCCACAGCTCCACATGTAGGGTAGTCTGGGAGTGCATGGTGATAGCTGCAGGCCATGTTTATACAGTACAGCATAGCATATCTTGCCCCAGGGAACTACACAGCACATGCACAGGTGGTGGTGCTGCATGCAACTGTCAAACTGTAGGTCATGCTACAGTTCACTGCAAACACTACAGTAACAAGGGGGCCAGTAGTGTGTGAGACACAGCAATGCCTATGGTGTGCAGGGCAGTGATGGGCACTGCACTGTACACAGTGACAGGCCCAACTTGCAGGTGCTTACTGACAGTGGACATTACTATTATGCTGTTATGTGATCCATAGATGCTGCACCACTGGCATGGGATGCTCACATTGACATATAAACGGTGACTGTGTGTGCTGTGGTGTCCATACAGCTGTGCGATATGTGTGGCTGGGGCACACAGCAGACAGGCACATCAGTGTTGAGGTATTCCCAATGCTGGCCCATGTGCACTGCATGATGTGTCTCAACCTTTGGCTACACCTAGTTTGTGGTGCAGCCTGCTGCTTGTACACCTCTCCTCAGCACCTTCCTTGCCCACAGTGCTGCATGTGTGTGCTGACATCTGTTGATGTCCACAGAAGGGTGGTATGCAGGTGTGTGTTGTATTCCACACTGCAGTGGTGTCCACTGGGAGCCGGTCACCATGTACTGCTGGCATGGCTGGGACAGGTGGCAGATGATGGCATCATAGTGATGCCATCAGTGAGCAGCATGTTTCCTCTAAGTCTGGCTTATTTCTATGTGTCATACTTATTGGTTAGGTGCTTAAGCCATGCAAATGTAGTGAAAAAGCCACACAAAGCCACATAGACATGCAAAGCTGGTTTGCCCAGGGTTAAGACTACTTTTTTCCTGGGTGGTAATCTGCACCACACAGTGTGTTGTGCTAGTGCTGCACACAACCGCTTTGCATGGCACTATGCGCTGAATATAGTATTGTGCTGACATGCCCCCTCAGTTAGCCCCTTGAATACATTATGAGTTTGACTGGTGCTAATGCAGTTTACATGCGTAATTTCCACTTTTGAATAAAGCGGACCCACGCTAACCCAGCTCTAAACCTGCGCAAATGGTTTGTGCCCAGCGCAAAGTTTTGAACATCTTGTCTTCTGTCTCTTATCCACCTGACCAATGCTGACCAATTTACATGGAGTACTAGCATCTGACTTTTGCTGACTGTCCGTAGTGTTTGTGTGTATAAAGGGCAACCCTCAGCACATGTGACTCTCTTTCTTCCTCTTATCTGCTGTATTGCATGAGTATTTGTCCATTCACTGTTATATTAACTTTCTTTACAAAGAAGTTAGTATGTACCTTTCAGTTGTACACCCTTTGGAATTTACACTTGTATACTGTATCTTAATTTACTGCACAACAAACCAAACTCTTTTGCAGCCTGCCTGCTGAACCACTGGAACTCACAATAAATGAGTGGTTGTTTTCTTTGGCATATCCTGTCATCTGATGTGATGCAACTTTCAAAATGCGTAAATTAAGTACACACATCCCCTGTCCGCACATCTCATGTTAATCACAGTTATTAGTAACTCAGAATCATACTACCTGTGCCCTCATTTGGTGCATTTAAGATTATTAATGCTCAGACATAAAACAAGTAAAAAAAAAAAGTGATGATATTTGTGAGCTAAAAGGGTGACACAAATCTTTTCAGAGTCTGTCTGGTCCTTTTGCCAGAAATCTGATCAAGCTCCATGTCATTTGATTGGTCAGTTGTGCATCTGTGGAGTTCTTCAATGACACCAACACATGCAAGCAATGTCATTCATTAGTTAATTATCACAGCTCAGATGTAACCAACAGCTCAGATACAAAGTGAGTGGCTTAGCACTATTTTCATTGTTAGTCAGATGAGCATTCTTTCCAAATGCAGTCAAGGATTACTGAAGGTGTGAAATAACAGGGGGTTGAACATTTTTTCTCCTGGAATGGCCCAGGGCCCATACAGAAAGATTTGCTGACCCTGAAAGTGTTGTTGCTTGATTGCCCTAATAATATTAATTACTAAAAGCAATGTTAAGGTAGTGTCAGGGCTGCTTTACTAACCCTAAAGAATAAGGTTATGGTACACGAGAGTGAAAGTGAAACAAGTAGCCGGTAAGGATGATTAAACTGGATCAAGAAAAAGAACCCCTGTAGAATGTTTCTGGTACTAAAAAAGAAAACCGTAAGAAAATGTTCTCCTAGAAGAAAAACAGTCTGAGCAGTTTGAAACACCAACTGGTAATCTACATGCAATTAAAATATAGGTAATATGCAAATGAAACAAATTGCTAGGGTAAAAAATCAGTTGAAAACAACCCTTTATAGCCTTTGAGTTTTTAATTAGAACCGTTCCGCTTAGAATAAGGGTATTTCTCCCATCACTAGTGTCTGAGTGAATGTATAGGGCTATTGCAGGCTTAAAGAGCTGCACTCTCCTACAGCAAAATTGTATCTTTAATATTAGAGTTTTCTAGTTTTCTTTTATTTTCTCTTGTTCTTGATCAACTAAATATTTCAGATACTGCAGTGCATGTTCCACTGAATCTTTCAAAAAGCATCTGACTGTTTCCTGCTGGCCTCACATTTGCTGTCTGTGACATCACTGTCTGTTGTCTCATGGAGCATTGTGATGGCCTAAACAAAGGCACTATGAGGTAAATAAGCTAAATGGTCATTCTTTTGTACAGGCTTTTGGGATAGACTACCAAAATGCAATATAAACCCCTAAAAGGTAATCTAAAAATTAAACAAAATGTAATCTGAAGTAATTTGTTAAAGATGAAACATCATGTTTATAAGAGTACATGCAGAAGTCTAGAGTTGCTCTTTAAAGGGGAAGAGAAACACAGCCGCATTCCTGCTTCATTGCTCACCTCCTATTCTCTGTGTATATATACAGTATACCTATTATTTATTTTCTGTCTCCCTGGTCTGTAACACCAGTTCTGCTTTTGCTGAAACCTCCTCACTATTGTGCCAGTGTAGACACTTTTGCCAGTGACATCATCAGTGTCTTCTGATGCTTCTACTATTACTTGCATGGGATGCTATTTCAGTGTAAACAAAATGCATTGAGAAGTTGCTCCGCTGGTATTGATGAAGCAGCCCAACCAAGTGGCGGTACCAGTGTCAGTAACTGAATGATTCTAACCAATGATGTCACTGTTTGAAGCATTTATAAGGGCACTATATTGGGCTACATGCAGAGCTGGTTTTATAGGCAGGGGGAACAGAAAACAAAAAAAGAGAGACTAGTGTAGCAAAAGAATGGGGGGGGCAGTATATATTAATTGGGAATGCTGCAGTCATTCTGTTCCCCTCTAAAATCATAGTATTGTCTACGTAGGGTCACCGTATCTTTGACACACTCTTGGAAAGCAAATCAAGATCACATGATCAGTGGTCACACTTCCATGCTAAAGAGTGCAAACCAAAGTTATAATTAAAATGCCCATGTAATGATCTGTTTTTTCTCTGTCTTTCTGGTGACCTTTCAGACACAATCCCCCCTTACCTCAAACCAAAACCCTTGCAGCTTGCCCATAAGGTGGGGCCTGAAAGGGAGGCATTGACCTTTCTGGAATCATTCAGTCCAGCACTGCCGTAGCAGAATATTAGACAAAAAGTACCTAATTGTCTTTCTGAGGTCAGTTATTTTAATCTGATCCTCACCCGACACAGGCAATGGTCGCCTCAATCATGCACAGAATGACATGCTGACACAAGGCTGACTGCTATCCATTCTCCCCACTGTCTGGCTCCTCTGCCGCTGAGGCTGAAAATTACTGAGGCAACCCTCACCGTATCCCAGACTGAAAGCATTCAAATGGAAATCATATCAACTTTGTGCTGTCCCTCACTTGGGATGTAAATCTGGGCTGGTGAAATGGCAAACAGTTCCTACACTGATGCATTAAAGGGTCCACTTACTCAACATTATGGCTGTTACACTGGGAACACATTCAGCAGACCAGCAATTAGTACCAACCTTGTGCACATATTGACAGAATGCTGGCACTAGGTGCCTACAGTCATTGAAAAAAAAAGTAATTAACCATTTGATTTGAGCATATTATATCCAGTGCCATCTCTCACATAAATCATTGCAAAATTCAAAGATTCAACCTAATTAATGAATTATCAGCAGAGGGCTGAAGTCACTTCCCAACATTGTATACATTTGAACTTGACTTGTTTTTAAGATTTTGCATCATTTGTTACACAGCAGAATTGATCTTCATGATTTTGCATCAGAGTTTGATGCACAGCTGCTATTTTTCCACCTTGTATACGATTTCAGTCACTACTGGTCAATAAGTGTTTTGTTTCACAATTTGAAACAGACTACATATACTGTATCTTTCTTGTTTGCTTTGAAAACATAAAGTTAATCAACATGTTTCTGGCTCATATTGCAATGTAATGCATAGCCGCCTTTTCCATTTTAGGTGGCACTTTGAATTTGCTGTTAATCATGCATTTTTGGCATCTAATTATACACCAAATTTATTCTAAACAATTTCAGGTGATGCAAAACACGATCTTGTATCTCAGCCTGATACAGAATGGATGACAGGAAACACAAAATGTTGGATATAATATGCCAAGTGCAAGTGTACGGTTTATACAATGCTCTGATCCGAATTGTAACTGTATATTCATGGAAATGACTCATCTTAGTTATGAACTTTATTTATATAAAAGTTCAGCTATCAAAGCTACCTATATAATTTGTAGAAATGTCATTTGCACACATCCCAATCTTACAGATCTAGAATAACTTTCAGAAGCTACTTACCTATTTAATTTCAGACCCAGAGCATTTACAATGGCTATGTGATAAAAGCATTCCCCTACTGTACAATTTAACATTTGGCACTGTACTGTTGTACTCTGTATCTGTTGTGTATTTGCCCATGTGTATGTATGATCATTGTTGCCTTTTATACACTGTTTTCTACTGTACGTGTTATGTTCTTCCATGCCTCCCTCCCCTAGGACACACCTGCAATTGTGCAATACGCTGCTCAGTGTGCCCTCCTGGTAAAACTTTTAAATAAAATTAAAAAACAAGCCTTTGTCATTGCCGAATGTTGTCTTGCTGGCATTGGCATTGGTAGTGCAAGAGCTAGAGAGATGCATAATAGGAATGGCAGTGAATTATTGAACTGATGCCAGCCACACCCCACCCTGCAGAGACTGACAGACATTGGGGTGTGTCTTTGGAATCATCGGCCATAACGCTATGCCATTTCACCTCAACCTACCTGCAGACACTCACAGCTGCTATGTTGTGCTAGGGTCTTGGACCTTAAGCTCACCCCATTCCATAAGGAAATACAGTGGATTCCACTTAAATGCACTTTGGATAAATACACATTTCGCTTTAATGCATAGCTTTTTATTTCGCTTTTTTCTATACATGCAATGTTAATTACTCGCTTTTAATGCACGTCGGATAAACACATTTCTGTTAAAAACACGTAATCTCATAGCATTCTTACATCTCCACTGATGTTATAACACACGGTAAGTGCACATTGTTTTTTTTAATGACAGTGCATGCAGATGATGACATGTTTAAGGTTAAGCAGTATTTTTTTAATTTAACTAACGCTCGGTCAGAAAATCTCCGTTCTGCAGCATCTGTGGAAGAGGAGCCCACCCCACTCTGTTACCAAACATGAACAGGGCAGACTTACTGGGACACAGATGAAGCCTTGCCAACAACCGGTATGTATTTAGACAGTGAGATCAGCCAGGAATTTATCAGGTGACCGAACAATGAGGAGGAGGAGTGTCATGCTGCTGCTGAGGCAGAGATTCCAGAAATAGAAAAGCAAAGCGAGTATGGTCCAAATTATAATACAGTAATACAATATTATTGTTCAATAATTGTTAAAAAATCTAATTACTACAATTTTAACTTAATGTGCAGTATGCAGGGTAAAGCTAGCATGAACTAGCATGAACAGACATTATCTGAGTTTAAATAAACTGATATACGCTAAGTGTGTTCGTGGTCCTCATTATGGTTAAAATTGTGGTGACATGGAATTTTGGTAATGAAATAATCCGCTTAAATGCACATTTTCTCTGTGCAAAACAGGTGTGCATTTAGCCGGATTCCACTGTGCCACGTTACATGTTACTGTACTATGATTTTTGTATGACCTGGTCTATTTTGCAAATGAGCCCTGCTCAATGGTGCCTGCCTGGATAAATAAAGATTTTGATTGATTTAATTGATTGAAATATGCTGATATGGGTGCAGTATAAGAGAATGGGGTGAACTTTGGGGCTGAAGAGTCCAAGGCACACCTCAATGCCTGTCACTGGCTGCTGGGTGGGGCGGGGGTTGAATGGCATGAGCATTACAGCTGACAATCCCAAGTCACACCCCTAATGCCTGTCAGTCTCTACAGGATGAGGCGTTATAGTCAGAAATCTTAACAACCCAGGCATTTGTTGCTATTTTCACTCCAAATTTTCAACAGGGTTTTTTTTGTGACCCCACCTCATGAACAGTGGCACTATCAGTTTGTTAGCCAAAAGGTGATTTTGCACAGTGACTGCACCATTTGGTGTCACAGGTGCGAAAACACTTTTTGGGCAGGGTATGAAAAATGACAGCTGTACTGTTCATGAGGAAATGTAAAAAAAATGGCAGTGTTGAAAATCTGGAGTGAAAATATGAAAAATTGATGAAGTCACGAACTTGCGTAGAAACTGCGCAATGCACACCTGTAACGCAATTATTTGGGGATTTTTTAACCAAATTTTCAACATAGACATTTTGGGACCTTCATTCATGAACAGTGTCACTGTGATTTAGTTAATCTGGCACAGTTATTTCCCCACAGTGACCATGCCATTGTGCAGCACATGTGTGAAAATACATTTTGGGCAGGATATAAAAATGACAACTGTAGTGTTCATAGGAGGTGTGAAATGGCAATGTTGAAAGTCTGAGAGAAAACATTAAAAATTGTCGAAGTTACAAGATTGTGTGGAGACTGCGCAATGCATGCTCATAACCTTCATTTTTGGGAATTTTTTCACCAAATTTGCAACATAGGCTTTTTGGAACCCCACCCCATGAACAGTGGCACTGTCATTGTGTTAATCCATCCCAAAAGGTGATTCTGAGCCATGACCACAAAATGATCTTTCTGGACTTAATAATGAGATGACAGTGCATGTGTTCATGAGGTGGGGTCCTAGGAACCCCATGTTGAAAAGCTGGAGCCCAAATTCAAAAAAATGACTGAGTTATCCACCTAAGTTGAACCCCCCCCAAATATTTATGCCATTATATAGCTTACCGGCATTTCTTCAGTTCGTGGTTGGCTTTGAAGAGTCCAGATGTGTTCCCTCTCCACCGAAGATCGCAGCACCAGACCTCTGGAGGTAAGTATGGTGTGTGTGTGTGCGTGTGTGTGTGGGGGGAGGTGGGGTGCACAGAGGGTGGGTGAAGGGTTGGGGGCAGGGGGTGCTGTGGACAACGGACTGTTTTTTCTTTCAAATCTGGAGTCAAAATATAAAAAATTGTCGAAGTTACAAGCATGTGTGGAGACTGCGCAATGCATGCTTGTAACCATCATTTTTGGGAATTTTTTCACCAGATTTGCAACATAGGCTTTTTGGAACCCCACCCCATGAACAGTGGCACTGTCATTTTGTTAATCCATCCCAAAAGGTGATTCTGTTCCATGACCACAAAATTATCTTTCTGGACTGAATAACGAGATGACAGTGCATGTGTTCATGAGGTGGGGTCCCAGGAACCCCATGTTGAAAAGATGGAGCTCAAATTCAAAAAAATGACTGAGATATCCACCTAAGTTGAACCCCCCCTCAACATTTATGCCATTATATAGCTTACCGGCATTTCTTCAGTTTCTTGATCGGCTTTGAAGAGTCCAGATGTGTTTCCGCTCTACGAAGATTGCAGCACCAGACCTCTGGAGATAAGTATGGTGTGTGTGTGTGTGTGGGGGGTGCAAAGGGTGGGTGAGGGGTTGGGGGAGGTGCCGTGGACAACGGACTGTTTCTTTTTTCAGGTACAGAAAAAATAAATAAAAACTGACACTGTGCCATGGGACAGTTTCTTTCTTTACAGGTGAAGTACAACAAATGGACACACTGGGGTAGGCTCCCAGTGTGCCCCATGATTTGGTGGGTATGTTGACCACACTGGGATGGGCTCCCAGTGACACACACAATGTAGGGTGGGTAGACATGCTGTCATGAGGATTGCACCCTGATGTCGGCTTTCTTTTGGGATTGTGTTGTGGATGGCAGGAGCTGCTGCCATGTTTATTAAAATGTTTCACCAAGTAAGGGACGATGGGAGGCATGTAATCTGTGCCGTTGCATGACAAGCTTGTCTCCGATTGCAGTGGCACATTTCTTTCAAATTGTGTCCACGTTACATAATTCTTGTGTCAGCACTAGCATGTTGGCTCATTGGGAATGAGGGACCCACCTTCCAAAATATGCCCTGCATTCACCAACAACACTGACACACCTCTGAAAGTGCTTACTACCACAAGACGTTGTTTATGTAAGTGCACAAGCCTACATAAAAATAGGACAACCCCAGCTCCAACAGCAACATCATAGTATTATAATAAAGGTAACAAATCTAAATTTTAGATTTGGAATATTTAAAAAAACTGACTTTGGTGAACAAAAGCCTTAATATTTAGCAGATTATTGCACTTTTATTAGGCTGTAAATGGAATGCTTAATGCATAAACAAATCCATCTCATAGACTCATGTTCAACAACCTTACTGATCATGATACTGGAAGAGCATTTATGATTGCACATTTTTTGGCCCCCAAAGCAGGGAAGGATTGCAACATGACATTTTGAATGGCATGGTTAGTGAGTCACTAACCCATTGGCAAGTGGCCCTAATCCATTGCCTATGCAAAGTAGCTGATAGAACCTTGCATATAGGAACACCGCCATGTTGGTAGGTTTGGAGATTCAGTAACTAGTTCTTAGTGCAGCATTAATTACTGCATCTCCAAACCAGGTCTTATGACATGCACCCCTTCTCTTGCCCCTGATCATCCCACTTCTCCCCATATATCTGAATCCTCCTGACCCTGACCCACCCAGAGACCCTCTACCACCACCTCCTCTGGTACCCCATGGTATATGCCCTCGTCAGTGACAGGCACAGAACTTTACCTCCTAATTCACTCCCAACCACCATCACTAGTGCATCCAAGATCGCCCACTTCAAAACCACTCTTGAGTCACCTCTTCAATATCCACTCCTGTTACTGCAACTAACATTTCACTCTCTCACCCACTCTGATCCATATTCTCTGACAAAGTCCATTATGGATTGTAGCCTCCATCAACAATACCAAATCCATGAATAGGACTGACTTCTCTGTTTAGATGCTTTCTCGCTAATAATGTCTTTCTGCTGATGATGTAAATATCGTCATCCAACTACTGTGAATAATGTCTGTAAATATCTACATCCAAATACTGTAAATAATGTCTGTGACAAATGTCTGTAACACATGCTTAATGTAATTGTTGTTATACCCTGTCTGCATTAGTTTCTGTCTTACATGTGACGAGGTACCTTTGTAAATGAGCCTCTGGCTCAAATGTTGTAAACCCTGATATATCAAATAAATAAATAAATAAATACTCTCCTCCCTAGTCTGCTGTGAACAAAATGACAGTTCACAATTGTGCCCCTAATGTAGAAACAGCTGATTACAGTAGATGTACAATTGCAAACTGTTTTTCAGTTGGTGGCCAGTTGTGGAGGTGTGCAGAGGGTCTGTCATCCACTGGCAATAGGGCATATTGTGTGGAGGGGCTGGTGATGGTGGTAGTGGAGTGTACTGGGCGGGCCAGTCAGGGAGCTAAGATGAACTGGGGAGTGGAACACTGGACACAAGAGAAATTAAGGACAGAGACCAGCAGGGGATTGGGGTGGGGACCACTGGACACCAGAAAATTCAAGACATATGCTGCTGGATTTGATAGTGGGGCGGAGGGACCACTGGACACAAGGGACAATAAAAACAACTGTCAGTGTGGTGATTAGGGAATAGGCAGACAACTGGACACTGGGGAAGTTCACTGTATATACAAGCAGTGTTTGTGGGGGAACACAGGACCACCAGGAACAGTCTGGAAGGCACCCCTCACAGACACTGTGGGAGAAGCATACACAGCTTGCTTCAGGCCTGTAGTGAGGCCCTAATGGGATGCAAATTATCCCATAGTACAGTGCTCATCTCCTGCTCTCTCTTATGCTCACACTACTAATGGATTGTATTTGACTGTGTACTATTATTATTTTTTTTTTAGCTTTCTTTCTGCACTCCACTTTCCTAAACCTTTCAAGAGTGGTCACTCAAGATCTTTTTCCTGATCCCGCCCATCTGAAGCTCCCTCTCACTCCTTCCAGTTACCTCGTGCCACCCAGCCTCCTGGCTCTGAGTTCCCGAGGCTGGACTACCAGATATACTCCTCCTGGCACTCTAGCTTGTAATCTAGTCCAGTGGAGTGAGGCAGTGAAGATCAAACAGGATTGAGAGGTAGGGCCGACATTGGCGTGGTGGACTGACCCCCGACCCTCCATCACTTATCAGGAGGTAGAGGGTTTCTGTCTATTTTTCCTGTTCTGCCCATTCTCCCCACCCCCAGGCAGAGTCCCAACAAGAAAAGCCCTGTCGTGGCTCTGCAACCCACTAGATGAACCCTGAGCATTGCAGTACCTCCGCAGTGATGAAAGTGAACAGGAATGCACAGGAACTCAGTTCTGTACTTCTTCCCACTGACACTGGAACTGAAATTCTTAAACCAGCAACTTAATGACAGTCTCTGGGCCTGTGATCTGCAATCAGGGTTTCCAGAACACCATTTGACTTGTACAACAATGCTATTTTCCTAAAAATACTTCAGTATCTGTAACTGAATCTACTAGTATCAAATTAGACAGTTATGTCTTGACACTGCTATCCTTTAGATTGTGGATCTTAATTCTGCATTTCATAATTGCCAGTGCCTGAGTTTCTGTACTTCTTGTCTACCACTTGCACCACTGACCTCCGGTCTCCACCGAAGGTCACTGCTGTGCTGGGCATGGTCCCTGAAACCCCAGAGGAAGGAGAGCTGTCCTCTGGATGCTCAATCCTTCCTCTCCCCTGCCAACCCCCGGTGGCCCAGGCTCATTCCTGAATCAGGTCACTGGCGTGGCATGAGGTGTGGTGTCCAGCTCCTCAATCCTCAGTGCCACTGGGCCTAGTGTACTATAATTATGACTTTTACTTTGTACTGGATTCATAATGTGACTGGATCTTGGTCATCATTAAACAGCTGAATTTTACATTTGCTTTTGTATTTTTGCACGATGTGCCACCTTGTTTTCTTGTAGCCTTGGACTCTCCATGTTGCAATATGGTTGTTGCATTGCTCTGCTCTATAATTCTCCTGGGTGATATCTGAAAATAGACATTACAGTTGTCTGGTTTGCTTACCTGGTCAATAAAACTAATTAAATAAATACATTTTAAAGAGGGGTCCCTCAATTTGCTCACCATCTAAACTTGATGTAGAGTTGAGGTCACCAGGATGCAACATCGAATACTACAGCATTCTGTAGAGTTACTGCAGAAAAGGGCACAGTTTAAATGGCAGTTAATCCATTTTGTCATGCAGGAATCTGTGACACTGCATTCCATCCTTCTCACAGTGGGTGGTTAACATTTGGAGTAGCCTACCAAGTGAAGTGGTGGACACTACCACTTGTCAGGCTTTCAAAACAGAACTAGGAAGGTTTCTTAGAGAAAATATCATTAAAGGGTTTTGCAACCTTGATAGGAGTAACATTCCAGCTGATTAGCTTGTATGTGTGTCTATAATCATATTTGGTGCAGTCAGTAATGTGTGGCAGGAAGGACAGACAATATGGACCTTCAGTACTGCCAGTCATTACAAAACAGTGCTGTGTTATTATATCTGACATCAACCATTAGAACTAAGGTTGATACTGACTGGAAGGGTTAACACAAGTTAACACATTACAATGACACAACTGTCTAGTCCCACTTACAGGTGTTGCTATGGACAACTTTAGAAAATACCGGGTCTCCTTGTCTCTAGAAAGTAGGATAGTGGATAAAAAAAGATAAAAATATGCTTAGTTTTTGTTTGGGAAAGGCATTCTGAAACAAAACTTTTTTACAGGTGTGAGCATAATTACTTACAGCATACATTTCATTCTTGGGTACAACACTTGGCTATAGGGAAAACCTTCCTCTAACAGCAAATGAACCACACTTTTGAGTCTGATCACTTTTATACTATGTTTGCATTTTCAGAATGCAGCTATGCTGAGGTCTAGAATGGCACAATTTGTCTCTATGGAAAGGCTGCATGCTTAACCTAAAAACAACAGAAACAAAAACTGGGATGCATATTTTTAAAATATTTGAGCAAGTTGAAGCAATAAGACATACCAGGGTGTGTATTATGGTGAAATAATCGCACTCTTAGGTGCATTGTTAGGCACAAGGCACAGCTGAGTGCCATTAAATGCACCTAAGAAGTGTAATTAGTTTACCATAATGCACACCCTGGAGTGTCTTATTGCTTGTATAAATGGCATTTAAATACATGACTTAAAATGAATGAAAATGAGAAGAAAGTATTTTAAAAACATACAAAGTAGACCATTCATTGAAATATGCTTCCAGTTTAACTCTGAATATAAAAATAGTCACTATTCTCATAATTGGGGAGTTAGCAAAACATAAAACATAATGAAAACTGTATGTAGCACTGTATGAAAAAAGCATGTTACCTTGCATTTCAAATCAATACAGGTACTGTTTCTTAATGGAAATGTGTTCAAAACTTTAAACCTGCCAGGATGCCTCTTATTGGTGGTGTGATAGATTTCTCTGAAAACACCCACATATGATTCAAATGTATGTGCTTTTATAAACTTCAGTATCGATTTGAGAGTTTGGTCTGCCTTTGCCTATGTAACTGTATTTTCCCACCTTTTCTCTTTGTTTATGAAGTATCATTGCTCAGTTCCACTGACATAATGTTCCTCTCCTAACATACTGTATACAACACACACACACACACACACACACACACACACACACTCACCAAAGGCCCATTCTAGAGCCAGAGACTCAATTATCTCACTGTCAGGGCAAGCAGATGAGAGTTCCCTGATGAGCAGGTAATGAATGACAGAAGGGGGATTTTCCACAGTTGTAATGAATACTATGAGCAATAATTAATGTTTCTAATTTGTTTATGTGTGTAAGGAGAGTGTGATGATCAAGAAAATAACATTTAATTAATTTGTTTTATTTTTTATTTAAGTAGTTTTATTTTTAGGGCCCAGTTTAAGGTGTTTACAATGTAAATGCAGCAGCCATGTTTGTGATGGAAGATCAATTCTGGTTGTAGGGGACTAATGAAAGATAGTTCTGGTTGTATGAGAACTGATTTGCTCATTGCATGATGTGGTTTAGGGCCAGGATGAATGTGCATTATGCTCTAATAATGCACAGTCATCTGACTAGTTTTAGCCAATTAAAGTTCTTTGATTTTCAGACCCATTTTATAAAAATGCAGTAAACTATTCTGTGTGTAAGACTGAAACATGGCTATTCTTAACTCTGATGCCATCACTTTGTTCAGTATCTTTATTATGTGCACTATTTTAACCAACATGCGGTTCATGGCCATGTCTGACTCCTGCGCCATGGACCAAATATGTTGAGTAAGTATGCCTGCAGATTTCTACTTTGACTATTCTACATTTCCATTCTGTGCACTGTTTATGTTCTTCTACTCTCTTCTTTGCTGTTCTCTAAAGTCCTTCATTAACACTGACCTCTGAACTATCCCTATCTGTCCTGATGAAATGCTTTGCCAGGTGTTTCTTGCCTTGTGAACCTCACTTAGCAAGTAAGTTAACAATTTTAGCAAGTAAGTTAACAAATTTCAGTGTACCCAGCTCATGAGTTCACTAACTGCACCTGCTATGCTACATCTGAAAGAGGCTATGGTATGAGTTTACTTGTTTCATGAAAAAAAAGGTTTGCTTTGTCAAAGACTTTCATTAAAGGGATTCAGAAAGAGAATGGAATGAGTCACTGGGAACTCACTGGCTTATCAGTTTTGGGAGAATATGTATTCTCTTCACACTATACAATTCATGTGAAAAGGGCTACAGTACATGAAGCAAATATCCTTTTATATTTATGGCACACTGTATATTTGGTGTGCCATACATAACACGTATGGCAGATGTATGATAAGACCACTAAATAATCCAAATTGAGCATTTTGGTAATGAATGGAATTGAACCACAGCAGGGAGACTATGAAAGAGACAGAGAAGTAATAGTAGATGCCACTAAAATGCCTCAGCTATGTGAGCAAACAGTTGAGAAAACAGACCGGATGCAGAGATGGACAGCTAGAACAGTTTAGCTGCCACTCAGTTATGCCCTATTACTAACACTGCATAGATTACCTCCTATCATGTCCACAGCTAAGTGTTTCCACTAGCATGACTCCCCAAAATGTAGTGCAATTGGACTGTATATATAAGATATGACTGTGGAGCTCAGCAAATAATATATAAATAATACATTCATACTAATGGAACCCTCACTATTGTACCAGTGTAACTAGCTGTAAATACAACATGTAAGCTCAGTAATTTATGAAACATTTGCTGTTGCTGCTATTGCTTTTTAAATGCCTCCCTAGGACTATCTTGAAACAAGGTTATGCACCTAAATGAGGCTATTGTGGACTGAAAATTTAAAATAAAACTACAAACAAAATAAATATAACTCAGTAGAAAGTGTGGGACCACTATGGCTAGTTCTTTTAAAACAATGAACTCATTTTGTCCGCTGCATAAAAGATATATCACAACACTAAAAAGGTACAGCAAAAGAGCACTGAGTCAATCTCAGGAGTTGTGGTGTTGAAGTATGAGAAACACTACATGAAGCACAGTCTTGACTGAAGAAGACTAAAGGTATCTAATAGAATTGTACACAATATCAAGCCATGCAAATAAGACATTGCTGTTATTTCTTATTATATGGATCAGAAAGCAGAGTTGAAAAAGGCAAACATGTAAGTTGCAGGCATCAATTTATTTTCATGGAATTACCAGCGGTTGGAGAAATTCTAGCCAGTATCCTAGAAACAAAGACTTTGACCGACTATAGGACATTTCATGTACTACACAGGAAGGTATCTGGGACATGTTATGTCTCTTTGCTGATGACACAAAACTCTGTAGCAGAGCAGATCATAAGGAGGGGGTGTGGGAGCTCCAGATCAACCTAGAGTACAGTGTATAGTATTGGTGCCCATATCTTAAGAAAGATATCAACTTGCTGGAAATGGTCCAGAGAAGCACAACCAAGATGATCCCAGGCCAGCAAGTCAACACCTGTGAGAAGATGTTTAGGGGGCTCAACATGTACTCTCTTGAGGACAGAGGGGAAAGGGGGGACATGACTGAGACCTTCAAGTGTCCTAAAGGTATAAAGAAGGTGAGCACGAGGGCCTCTTCAACCTTAGTGGAAATAAGACCACTAGGGTAACAGCCTAAAACTGATGGGGGAAGGTCAGAAGGAGATGAGGAGCATTTTTCACTGAGAGTGTGGTGAATAAGTGGAATAACTTGTCAGTGGAGGTGGAAAGTAACCCACAAGGAGATTATACTACTTGGAGATTTCAACGCATCTGGAATCAACTGGAATGAGGGACTGCTAGTAATAACCAAGAACAAATGTTCCTTGATGTGTGTGTCACAATTGGTTTACTACAATTAATTACAGAACCCACTAGGAATAAAAACATACTAGACCTAGTACTAATGGATATCCTCATCAAATTAGTAATATCAAGATACATGAACCCCTCATAAATGGTGACCACAAAGTTATAACATTCTCAACACAAATACTTCCAAGAAAGGAAACTGGAAAACAGTTTTAAAACTGTAACAGAACCAACTTTCATAAACTCAAACTAGAACTTTACACATGGCAGTGGGATAATGCATCTACTTCTTCTGAAGAATTATGGACTAGAGTTAAAATAAACTTTAGACTTAGAAGGTAAATATATCCCCAACAAAATAACCATAACAAAAGGGTAATACCAATCTGGCTAACATCCAACATCTCTAAACTCATAGCTAAAAAACAGAGGGCCTACAGAGCCGTATAAGGGACAATAATGACTATAACAAATATAAGTACAAGACTATTCTAAAAAATTTAAACAAAACATTAGATCCGAAAAGAAAACATAGAATTCAAGCTATCACATATAAAAGATGGCGGTAAAAGCTTTACGCATATGTTAACAATAAAAACAAACCGTGAGGCCTATTGGACCCTTGAAAATTAAAAATAGGGAAATATCAGACCCTCAAGAGATGGCAAAGGAATTAAATTAGTATTTTTGTTCAGTTTTTAGTAATAACTACCCAGCAGACCGATGCCAAATAAAAGAAACAACAATGAACAATTACCTGAAATCTCCAATAGTGATATAAAAAATAGTCTAAGAAAAATAAAAACTAATAAGTCACCTGGTCTTGACAAACTACATCCAATATTGTTACAGGAGCTGTCCACCTGGTTGGTGGATCTACTCACAAAATATTTAATATGTCACTTCTCTCAGGGTAATTCCACAAGACTGGAAAACAGTAGTAGTTACACCCATTTTAAAATGGGAAATGGAGAAATGTCAAACCACAGACCAATTAGCCTTACTAGCATTCTGGGAAAAGTATTCAAATCTCTAATAAAGAAAAACTAGAAATGGAGATTACCACCCTAAAAGTAACAGACAATAATCAACACAGCTTCAAAAATCAGAGGTCATGCCTTACCAGTAATTTTGTGTTTTATGAAAGGGTGAGTGCATTGCTAGAGGAAAAACTCCTGTGGATGTTGTGTGCTTGGATTTTGTAAAGCATTGGACAAAGTACCTCATTCAGTGTTAATTAACAAATGTATCAAATGGGGCTAAACCCTATGACTGTACAATGGGTGGATGAATGGCATGAAATCAAACCCAGACAGTATGCATCAGGGGACATAATTCTAGTATAGGATCAGTAACTAGTTATGTGCCACAGGGTTCCATGTTGGGACCAGTGCTAATCTCCATCTTCATATCTGAAATGATTGACCAACACAGTAATTTTGCAATCAAATTTGCAGATGACACTAAGACAACTGCTAAAGTTAGCTATGACTTGGAGATACAAGCATTGGAAAAGGACTTGCATACCATAGAAGATTGGGCAAAGACAAATGGCATGCTTTTCAATATAGATAAATATGTCATTATGCACTTAGGTGACTCTAACGTGCAAAACAAGTATTCACTGAACGCTAGAATTTTGAACTCAGTTGATACTGAAAAAGATCTGGGAATCATTATTTCATCTGACCTAACTTTTAGGAAACATTGTAGTGAGTTCATCAATAAAAGTAATAGAATAATAGGGTTCATAAAAAGAGCTTTTACATCTAGAAATAGGGGATGCATTCTGCCATTGTTCAAGACTTATGTGAGGCCGCACCTGGACTATTATACTCCACTATGGAGCCCACACCCTCGTAGAGATGTGATAAGACTAGGCAGGGTCTAGAGAAGGATAACAACAATAATTGATGGTATGCAGAATAAAAACTATGAAGAGAAGTTAATTGAGTTGAACTTATACCCCTTGAAACTTAGGAGAACAAGGGGAGACCTACTCCAAATGTTCTGGATATCCTGGGACGAACAGCTGATGGCTGACTTGGGTATGGTATATAACAGAAGGGATTGTAATTTAGGAAGTCATATCTACCAACTAACTTTAACATACCCCAAAAGAATTAGCAGACATTTTACGATACACAATGAATAATACCAGTATGGAATTCCCTTCCAAAACATGTAGTCGATGTTAACAACTTTGATAGCTTCAAAATCAGTCTTGATAAATACTTATTGAGTATGAGGTAACAGATTCCAGCAAGCTGGAGATGTATGAATATGGGCCAATGGCTTACTGTACATCTTATACTTCCTAGTATAATTCCTAGTATCCTTACAAATGGTGGAAAGCTTCAAGAGAGGTTGGCACAGGCTGATGTAGAAGGGGGGAGATGGGGAGGGGGTATATGACAGGGGTCAAGAGAGATATGGGAGAAGTTCCCTCTGTAAATGCAGTGGGAGCTGCACATTTGAGCAGACTAGATAGACCATAAGGCCTTTATCTGCTGGAACATTTGTATGTTCATTGAGAAGCTGGAGAAATTATCTAAGATCTGGCAGTTGAGATTCAATGTCAGAAGTACAGGGTAATGCTCTTAAGGGACGGAACCCACACAAGGAATACTGGAAAGGAATGTTTAGGTTGGCCATTTCTTTTATTATACTTTATTTTTGTAAGTTTTTTGTCAGAAAGAAAAGAGAAAAAAAAATACAAGTTTACAATATTACAGTAGTCACTTCTCAGATAAATAAATTACGTAAAGATTATAGCATAAAGCATGAATACTTTTTGTGGGGGTCAAAAATAAAATAAAATGTGCATTTCAGTTCCTTGCTCCAAGCTTACAAGCATCCCTATTAAAGAAATTTTAAAGTTCATCTTAGCTATAGTAAATTAATTAAGGAGTAAAAAACCAAAGGGGATTCTTAAACTTGAATTTTCTCCAGACTGTCATTGATTTAATTAAGTACCCATCGAGATATATTGAGTATTATCGGCAACTTCTTCTTCATTTAGGTCCTCTTGGTCAGATCCCAAGTCTGTGGGCAAAGCCACATTTTTTTTTAAAAAGCACGAGCAGCATCAACATCAAAAAATAATAATCTTTTCCTGAAAGTTCACCTTAAGTTTAGGAGACTGGAGTACTGCATTTACCCCTGCTTGCATGAACTCTGATTTTATAGTTAAAAATCTTTTCTCTGATGCTGCATGGCTAAACAAAATCAGGATATAATGTAATTTATCTCCATCATATACAAAGCCTTTCTTGACTCTAGCTGATTGCAGTATATTATTTCTTTGTGCGATTGAAGAATCTTTTCTTGTCTGTGGTCAGAAAACTGATTCCAGCATTAAAGGTTGATCAGGAGAGAAAATTAAGGACAGTATCTTCTCCATCTCCTGTTTTAAGTCAACATTTTGTACTTGAATTGGTAAACCAATCAGTGGCAGATTTTTCATTAACAAAGAATTTTCAATCTTTTCAAGCTTAGCCATAGTTCCAATTTGTTCATGTAGAGACGCATTTACTGCTCCCTTGACCATCAGCACCCATTGCGATAATCTCTCCAAATTCTCTTCAGCCTTCTCCACTCTCTCTCTCCCAGTCTGGTTGTTTTATCTTCTGTATTCTGGCACCGAGTTGAAATCTCCAACAAAGTACTTTGCATCATTTGAAGTGCCGTTTTTGTATCCCCCTGGAATGCCTGTAAAAATGCCTGAATAGAAGCCAAGGTTCTTAGTTGATTTAGCTTTTGCACCCTGGTCAGGATGCGGTGGTATAGGGGAAGCCATAGCCCTACTGAACTGCGGGGATTCTCTTATCCCCCCTTGTGAGGCCAAGTTCCCAGTTTTTGGGGTCAGGTACTTTTCCAAAGAGTTAACTTTTACCTCTGCTGTTTCTTTAAGTTTATTTCAATTATATACAGCCATCAGATTGACAAAAGCAAACTCAAAAAATAAAAAACAGCAGGTTTCAGCTTTTCTAAACAGCGGAGCTCAAAACTTGCATGCAGCCATATTGAAACTCAGCAGTGCCCTCCTTCAACAGAGGAGAGGGATCTGGGGTCATAATCAGTGACTCCATCATGCAAATCACTGTAGCAACGCATCTAGCAATGCATCAAGGATGCCGGGGTTTAAAGGGAGGGGTTTTGATACTAGGGGAAATGAGGTGATAGTGCCCTTAGATCCCTGGTGAGGTGTCATCTGGAGTACTGTGCTCTGGTTTGGAGTCTGCACCAGAGGAAGAACATAGACAGACTGGAGTCAGTCCAAATGAGGCTCACCAAGGTGATCCAGGGCCCACAAGGCAGGTCCTATAAGGAATGTCTGATGGTTACAAATATGTACTACCTGGAGGACAGGGGTGAGAAGGGGACATGATAGAACATATACATTTTGAATGGATATAAACAGGGGATAGCAAGGACCTGCTTGTAAGGAATAGGGAAGCAGTCACCAGGGGCATAATTGAAGAGTTGCTAGGGTCAAGTTCCAGAGAAGGTAAGGAAGTTTTACTTCATGTAAAATTTGTTGGAACCATGGAACAGACTCCCAGCAGACTAGGTGGGGGCAGCTACCCTAAATGGGTTTAAACACAGCTGGGGCAGGGTAAGGGGACTCATAGACCTTGTGGGGGCATATGGGATTGAGGGGTGAGGGAAGTGAAGGAAGGGGAGACAGCTCCTCAGTACAGGAGGTCAGTGGGGAAAGGTAGTATAGTATGGGCAGACTTGATGGACTTTCAGTCTTCTTCTGCCATAAAATTCTATGTTTCTATAACACAAAGAACCCTATTGCATTGAAAGATCTTTACTTATTCCCAATCGTTATATTCTTTATGGTACACAAATGTTTAGGCTTACAGACAGGCTTTTAACAGAATCTGTTAAATTGTGTCTTGTGAATTTTGTCCTTTTAAGTTATTTTAGTAAGCAACACACACAGGGTATGTAGTAATATGAAATGAATGCATGGTCATGTGTCCAGTTTTACCTAATCAGATGGCTTATTTAATCTAAGTCAATTTATAGGCATTATAAATCACACAGTGTAGCATATAGAGCTTCAAGTGTTTATTCAGGCCATTCAGCCAACTGAGGGTAATAAATATCATTTTGACTATATTTATTTAAAAAAATTAATAAGAATGGACACTTGCTGTCAGTCTTATACTAGCTAGTAAACTAGCAGCTGAATACAAGAAGGTAAATACTTCAGGCTGTACTGAAGTAAAGCCATTGCAGCATAGTGTGATACTGCTCTTACAAGAGTTTTTACGATATAAAATAAAAACAAACTTACAAACATAAATAAAATATCTAGATATTACCAGAGTGGTGTTAATATTGAACCAAGGGCAAATTAAAACAGACAGACATGATTAGAGCAATGCTAACATGAGCATAGGGCTAACTGTATAAATGTAACTTGCAGAACTCTGTCTTTCCCATGCTCCAGTGTTAAATTCTTACAGATGTAGCAGATAAAGTGAACGCCCATTTCCCAAATGTAGCCCCTTTTCTGAACAGGAATTGTTATAGCGTGTACATCTTATTTAAAGAAATATGCATATCTCTGTGATGCATGCCAAGAGTGAGAGTTTGAGCTCTTGAACACAAGGATTTTATGTGAAAAAGAATACTTAAGTGTTCTTCCTTTAATGAAGAAAAATGTGATTTTGATTTAATATACAGTGTATATACTGAACACTAGAAAATCTTGATAATCCATTTATAAAAAAAAAGAAGGGGTTCATTGATCTTTGGCATGAAATGAACCTCTGAGGTCATTTGGCAACTTGCTGTAGACTAGAGCATACCTCTCAACACTTTAGGACTAAACTATAGATATTTCAGTATGAGGATTGTTGAACAATAGCTCTGATCAACTAAACATATATATTAAGAAGTTCCATTTAAGACACCTAATTTAAGTCATGTAATATAAATGTTAAATGAAATCGTATGCTGCCACATGGAAGCTGCCAGTCATGACTTTCGATCAGTATCGTACAGTGGTGCTCATTTAGTTTGCCCCATCCAGGAATATTTTTCCTGCAGGACCTCGAGGATTGGTTCACTATAATTCAGTATGAAGGTGCTGATGACATCACAGTTTCTACAGCAATATGAAACTCCCCAGAGGAACAGGAAACATAATTGAACACTGCTGCCTATATGCAGTAGTTAAAATTGATCAAGAACTAGATATATGATTGAGATAAGATTGTTAGCTGTGATGCCTTTATATCAGGTCCTGTAGTATTTCCATAGGTGGAGCACTGAGTGGCTGGTGCTTCCTAATGTGTAATGCCATTTAGGTCAACCTAATTTTTCACAGAATCCTACTGTACACTTCTTATTTGGCTCTCAAAAATGCATGTTTTAGCCTTACAATAGGCTGCACGTTTGACAATAGAGGTGATCAGTACATCATAAATACTTATATTCTAGTAAGTGACACAGACCAATCACACACACACACACACACACGCACACACACACAAAAAACAAGAAGGTAGACAGACATGCGGGGAGTAGTGCAATGTAATGGCTGTGGGCAGCAGTCTTCTGGGAGTCTTTCTGGAGGCTGAGATGCTGCCCTATTTGCAGACAACTGTCTGCCTTGAGGGAGGAAGTTGCCATCTACAGGCCACACTGGACAGTAGTAAGGGAACATTCCCCCAGGCCACACTGGACTTTAGTAAGGGAACCTCCCCCATCCAGGGAGAACCACAGCCACCACCACTACCTCAGAGGTTGCAAAGAAAGCACAGCAGTTGGACCACAGTGAGCTCAGAGAGGGTGAGGATGGTGGAACAGAGACACACCCAGTCAGTTGTTCCACTCCACAATCCATACACCATTCTGGGGGAACATATCCCCCATGGATGCACCTGCAGAGGAGACTAAGGAGGTTGAGGACAACTGTCACAAGGGAGGCCCACAGGAAGGAGGCAGAGGACACCACAGGGAAAGGAAGCAGCTTCTGGTGGGGGACTCAATTATTAGGGGGATAGAACTGGGGGGAGCAGGGAAAACTGAAGTAAGGTGCCTGCCTGGTGCCATGGCTTGGAGGGACAGGAAGTGCATCCTCAGGATCACAAGAACAGCTGCACTGGAGTCTGAGCTGTATGTCATTGTCCACCTAGGGACAAATGACTTGGCTCATCATGAGATTAGAGCAGTGCAGGAGGACTTTGTAGAGTTGGGGAGGGGCCTAAGACAAGTAGCACACAGCATCCTTCTCAGAGGTGCTGCTTGTCATGGCATGGGTGAGGAGAGGGTACTTTGCACCATGCAATTTAATGAATGGTTGAAAAATGGGTGGAACACAGAGGTTTGGCTTCATTGGGGACTGGGGGTTCCACCTGGAGGACACCAGCCTATACTGGCAAGATGGTCTGCATCTGTCCAGGAAAGGAACAAGTCTTTTGGGCAATCGGTTTAAATGCTTCAATGGCAAGCTTTTAAACTAGTCAAGGGGGGAGGCACTGATAAGCAGCAGGAAAATCCCAGCCTCCCCCTACAAAACAGGGTACTAAATGAGAAAAAGACCAAGGTAGAAAAGTCAGTGGGGGATGCTGCCACAAAAGGTAAAGCCATCAAAAAATGGAGAGCAATGAGTACCAATGACCGTAGTCTGGGTAACAAGCTTCCTGAATTAGTGGCCTTGATGGAGGAGGAACATCTGGATATTGTGACAGTCACAGAAACATGGTGCACACAGAACCATGACTGGGACGTAAATATACCAGGCTACACTATCTACAGTAGGGACATGGAGAGTAAAAGAGGAGGAGGAGTAGCTCTTTACATAAGGGAAGGAATTAAAGCAACAGAACAAAAGGGTAAACAGGGAGGAGAAGAAGCACTGTGGGTCAATTTGGAGACAGCAATGGCACCACAATCCGCACAGGGTTGTATACAGACCCCTCTCTCCAGAGGGAGGAAATGGACAAGGAAATGATAGAAAGTATACTTAGAAAGGCAGAAAAGTGGAGATAGTGCTGATGGGTGATCTGAATATGCCAGATGTTAACTGGAGTGCAGTTGTGGCAACCACTTCTAAGAGTAGGGTTATTCTAGATGCCCCACAGGGGCATACCTTAGACAACTAGTATTGGAACCCACTCAAGAGGGAGCAACTTTAGACCTGGTTCTCTCAAATGGAGATGGAGAGAGGATCACAGATGTAGAAGTGGGTGATCATCTGGGAACTAGCGACCATCAGACAGTATAGGTCACAATAAACACAGCAATAGAGTCCAAGCCATACAAAGGCAAAAGTACTGGACTTTAGGAGGGCTGACTTTGCTAAAATGGGTGAGTGCCTAAGGAATGCACTAGCAAATGGGCAGGAAGGAGGGGTGGAAGAACAATGGGGAATAATAAAAACTGCCATCATAGAGGTAACAAACCTTTGTGTGAAGCAAATAAACAAAACAAAATGATGTAAGAAACCATTGTGGTTCTTAAAGGAGATGGCAGTGAAGGTTCAAGAGAAAAAGAAAGCATTCAGGAAGTACAATAAATCACAGAAGGAGCAGGACAGAGAATTGTATCAGTTAAAGCAAAAGGAAGCTGGGAAGGCAGTCAGAACAGCAAGAAGAACTGAGGAAAAGATAGCCAACTCAATTAAGAAGGGGATAAAACCTTTATAGGTACATCAGGGAGTGAAGGAAGGCCAAGGGGATAGTGAGGCTTAATAAAGGGGTGGGAGGGTGGGCAGAGGGTGACCGTGGAAAACGCAGAGATGCTAAACAAATATTTTTGCTCAATGTTTACAAATGAAGAGGGGAGTTACCTAAAACAAACAATAGAAACACTCTGGATACAGAAGTTGATACCAGCCCATTTACAGAAGAAAGGGTTCTGAAAGAACTCTTAAAACTGAAGGTGGACAAAGCAATGGGGCCTGATGGGATTCATCCCAGAATTCTAAAAGAACTTAGGGTAGAACTAGTGACACCACTGACTACCCTCTTTAACAAATCACGGGAGGATGGGGTGGTACCTGAGGACTGGAGGAGGGCAGATGTGATTCCCTTCACAAAAGTGGGAGCAGGGCAGAAGCAGGAAACTACAGACCTGTTAGTTTAACCTCAGTGATAGAACATGAGTGGATCACTTCTGAAGAAAAGAATTGTCAGTACCTAGAGGCCAGAGGACAGGACCCAAGGCAGCATGGATTCACAGTGGGAAGGTCATGCCAGACAAATCTAATAGATTTCTTTGACTGGGTAACCAAGTAGTAGATCAGATCAGTGGACATGGCCTACCTAGACTTTAGCAAGACATTTGACACAGTCTCACAAAAAAAGATTAATATACAAGTTAGCCAACCTGGGTAGGTCCCAAGATGATAGCCTGGGTAAAGAATTGGCTGGAGAATAGGACACAGAGATCAATAGTAAATGGAGTCCACTCTGAAGAAAGAGGGGTTACTAGTGGGGTACCATGAGGTTTCAGTATTAGGACGGTTTTCTTCAATGCCTTTATAAGTGACATTGCAGAGGGACTGGAAGGAAAAGTATGTCTCACAGATGACACAAAGATCTGCAGCAGAGTTGATATACAAGGTGGGGTGGAAAGGATGAGAAATGACTTGGCAAGGTTAGAGGAATGGTCAAATGTATGGCAGCTTAGATTCAGTGCTAAGAAGTGCAAGGTAATGCACCTGGGAAACAAAACCCAGGGAAGAATACACAATGGGTGGTGAGATACTAGCAACAACAAAATGGAAAGGTACCTGGGGGTAGTCATATCAGATGACCTAAAGGTGAGCAAGCAATGTGAGAGGGCAGTAAGGAGAGCTGGGGGGATACTGGAATGCATAGGGAGAAGCATCACCAGTAGAAAACAGGAAGTTGTTATCCCTCTGTACGACAGCTGGTGAGACCCCATCTGGAGTACTGTGTGCAGTTCTGGAGACCCAATCTCCGCAAAGACATAGACAGGATGGAGGCTGTCCAGAGGAGGGCAACTAAAATAGTGCAGGGTCTGCACTGAAAGACATGTGGAGAGACTTAAGGAGCTTAATATGTATAGCCTTGAGGAAAGGAGGGAGAGGGGGGACATGATAGAAACTTTCAAGTACCTAAAGGGAATCAACAAAGTCCAAGAGGGTAGCATCTCTCAAAAAAAGAGGTGTGCAAGAACAAGGGTACAATTTGAAGATGGGAGGGCAGCTCAGAGGTAATCTAAGGAAATATTTTTCACAGAGAGGGCTGTGGATGCATGGAATGGCCTTCCAGAGGAGGTTGTGGAGTCAAAAATAGTGGTGGAATTCAAGCATGCATGGGACAGTCATAAGGCAATTCTAAGGGGTGGGGGTAGGAAGAAGTAGGCTGTTGGTTAACTAGGATCTGCAGCTTATCCATTAGGCAGGGAAATGAGCAGACTGGGTGGGCCAAGCGGTCCTTATCTGCCATCAAATTCTATGTTTCTATGTTTCTATTGTAATTCAGTTCAATTACTGATTTTCTAGACTGTGGGTTTATCGTTAGTTTTGAATCACAGCAGGATAATAATATCTATGAAGTTTTATCCAAGTTTTTAATTGCACAGAAAAATGACAGTATGGGCTTTGCATCATAGGACAGTGGTCCCTTTCTGCTAACCTTTGAGTTTACCTCATACATCTGTTGCATTTAATATTGAAAGAGAAGTGTTGAGAGGTATGTTTAAATCATGTGTTGGTTCAATAAAGTGAAACCAACTGCTTCATGATTCATTCCCTCCATTGGCCTGGCCAGGTTATGCATTATTGTTGGAAATCAAAATAATCTGACAAGCAGTGTCTATCCCTGCCTTAATGACCACCACTTCATCAAGAAATACTATAATGAAGCTTGCAGTCATTGTAAGGGTGATGATCACATGTGCTCTCCCTGATCTATTATCATAGATGTTCCAGTATCACAAGGAGAAGCTCACGCTGCAAGTGGGCTGAATATGCTTCTCCTCCCTATCTCCACTGACAGCTAATGTTCTTGCTTTCTAAACACTTTACTCAGGTACACTTTTACTGGCATTTACACTTTTGAATCATTGATAAAAATACTGGCGAGAGGATTCTGCCTTGAACAATTCACCTTCCTTCGAGACCCATGGAACTGGTTGGATTTCAGTGTTATTGTTATGGCGTAAGTATTGTTTTCAGGTCTGAGTTAAATATATAGTTATACATTTCCTACTGCTTGTGCTGCTACTTTCTAAATGCAATTAATTGATATTAATTGATAGTTTTCTTCTGCAGTGTGACTCTTGCCATAGCAACTACAGCAAGACTGCTTCTGTTCTCACGTTCTGGTGTTAGCAAGTGCCAAAAACTGATAACTGCTTTCTGTAAAAATATTTAAGGCTTTCAAAACTATCTATAAGCATCACACACAACCTGTAAAAAATAGCTAAATATGACATTTAAAGGTGAGAGTTTTGGGGTTACAGATGTCAGAATAGTTGTGTCCAATGTTTCTGATTGGCACATAACTCAAATTGGCAGATAAAGGGATAAATCTTAAAGTTGCAGAAAATAGAGGATATGTAGAAGAAAATATTAGTATTGAGAAGAGGCTTCTGCCACTCTAAATTACTAAATAGGCAATATAGAATTAAGGATTTGGTGCCATTAAAATATTGTAGAGGCACTACATAAACATAAATTCTGCCTTTTTAAATGTTTGTATGGGCAGTACAAGAGTATGGCATCTGTTTGTTTAAATTATTGAAATGGTAGCACTGGAATAAGGCTTCTCTCCCTTTAAATTACTGTATGGGCACTGCAGGAATGAGACTTCTGTCTCTTTAAATTGCTATATGGGTAACACAAGACTATGCTTTCTGTCCCTTTAAATTACTCAATGGGCAGCCCAGGGAAAATTATTCTGTTTCTTTTAATTACTGTATGGGTAGTACAGGAATGAGGCTTATGGCCCTTTAAGATACTTCATGGGCAGCACAGGAATATGACATGTGTCCCTTTAGTAGTAGTAGTAGTAGTAGTAAACTATTTATATAGCACCCAGTCCCAGGGGCTCAGAGCACTTAACAAAATTTTGCAGACATTATAACAAAATGAAACATTACCATAAACAACCACATTAAAAAGAACAAATAAATATTTATAAATAAAAATTTAAATAATAGTGCAAAACTGGTCAGTAGGTAAATTTCCAATAGATTATTACACAGTGCTATACGCCTCCTGAAAGAGGAACAATTTCAGGCCTCTTTTAAAGGCATCCAATGAGAGGGCCTCTCTTGGGGCCCTGGGAAGCCGGTTTCCAAGAGCAGGACCAGCAGATGAAAAGGCCCTATCACTGAAAGATGTCAGACTTACCCTTGGAGTGGCTAAGAGGCCCATCTTAGAGGAATGGAGAGGGCAATAAGTTTGGTATGGAGACAGTAAGTCACACAGGTGAGTTGAACAGCTAGTGTAGTGCCTGAAATTAATATTAGTTTTTAAATGCAGTCAGCTACTGTATTACCATTTTTATCTGGGGTGTTTTTTTTTCTTTTCCCTTTGGTTAATTAGAAATTTTTTTACCTGATGTTAGTACTGTAGGTGCGGTCTGTGGAACAGCACTCTGTATGGCAGCTGAGATATATTCTGTAGTTCTATTCCCCCACTACTACATCAGTAGCATTGTGACTCACTGACTGTGATATCCCAACAACTCAGGAAGAGCTACTCAGCAGCTACCAGGTCAACCACTGGTGATGTCACAGTCAGTGAGGCCACACAGCTGATGCTGTAGTGTAGGAAATAGAACTAGATATGTCCACTGCCAGGCAGAGTGCTATTCCACACATCCAGCATAATACTCTCATATAGAAAACATTCTAATGAGCAAACAGAAAAAGAAACTACTTCAGAAATAAAACATTACAGTTGACTTCTTAAAATTTGTAGCATTTTCCTGTCTGCTATTTTGATTCTACTAGCTCTTTAAATTACAGAACTGGAAGTACAAAAAATAAGGCTTCCGTCCTTTAAATTACTGAACTGCCAGTACATGAATAAGGCTTCTGCCACTTAAAATTACTGTGCAGATAGTGAAGGGGAAAAGCTGTCCTTTTAAACCATCAGTTAAAAATAAGACTCATTGTTTTGTACTGCCCCACTGTATAACTGGAGTGTGCCAGCTGGCAGTGTGCTGATACTCAGCCCCTGACAGCTGGCACCTTGATGTCATCCATAAAAACTTAAAAATATATTTTCCTTTTGAGGCAGTTTTCAAATTTAACTTAGTCTTCATGTTACTCAGGTTGCTGCAGTTCCTTCCTCCTGAGTCTTGAAGTAGCCTATGTGTATGTCATCCTGATCTGTGCTGTTGCAGTGTGAGCTGGGCAACGGGCAGCTAGGGTGTGCCAACTGGCAGCGTGCCATTGCCCAGCCTCTGGTATTGGCATCTTGGTGGCATGCCATAAAAAAGTAAAAAAATAAATAAAATAAAAAACAATTCACCACATTTTATCAAGTTGCTGAAGATACTTCCTCCTCCTCCTAGTGAGTCCTGAATCAGCCTATGTGTGTGTCATCCTGAGCTGTGCTGTTGCAGCGTAATCTGGGTAGTGAGTAGCAAGTTTGTGTCATCTGGTAGAGAGTCAGTGCCTAGCCTCTGGTAGCTCTTGGTGGCATCCCATTGTTAAAAAATTAAAAAAAAAAACACAAATAAACTAAAATAAAAAATACCAAAAAAAAAAATCAAAAAATAAAATAAAATAAAGTCTTACTCTTTATCATTCATCGCACAAGTGGCTAAGTCCTGTAGCAAGCATTAGGAAACAAAGCAACAGAGAGGCCAAGGAGATGAAACATAGAAACATAGAATTGGATGGCAGATAAGGACCACTTGGCCCACCTAGTCTGCCAATTTCCCTACCTAATGGATAAGCTGCAGATCCTATTTTTTTTTATTTAGTACGCTTTTTGCTGCCAGCCACTCCTGCATTCAGCGCCAGCCCCAGCGCACCTGCCTTACTGTCTGATCACCTTGTCCCTACAGATACCCCCTGGCTTACCCCTCAGGGTGGGGCTATGGCACCGAGCAGGTCAATCTACGATGGGAGAAGGTATCGGTGGGCCGACATTGCCTCCCTGGCTTCTCCCCCAGGGCTGGGTTCAGGGCCTAATGGCACTGCAGGGCCATAATTGGTCAGCAGGGAGGCAGGGAACTATAGAGGCCAAGCACCAGTGGGCTACATCCACGGTGACCGACAAATTTTCTGAGCTGCCCCCAGGGGCGGGGACGTGCAATGACATCCAGCATCTGCCCTGCCCCTTAGTGTACTGGCACCGGTGGCCTGTGGTTCCCCCAGCCTCCACAAGGGGTCCATCAGGTGCTGGATACTCTACCCCTTCCTCCCCCTGGAGAAGGAGAGAAGTCCATAGGACACTCAATCCTTCTCCCCCAACTGGCTCTCTGACTCCCCTGGGTCCATTCCCAAACTCGGTTCTTCGGCATCGCAAGTGGAAATCCTACTGCTGAGCCAGCTGGCCGGCCCGAGCTGCAGATCCTAGTTAACCAACAACCTACTTCCTCATACCCCCCCACTAGAATTGCCTTATGTCTGTCCCATGCATTCTTGAATTCCCCCATTGTTTTTGACTCCATGACCTCCTCAGGAAGGCCATTCCATGCATCCACAACCCTCTCCATGAAAAAATACTTCCTCATATTACCTCTGAGCTGTCCCCCCCTCTATCTTCAAATTGTGCCCCTTATACTTGCACGTCTCTTTTTCTGAAAGATGCTGCCCTCTTGGGCTTTGTTGATTCCTTTGAGGTACTTGAAAGTTTCTATCATGTCCCCCCCTCTCCTTCCTTTCCTTGAGGGTATACATATTAAACTCCTTTAGTCTCTGTTCGTATGACTTCTGGTGCAGACCTTGCACCATTTTAGCTGCCCTCTTTTGGACAGCCTCCATCCTGTCTATATCCTTGCAGAGATGGGGTCTCCAGAATTGCATGCAGTACTCCAGATGGGGTCATACCAACTGTCTGTACAGAGTGATAACAACTTCCTTTTATCTACTGGTGATGCCTCTCCCTATGCATCTCGGTATCCTCCCAACCCTCCTTACTGCCTTCTCACATTGCTTGCCCACCTTTAGGTCATCTGATATGACTACCCCCAGGTTCCTTTCCATTTTTGTTGTTAGTATCTCACCCCCCCATTGTGTACTCTTCCCCTGGGTTTTTGTTTCCCAGATGCATTACTTTGTACTTCTTTGCATTAAATTTAAGCTGCTATACATTTACCCATTCCTCCAACCTTGCCAAGTCCCTTCTAATCCTTTCCACCCCACCTTGTGTATCAACCCTGTTGCAGATCTTTGTGTCATCTGCTAAGAGTCATACTTTTCCTTCCAGTCCCTCTGCAATGTCACTTATTAAGACATTAAAGAGGACCAGTTCCAGTACTGAACCCTGTGGTACCCCACTAGTAACACACCCTTTCTTCAGAGTGGTCTCCGTCTACTAGTACCCTCTGCGTCCTGTTGTCAAGACAATTTTTTACCCAGGATACCACCTTGGGACCCACTCCAAGACTGGCTAACTTGTTTATTAATCTCTTGTGTGGGACTGTGTCAAATGTCTTGTTAAAGTCTAGGTAGGCCATCTCCATGGCCCCTCCCTATTCTACTACTTTGGTCACCCAGTCAAAGAAATATATTAGATTCATCTGACATGACCTTCCCGCTGTGAATCGATGCTACCTTGGGTCCTTTGCCCTGCTGGCCTTTTGGTACTCAACAATTCTTTCCTTCAGAAGTGATTCCATCATTTTACCTACCACTGAGGTCAAACTAACAGGTCTGTAGCTTCCTGCCTCTGCCTTGCTCCCACTTTTGTGAAGTGGAATCACATCCACCCTCCTCCAGTCCTCAGGTACCACCCCATTCTCCCATAATTTGTTAAAGAGGATAGTCAGTGGTGTCACTAGTTCTTCCTTTAGTTCTTTTAGAATTCTGGGGTGAATCCCGTCAGACCCCATTGCTTTATCCACCTTCAGTTTTAAGAGTTCCTTCGGAACCCTTTCGTTTGTGAATGGACTAATATCAACCCTGCTATCCAGAGTGTTTCTATTGTTTGGTTTAGGTACCTCTCCTCCTCTTCTTTTGTAAATACTGAGCAGAAGTATTTGTTCAGTATCCCTGATTTTTCACTGTCACCCTCTGCCCACATTCCCTTCCCTTTATTAAGCCTTAGTATCCCTCCTTGACCTTTCTTTCCTCCCTAATGTACCTATAAAATGTTTTACCCTTCTTAACAGAGTTGGCTATCTTTTCCTCAGTTTGGGCCTTTGCGTTTCTGACTGCCTTCCCTGCCTCCTTCTGCTTTAACTGATATAGTTCTCTGTCCTGCTCCTTCTGTATTTCCTTATATTTCCTGAATGCTATCCTTTTCTCCTCAACCTTCCCCACCACCTCTTTTGATAACCATAGTGGCTTTTTCCTTAGTTTTGTTTTGTTGATTTGCTTTACACAAAGGCTTGTTGTCTCTGTGATGCCAGTTTTGATTGTTCCCCATTTTTCTTCCACCCCTCCTTCTTGCCTGTTTGCTAGTGCTTTTCTGAGGCACTCTCCCATTTTGCCAAAGTCAGCCCTCCTAAAGTCCAATACCCTTACTTTTGTACAACTTGACTCTACAGCTATGTTTATTGTGAACCACACTGTTTAGCGGTCACTTCTTCCCAGATGGCTACCCACTTCCAAATCTGAGATCCTCTCTCCATCCCCATTTGAGAGTACCAGGTCTAAAATGGCTCTCTCCTGAGATGGTGGCATGGGATCATCCAGTCACATCAAAGAAAACCCAAAACATAGTGGGCTTGGTCATAGACCCCCTACCTCAGAGGGAAGTACAAGTGTAGAAGAAGATGACAGTAGTGGTCAAACAGTCCACAAAGCATCACACATTGTAGGAAGCACTGGCAGTGGCACTGTACAGGTTGCAACATGAGTAATCATTATAGAAAAAAATAAGAAAGGAGTGTGTCAGGTAGTAACACAGGCAGAGGAGGAGCAAAGTAATTTGATGGAGCTTGGGGACAGAGACACATGAGCTGGTAGCTCAGTGGTTAGAGTACCAGGACAGTGTTCTGGGGGCCTGGGTTCATTTCCCAGTAGGTTACATTATTTTCTTACAGATGAGGGAGAGGGGGAACATGACAGAAATCTTTAAATATCTCATGCGGTAAATAAGGCACAGGAGGGAAGCATTTTTCAGAAGAAAAGGTGCTTAAGAATAAAGGGACATGCTATGAAGCTGGGGGTAGATTCAGGAGAGATGTGAGGGAGCACTTCTTCAGAGAAAGAGTGCGATTTCCTGGAACAGCCTTCCAGTGGAGGTGATGGGAGTGAAAACTGTGGTGGGGTTCAAGAATGCATGGGATAAGCACAAGGGAATCATAGTGGAAAGGAAGGGGGGAGGGCGAAAGAGCTGTAGATCGAGTACCATCTGAGGTAATAGTGTAGTTAGAGAGCAATGGTCAGACTGAATGGGCCAAGAGATCTTTATCTGCCATCAAATTGTATGTTTCTATGATACAGATTGTGATTATATACCCAATAACAACGATAGCAGCAGCAGTTCTGGGGAGAAAGAAGAGGTGTAACAGATGGGAGTGTGACTTGGGGCAGGTGCGCATACTGTAAGAGATCAAATAAGACCAAAAGAGGTGGTAAAACAAAAGAAAGGCCACAAAACAACAAGGGGAACACAACAACAAACATGTAAAATGACGGCAGATAAAAAAGACACAGGCAAAACTTGTGGCCCAGGACACATGATAGAGGAAGAAGTACCATTTCCTGACCCTGAAGAACTGGTGGATGAAGAGCATGGGAAGCAGCCCAAGGTAGCTTGCCCATTAGGCAACAGCCAAGAGTGCCAGGAGGAAAGAACAAACCGGTGATGTCAATAGTGTGGGATTTCTTTAGAGTGCTCCACGAATCCCAGACACATGTAGTGTGTCTTTCATGTAAGGACAGGCTGAGTCAGTGTAAGGAGGGAACAAGGCTGAGAACATCTACCATGAAAAGGCATTTGCTGAAGTCCCACAGATCTCAGTATGAGATGGCATGTGTACGCACAGCATCAGTAGCAGTACCACCAGGCAGTGAAGCTGATGATGATGATGGCTAGGGGGAAGAGCACATTAGGAGACCAGGTAGTGAGGAAGGGGAAAAAAGTCTTTCAAGTGGCAACCAATGTACAACTCTAATATTTCCCATTCATCAGTTCTTTAGCTCATTGACTCCCATACCCCCGAAGGGGCAGAAATCCTTAGCCACTTTCACTCTCAGGTGGGTCAAAAATAGGAGCCAAGTGTCACATCCTGGGAAAAAAAGTCTTCACCTCTCACTGGCCCAGTCCCTGGTAATGGGCCAGAAATATAAAACTAACAGACCAGATATAAAAATGTGAACAAGAACAATTGTAGAAATGCTAGCCATCAACTTGCCACCATTCTCCTTTGTGAGCAACTCTGATTTTCTATTGCTAATGCAAGTTGCAGTGCCAAGCTATGAAGTGCCTAGCCATAACTACTTTTCTGCAGTGGCTCTTCCTAATTTGTATAAGAGGGTCTACAAGACTGTGCCACATGCCCTGAATGCATCATTTGTTCTATCCATTCACATCACCACTGACATAAGGATCAGTGTTCATGTTACTGATAACATGACAATGACTGCCCATAGGGTCAGTTTCCTCTCTTAGTTCTCCTCCTCCTCCTCTCCTTCCTCCTTCTCTGGGTTAAATGCCAGCAGCAGTAGTAGTAGCAGTAGTAGTAGTAATAGCCACAAGTCACCTGGATCTCCCAGCCACTGCAAGCAGGCATCTTTATGTATTGCTGGCATTGACAATGACCGTCGTGCAGACAACTTGTCGCACTTCCTTCAACAGAAGTTTGATGAGTGGCTGACGCCACAATTATTAACACCAGGTTCCATAGTATCAGATAATGCAAAGAACATTGTAAAGGCAGTTAAAAATTGGGATTATACACATGTTCCATGTTTTGCTCACTGTATAAATCTGGTAGTTCAGGGATTCCTAAATGAGGAAGTCACCACTTTGCAGATGTGCTGATCTGTCCAAAAACATTTGTGGTCATTTTAACCATTCTGTAAAGGCACAGAAGCTGTTATGAAACATTCAGCAGTAGAACTACCTTCACCTCCACAAACTGAAACAGGATGTCACAACAAGATGGAATTCCATCTTACATGGTGGAATGACTGCTAGAACAACAGAAGGCTATCCACCAGTATGCCATTGAGCATGGTATTTGCAAGGAAGAGGTAAGCATCATTACAAATCACTGGCGCCTGATGGAGACCCTTTGCACTGTGCTGAAGCCCTTTGAGGAAGCCACAAGGGTGGTTAGTGCTGATGCAGCTGGTCTTAGCCAGGTACCCCCCTCATTGTCCTCATTAACCTGTGACTTCTTCGTATGAAAACTCAATATGAGGAAAAGGAGACTACCACTGCTTTCAGTCTAGTAGAAAGGATAAAATCACATTTCTGGAATGACACACACATTTCAAAAATGCATACAGATGACCACTACATGGTGGCCACTCTTTTGAATCCTTGATTCAAAGTTACATTTGAGACATTCTTTGATGAACAGGAATGCAGTAAGGATCAGCAGTCATATAAAGCCTGGATTGTCCATCTGTTCTTTGTATATATGGTACAAAGCAAGAACAGGAACACAGATGGAGCAGAAACACAACACTCATCATCATCCCTTGCAATTGCATTGACAGCCCAGGTGAAGGAGATGGAAGAAGGAGGATCCCAATGTGTTTCCACTGCTACTACTGAACATCACAGGAGTCAGTCATTTTTCTCTTTAAGCCAACCTGCTACTACTTCTGCTGCTTCTACTGAACCCTCCAGAAAGACAGCAGTTGGTGACAAACCACTATGGGAACAACTGTCTGACTATGGCTTGATGAAAAAACATGGTAAGTCACTTTCTGAGACAGTGGTGCCTGAGATGCCAGCAAAAAAAAAATAGTGCAAGATTATCTGACTGACAATGTGCCAGTAGCGGAAGGAGATGAATCTTCAATGTGCCGGTACCAAACAAGAGCATTTGACCCTCTTTGGCACAAGTCGCTGCTGAGCACCTCAGCTGCCAACCTGCAAGTACATCCTCCGAGAACATTCAGTGCTGCAGGTAATATTATCACCAATAGAGCATGCCTTTCATCCCAAAAAGTAGAGATGCTCACTTTTCTGACCTGCTTCTTTTCCAAAGACCTTTCGGCCACCTTTTATTGGTAATGAATCTCCTACAGGAGGATGATGAGATGTATGGGGAGGGGTTCTGTGTCCATTAGTTGCTTTAGGAACCAGTAGCCTACACACACACATTGTGGGATACTGTACTGTTGTCACTTAGTCTTCTTCAGATTAATGTTTTGTGAATTTTTGCCGGGTCTACACAGGCCTAATAAATCATTTCTGAGGCAACGTTGTCCATAAAACCAGCATGTATAACACTTATACATGGCATAACAGGAAGTCTTGTCCATGTGTGGCACTGTCCCAATCTGCACACAACGTTTGAAACCAGTAGCCCACAATGTAGGATCCTGCACTGCTATCTTCACTCAGTCTTCTTCTGATTAACATTTTGTGAATTTTGGCCGGTCTGCACAGGCAGAATAGATAATTTTGGGGGTAACATTGCCCATGAAACAAGTGTATACAACACTTATCCATGGCTTAATGGAAAACCTCATCCATGTGTGGCACTGTCCCTATGGGCACACAGTTTTTGGAACCGGTAGCCTGCTGTGGGATTCTGTACTGATATGTTGTGGACATACATGGGCCTTACAATTACAACCATTTTATTTTGAGCATTGTTACCCACATACCCTTGTTTACTACTAGTATTGTCCATGTTTGACACTGACTGAATGGACACAATTTTTGGAACCAGTACCCCTCAATGTGGCCCACTGCATTAGCCTCCCAAATTGAGAAGTGTGCTCAGGTGGTATTGCGTTCTGGTGCTAAGCAGGAGCAGCTAACTTCCAAAAGCTAACACTAGTTCAAATATTGCCGGACACTCACGTGAGTGAACTGCTGCATAAATAAATTCCAGTGGCTGGATCCAAATGAATATTTATTTAGTAAATCAACAGCAACACAGCAATCGGCATACAAAAGGTGAGCAACTACTAGCCACCTTTTTTATGCCGATTGTTGTGCTGCTGTTGATTTACTTAATAAATATTCATTTGGATATATTTCAGCCTCTAGAAGTTATTTATGCAGCAGTACACTCACCAGAGTGCTCGGCAGTTTTTGAACTACCATTGCATTATCCTGCTGTTCTGGGTGCTTCTTCAGCCCAGTGCATAGATTTTTTTTCCAGCATATAAGGATTGCTTGGCCCACCCAGTCTGTCCAGTTCTGCCTGACTATAGTGTAACCCCCTTGTTCCCTGGGGTTACTAGAATCCCACTTAGAATCAGTGGCAGGCAGGGAGAGGCAGCTTATGAGATGCCAGTTAAATGGATTTCACACTGTCACACTCTGTTTTCAGTCTCAGCTGAGGTGGAGTGATGATGTCAATTTAGAATTTTTGCAGCAGCATAAGCCACAATGAAATGCTAGCTGCAGGGGTTAGCAGTAGAATGTTGGGTTAGAGTGAGTAGTTTGAGAGAGAGTCTGTAGAGTGATGAGTGCTGCAGAAGGCAGCTCCTCGGACTTAACTCTCACAGACAGCTACCTCTGGAGATTGGGTAGTGTGTTCTCACCCCAGAAGAAGAACACAGAAGACCAGTGAATGAAGTGGTAGAGACCGTTCCTAGAGGGTTTTCCAGTGCCCCTTCCCTTAAGGGATGGGGGGGAATTCCAGGATTCAGGGGCAATCCCCTGGTCCAGCCTGGAGTGTGGTGAAGCTGCCTGAGATTCATTTGTTCTGTGAGTACCCGAGACTTTTGTGTGGAAAAAGCCCTGGGGCACCTGCATTCCTGTGGTAAGATTTTCTCTGACAAAGGGACTTTGTCAACAAGACTGTTTCTGTTAAAAGTGTCTGCTTACTAAGGGGTCTGGAGTGAGTCTAGCCAAGAACAGAACTTTTAGATCTGTTTCTGTTAAAAGTGTCTGCCTACTATGGGGTCCAGAGAGAGACTAGCCAAGTACAGAACTTTTAGGTCTGTTTCTGTTAAAAGTGTTTGCCTACTATGGGGTCCGGAGAGTGACTAGCCAAGTACAGAACTTTTAGGACTGTTTCTGTTAAAAGTATCTGCCTGTTATGGGGTCCAGAGAGAGACTAGCCAAGTACAGAACTTTTAGGACTGTTTCTGTTAAAAGTAGCTGCCTACTATGGGGTCCAGAGAGAGACTTGCCAAGTGCAGAACTTTTAGTTCATGTTTGATTTAAAAGCATCTGCTAAAGTGGGGGTCTAGAGTAAAGACATTGCCAGTTACAGAACTTTTAATTTCATGACACCTCAGAGGTGTGAGAAGTAGAATGTTAAATGTGAAAGACATTTCAAGAAGGCATCTATAAGAGTTTTTCTGAGAAAGGTGTTATTAACCAGATGAATGGCCGAGTATAAATTTAGAAGCAAAAGGTGGGAGACCCCCTCATCTGGAGTAACCATGTTTACCTGGGTCTATGTGATAACGGTGAACGCCTAAAGGCGATCGCTGTTATCGCTCAGTCAGAATGCCGAACACATTTTTGGCACTCTGACAACCCTGGCACACCAGCACAATGGCGCCAGGACATATTTTTACTACTTTCTGTGGGGGGGCTGTGCCCCCCCCACACACTCTCCTCACAGGGCACTTCGCCCCGCGTATCCCCCGACTTAAGGATTCTCAACTCCAGGAGGGTGCATGTCGGGGGTGAAAGTAGTAAAATAAAAGGTTCGGATGCGTGCAATATAAATCGTACCACCACCCAGACCCAAACCCCAGCCACCCCAGCCATTGCCCAATCCCCGATGCCACACCGCAGCTTGACTGACAACCGCAGTGCCACCCCTACAGCCTCTCTACCCCTCCCAGCCCATGCTCACCATGCTCACTCCGCCCCTGCATGTGTATGTATAGCGACATCCTGTCACCTAGTTTGCCCACCCCGTCATCCAGTTGCCCTACCTGTTGGTTGCCGTGAGTGGATTGTGCGAGGAAGGTGTCACCATAATGGACGGTGCCCTTCCTCATGTGCCCACTTCACTGGTTACCTGTTAACCTCTCCGGGTTCAGTTTGGACACCTTTATTTTCTCTCAGTGCACTTGGCCAGTGCCTGAAGAAAATACTCAGATGTGGGATTTGGGATTTTTCTGTGAGCCTGAGTGTGCTCAGAGGTGGTCGAGGGAGCCACAAAGAATTCCTCATGAAATATGGGAAAGTCTCCTAGTACTGGCCAAGAGTGCCAAGTCAAGGGAAGTGTACCAGTTCGGGCCATGTGTGCCACATTCCACTCAGAACCTGAGGGTTCACTGTGTGTGTGCTCTGTACCTCAGTAATCTGCATTACCAGTGGGAGTAGCCCTGTGGGGGTCCATCTTCGCTTTGTATTGTTCTCTGTGTATGTGAATAAAAGTCACACTCTAGAATCCCAACCTGGTTTGGGCAGTACAGTTATTGCTTCCACTGTGTCTGGATTTATTTGGGTGCCCCTGACCAGAAGTACAAACCTAGCATAATTCTGAGCAAATGTTTTCTCCCAGGGACCCAGGTTGATGGCCATGATAAATGTTCCCCTCAGGTGTGAGCCAGATAGTTGCCACACTTGATTTGCCTATCTGAGGATGGCAGGCTATGAAGTAGAAGCATTGGTAAACAGAACTGTTCATAGTGACAACCCCCATCCCTCTCGTTGGTGCCATGTGTGAGAGGAGCAGCTCTGCTAGTTGAACAAGGGGGGCTGGTGAGTGAAGGTTACAAAATGGAGGCACCATTGAGGATTTGTTTGGAAATTGGGAGAAAACAAGAGATGTTTGCTCAGGTCGTGGCTAGCGCTTTGTCTGTCTGGCAGTTGGCAGCCCAAAAAATCAGAAGCTTTGCAAATAAGGGATTTGCCAGAGAAGTGCCATCCATATGTGCTGCTATGTGCCTGCTGTTCATGTGCTGCTGTGATTGTGCCAACGTTTACCAAGGAGCTGTAAAGCCAGATTGTGTGTGCCCCTTGTCCTGCATCAAAAAGAATGTTTGCCAGCTTTAATTTTCAAGTTGTGACAAAAAAAAGTATTGAGAACTGTGGGAAATAAAGAGACATTTGTGCCTTGAAAGTTTAAAATGCTTGCTGTGTGAACTGAGGGAGTAGCTAGAGAAATTGCCATGAGAAATGGTTAAAAATGGTGCTCCTGCCGTAGAGTACAGTTGAAAAGAAAAAAGTTGTTTTGCAGTTTAAATTTTGCCTGCTCGACGATCGCCATGGAGGAGAAGAGCACAAGAAGAGAGAGAGGCTCATTTGCATGGCGTCGAGTGATTGGTAAGACTGCAATCAGTCCCGGCCCCAAGCCAGCTTCAGAGTGCTGCCCAGTGTTTGAGAGGGAGAGAGAGAGTGGTGTGCGAGCTGGCTAGCCAGGTGGAGCGTCACGGTACTGCAAATGTTCTAAAAGTTAAAACATCAGACTTTTCTGTACTAAATCAGGCTCAACCCATATTCCGATCGACTGGGGAGAAAGCGTGGTGTTCGTAGAGACAGTTGGCAAGACCACCAGCCCATTTTAACCCAGAGGCCTTCCAGGATCAGCTGTAGGCTGAGAATTTCCATCGAAAAGCCAGCTACTGATTCAGTGAGTACCATTCAGCAAAACTGAGCTCAAACTGTGTGTGATTTTTTTTAAAGTCAGCTGGATCTGTGTGTAAACAGTGTGATTGTTTTTTGCAAAGAAGGACTGTGCAAAGTAATCAAACCCATGCAAGAATTCTGAGCACTAGACTGTGAGCATGTATTATGGATTCAGCAACAGTGTAATTTTCTGAGCAAAAAGAGAGACTGTGATTTGCATGAGAGGCTGCAACAAACAGGCAATCCTGTTTATGAAATACTGTGACTTTAGTGACTTTAAGCAAGTAAAAGTGATTGAAATCTAATGGTAGTGTCCTAGAAAATCATATAGATGTACAGAGGAAGCAAAACAGTGCAGTCTGCGCAGTTTGAGAAAAAATTTATCAGTATGCAGTAAATCGGATGCGCAGTGGCTTGAGTCAGATGCAGAATGTTGATGCACCAGGAGTGCTGCCGCCGCCATTACAGGGTGGGGTAGTAATGCAAACACAGTAGCAGGGAGCCATTTTGTGAGACTGTTCCAAGTAGAGTGAACTCAGTGATAACAGTGAACTTTTGTGTGTTTTTCTACAGTCATGGCTTCGGGATCATCCCGCTACCCGGATCATGCCCGGGCTATGATAGTGGAAGAGGTTACCAAGCTGAAAGAAATAGAGAAATGTTTCTATGGTGGAAGTTTGCCTCCTCATGTTGTGATTCCCTGATACCCTGTGAGAGTATGCATAATGTGCCTCAAGGCTGGAAGGGACGTTTTTCATGATTCCTCACTGTTCAGGGTGCTTAGAGAAGCAAGGCCTAACTAGTGCACCCAAGATTCATTTGGCTATCACGTGGACAAAGCTTCAAGATCCTGCAAGTAGCAGCACACAGCACCAGGTGGAACCTGTTGGGGAGGCCCAGCACAGTGTGGCACAAAGGAAGAGGGTGTGGATGTACTGGCAGAGCAGAGTCCTCGTGATGTCTCCACACCTGTGTCACAGACGGACAGTGCAGAGGGAGAATCAGTGGATCCATGGAGAGAGAGTCCAAGCCCTAGACTCATTGGAGAGGATGAGGTTCGAGAGACCCTAGATTGGGAGGTGTCTACCTCCATGACCAGTGATGAGTGGACAGTCTTGGGGGTGAAGACGACTGCTCACTCCTGGGCCCAGGTCCTAAGTGAGAAAGAAGAGGAGGAGGGAGCTATGTATCCTTATGATGAAGGTGCTAGTCCACAGCCTCAGGGTCTTGCCTTGGAGGAACCAGAGGAAGAAGTTGGTGACTCCACAGCCCTACCCCAGAAGGAGGGGTCAGGGACCTGTTCTACGTAGCTTTGAGTATGCGACACTGGCAGAACCAGGACTGGCTGCCCTCAAGCCAGGCCAGTGATTGTGAACTGACCAAGAGTAGTAAGGAGGAAAGATTGGTTCATAGAAAGGCAGATGAGATCTATGGAATGTCCTTTCCTACCTTTCCTCGGAGAGTCTGGGAGGAAATTGACAAAAACAGGACAGCCTGGCTAGTGGAAGGGGCAACTAAAGACCTGCATCCAGGTGCAAATTGTTTTGTCAGAAGGAAAGTGATAAGAGACAAATTTCAGCTTTGAAAAGTGGGCAGGACACTGTTCATAGACACTGTATGTATTGTGGACAGAAAGGGCAGCGAGACTTTCTATAATGTGAATTATGAGCTCCCAGATGGGGTAATAATTCTTGCACCTGACCCATTGTCGTACTACCCTCAATGTAACCAGCTTCCTGCGAATGTGCCCATGCCTACCAAGTGGAAAGCAGAGCAGTGGTAGCCAGTGCTGCCATTCAGCTGTTGCCGTACCTGTGTTGTTCCACCAGTCTGGTGTTCCAGGATCCAAAGGCACATCCTAGATTTGCCAGCCTTGCAGTGTGCCTTCCAGTTCCATCACCTGGCTTTCCAGATGACATCAGCCAGAGATGACATCAACCCAGCTATTTCCTGATTCATCACCTGGGATTTCGGATGACTTCAGTCCAGCTGTTCCTTTCCTGTTCCAAGGTTCCATCTCCTAGATGATGTCAGCCAGAGATGACATCAACCCAGCAGTTTCCAGATGTTTATCCTGTCATTTCTGGAAGATTTCCACCCAGCTGTATCCAACAAATGCTGCCAGGGAGAGTCTTTGGCTGGAGATCCAGGTGCTGTTCCATTTTTCATTCTTCAAGGAACTGGTAAGTCCAGACTTTTCTTACCTTACTGACATTGCAATACATATCCTACGCCTGGCAGACTACAGACTGTTGAACTGTCCACAAAGACTCTCCCCTTTGGGACTACAGTACATCAAGAACTGTGCTTCACCGGGTTCCGGCCCAAAAGAGACTTTTTCATGGACCTTGCCTTCGGGCACTGTTTGTCACTAGTTGGGACATTTAGGGCATTCCATCCCCAAAAGGTGTATTGTACATAATGTTAATGTTTTCTACTGTTTTCTACTTTTCTACTTTTTCTAAAAAATATTTTTGGGATTCTCCAGTGTTTTGATGGCAAGGGTTATGGTTGTGTACTGTGTTTGCAGATTTAGGGTGTGTTTTTGTCTTTTCTCTTTCAGGTAGATCCTGTGAAGACAGAAGAGAAGACAAGAAGAGGATTGGAGAGCCTCATCAGAGTTCCTCATGTGCTTTAAAGTGTTGTTTTTAAAGTACTGTGTAGTTGTTAACATGTGTTAACTTTTCCTTCCACAGGTGTAGTAGTGGGGGGATGCGGAAATGTAATGCTCGGGTATAGTGTTAGCTCCTTGGTTTGGTTTGCAGGTGTCCAGGGATGGGAGGAGGTTCTCCAGTTTTGAGTAGGTATGTTTTGGTTAGATAGGGTTTCCCTAGAGGGCTAGGGGGATAGACAGGCTGTGGTCCTGACCTGCAGTAGGGACCTCAGTGCTGGTCTAATAGGGCTATGCTCTGGACAGTTCTTCCAGGGCCACTGGTTACCATAGTAAGATCATAGTGTAGGAGGTGATGCATCAGCCAATGGCCTCTGGGGCCTTAGTGTTGTCTGCCTGTGCCTGGCACATGGTAGGGGAGAAGGTAGCGCTACCTCCCCGTAGTCAACACATAGGGTAGGATGGCTTGGTGCCAGGTAGGTAATGACTGGGGACAGTCATTTTCCTGGCCGAGGGTGGATGTAACCCCCTTATTCCCTGGGGTTACTATAATCCCACTTAGAATCAGTGGCAGGCAGGGAGAGGCAGCTTGAGAGATGCCAGTTAAATGGATTTCATACTGTCACACTCTGTTTTCAGTCTCAGCTGAGCCGGAGTGATGATGTCACCTTAGGATTTTTGCAGCAGCATAAGCCACAATGGAATGTCAGCTGCAGGGGTTAGCAGTAGAATGTTGGGTTAGAGTGAGTAGTTCAAGAGAGAGTCTGTAGAGTGAGAAGTGCTGCAGAAGGCAGCTCCTCAGACTTAGCTCTGACAGAGATCTACCTCTGGAGATTGGGTAGTGTGTTCTCACCCTAGAAGAAGAACACAGAAGACCAGTGAGTGAAGTGGTAGAGACCATTCCTAGAGGGTTTTCCCGTGCCCCTTCCTCAGAGAGATGGGGGGGAATTCCAGGATTCAGGGGCAATCCCCTGGTCCCACCTGGAGTGTGGTGAAGCTGCCTGAGATTTGTTTGTTCTGTGAGTACCCAAGACTTTTGTGTGGAAAAAGCCCTGGGGCATCTGCATTCCTGTGGTGAGTTTTTCTCTGACAAAGGGACTTTGTCACCAAGACTGTTTCTGTTAAAAGTGTCTGCCTACTATGGGGTCCGGAGAGAGACTAGCCAAGAACAGAACTTTTAGGTCTGTTTCTGTTAAAAGTGTCTGCCTACCATGGGGTCTGGAGAGAGACTAGCCAAGTATAGAACTTTTAGGACTGTTTCTGTTAAAAGTATCTGCCTACTATGGGGTCCGGAGAGAGACTTGCCAAGTACAGAACTTTTAGATTTAAAAGCATCTGCTAAAGTGGGGGTCTAGAGTAAACACATTGCCAGTTACAGAACTTTTAATTTCATGACACCTCAGAGCTGTGAGAAGTAGAATGTTAAATGTGAAAGACATTTCAAGATGGCATCTATAAGAGTTTTTCTGAGAAAGGTGTTATTAACCAGATGAATGACCGAGTATAAATTTGGAAGCAAAAGGTGGGAGACCCCCCCATCTGGAGCAACCATGTTTACCTCTCCAGTTTCAGTTTGGGCACCTTTATTTTCTCTCAGTGCACTTGGCCAGTGCCTGAAGAAAATACCCAGACGTGGGATTTTGGATTTTTCTGTGAACCTGAGTGTGCTCAGAGGTGGTCGAGGGAGCCACCAAGAATTCCTCATGAAATATGGAAAAGTCTCCTAGTACTGGCCGAGGGTGCCAAGTCAAGGGAAATGTATCAATCCAGGCTGTGTGTGCCAAGTTCCATTCAGAACCTGAGAGTTCACTGTGTGTGTGCTCTGTACCTCAGTAATCTGCATTACCAGTGGGAGTAGCCCTGTGGGGGTCCATCTTCGCTTTGTATTATTCTCTGTGTATGTGAATAAAAGCCGCACTCTAGAATCCCAACCTGGTTTGGACAGTACTGTTATTGCTTCCACTGTGTCTGGATTTACTTGTGTGCCCCTGACCAGAAGTACAAACCTAGCATAATTGGGAGCCAACATTTTCTCCCAGGGACCCAGGTTGATGACCATGATTAATGGTCCCCCCAGGTGTGAGCCAGGTTGTCGCCACACTTGGTTTGCCTATCTGAGGATGGCAGGCTATGAAGTAGAAGCATTGGTAAACAGAACTGTTCATAGTGACAACCCCAATCCCTCTCGTTGGTGCAATGTGTGAGAGGAGCAGCCCTGCTAGTTGAACAAGGGAGGCCAGTGGGGGAAGGTTAAAATAGTATTACCACAGATCTTACTTGATCTCATTATGTTATTTCATTTGTATCCTATTTCCTAATGCTTTTTTAATGGTCTAACCAGTGCAAACTAGTCCACTGTTAAGAGAACTTTAACAAACGTTATGTGGTTCAATGGTCAAAGTTTGTGTGCCTGAACTTTGGGAGGTTCACACAGCCCTACTCCAGAGGTGAAGTGGTTATCCTTGCTGACTTTAATATAAATTGGTTCGCCTCCTCTGCAAATAAATTCTCCAAAAACTGAAAATTCCTCTGATTTACTCAATTGATTTCTGCCCCCACACATCTAAATTTTAAATCTTTAAATCACATTTTCTTAGACTCTGTCCTCTCATCCCATCTTCACAGTGTAGTGGACATAAGTATCCTTCCAGATGCACTTGGTGACCATCATATGGTTGACTGGGTGCACAAGATACATTGTCCTAAAGTCCCCTCAAATTCATCTATCTCAGGTCCTTTAGGTTACCAGACTTGTCCTCCATCCTAGTTGATCACTGGGCATCTGATTGGTCCCCCATCTCTGGAGCCAATAATATAAATTATGTCCTCCAATACTTTCAGTCCAAATGTATTGCAGTATGGGATCATCATGTACCCCTGAGGAAAACCAGAGTATGGGGCTCTCATCTTCCTTGGATATCAGCTGAGTTGTTAGCCTGCATCTGCACAAGAGATGTTGCCTGGTGATTCTATAAGATCACTGGCTCCCAGCTGGTTTGGCCAACTGTCGCACCTTGTCAACACCTGTACCAAACCATTAAACTTGTGAAGTCTGAGTATTTTGCATCCACACTCCAGAACAACATTAATCACACAAGTTCTGGAAGGTTATCCATTCCCTTTAGTCCCCTCTGCCTCAGTTTTCCTACCCTGTTCTCAATATTGGTGATTTCCTCATCGCTGAGCCTTCTCCTGTTGCCTCTTCCTTTAACTCCTACTTCACCACCTGTGCACTCTCATCCCTTCCACGCTCTCCCCTTCCTCGCACCTCCCTCTGCCTTCAGTCCTCACTCTTTCTCTCCTACTTCTCCCTTTCCTTCCCTTAAGGCCCTGCTTGCACTTAATCCTCACAAGGGAGGTAGCCATGATGGTCTTAGTCAATTTTCAATTCAATTTTTATTGATCGGCTTATATTTAAGCCATTACAATTTTAAATTACATTATATACAGCATATATTAAAAATACACAAAACAATTTATTAATAAATATCAAATCAGGCTTAACATAAATGTAGTTTGGTGCTTTCAATTATTTTCAGAAAGGAAGCAACAGCTTTTAAAATTTCTTTATCATTTGTTTTCAAAAGACAGGATGTTAAATGTATTGGAATGTTACCTAGAAATTTCTCCCTGTAGGTATTATACAGGGGACATAATATAAGTAAATGTTTCAAATCATCCTGTCCTTTACCACATTTACATAGGTTATCTATTTCATTCTTATTTTTTGCATATCTTTTCATTTAAACCTGACTAGTAAAACATTCAACTCTAAAACGAGTTAAAATCAGCCTGGTGGGATTAGTCAGTAAGAATAAATAATTATCCATTTTATGGTTCCTTTTGTTAGTTTTTAACCAATTACACATTTTATATTGTTTACATTTCTCTAAGTCCTGTTGTATAAAGACATCTCTTATTCTGTTTTTAATCTCAAGATTTAAGTTACCATAGCAAGGTCTGATGGAATCTGGAATATAGGTTAATAAACCAAAGGGTCTAATGTATTCCTTGACTGTCCTCATATTTGGAAAAACCAAGTTTCTATTCAAATACAGAATTGCCTCCTCTAGGCATAATCTGGGGTATCGATAAGATTCCATTCCACATACTTTTAACCAATAAATTATTGATCTTTGAATAATATGACATTTTATCTGTACCTGTCCCAATTCAGCTCTAACTAAAGCTGATGAGGCACTTGGAGGTAAGCCTAGCAATTTCTTGTAAAATTTATTTAAACAGGGTTTAATCATTGATTTGGAGTAGCTACCCCAAATCTCTGCACCACACAATATCTAGTTTTTAATTTTTGCATTTATTACATCTAAGTTTCCTTTTACCGATTTACCTCCATATTTGTAAGAAAATGAGTTAATACAGGGAACAATTTTTGTAATTTTATTTTGAATTTCTAGAATATGTTTTGACCATGTTCCTTCTTGTGAAAATGTTATGCCTAGATAACTAAATTCCTTAACAACTTCTATATTGCTATTATTTATTGTGTATTCATACCTGCTATTGTTTCCTCCAAATACCATTACTTTTGTTTTTATATAATTAATTTCTAGATCAGCCTGGACACATTCTTGACAGAATTTCTTTAATAATCTTTTCATACCCAAATAACTGGTAGAGAGTAGTGCCACATCATCTGCATATGCTAGATATGGACATCTTTTCTCACCTATTGTAGGCATATGAAATTCTGGATCATATAATGTATTGAGGACTGTATCGAAGAATACATTAAATAAAATTGGAGATAAAGTACAACCTTGTTTTACGCCTATATTTGTCTTAAACCAATCACTGATTTCCCCTCCTGTATTATATCGAATACAAGAGAAGTTATTCTGATACAATATTTTAATTATTTTGAGTATAGATTTTTCCATCCCTTTCTGCTCTAAACGTTCCCATAATAAACCCCTATTAACCCTGTCAAAGGCTGATTTCAAATCGATAAAGGTGCAATACAACTTTTGTTTTTTAATTATTTTATATTTATACACTAAATGTGAGAGAGTAAAACATTGGTCTATTGTACCATAACCCATTTTAAATCCTGCCTGGGCTTCATCCAGTATCTTTCCTTCCTTTATCCACATTACAATTCTATTATTTAAAATTTTGGTAAATATTTTGGCAGTGCTGTCAATCAAACTTATTGGTCTGTAGCATTCCGGTTTCTCTTTTTCCCCTTTTTTAAAAATAGGAATTATAATGCTTAAACCCCAGCTATTCGGAACCTTGCCAGTCTCCCATATCTGATTAAATAACTTACACAATACTGGAATCCATAATGATTTAACCTTCCAAATTACTTCTATAGGGACTCCATCAGGTCCAGGTGTTTTGTGTTTATTAAATGAGTTTATTGCATAATCTACTTCTTCTTCTTCTTCTGATATTTTCACTCTGGGTCCAATCTATTTAGTTTTTGTACTGTTATCAAGATTATAGATATATTCTTTATTTCCATAGAAGAATAGTCTGCTAAAATATTTTATCCAAATATCAGGCTCTATATAGTTTTCTGGTTCATAGCCATTTTTACTCATTCCTTTATTGACTGATCTCCAGAAAGTTTTACTATCTTTAGTCTTTACTGCCAATTCCAAGTCTGACCACAATTTCTGAATGTACTTTTGTTTATTACTTTTTAGGATGTCTCTGTAGTCTTTCCTCGGTGTATTCATTATTCTATTGTATTTAAGGAGGGATTGTTTTTCAACTTCTTAAGTTGATTATTTAATATCTGGCCTTTTTGCAATCTCTATTGTACCACATATACCCTTCCTTTTTATAGATGTCAATCTTTTTATTTATTACTAAAGAGATAGATCCTAATAGAGCCCCAAATCTAATCAGAAGATCATCAATCTTCATTTCTTTTTCTAATTCTTTTAATTTGGATAAGATTCCCTGACTTTACAAAAGTTGTATGAATTTATCACTTTGTATGACACCCCAGCCAATACAGTTTTTGTTTTTAATTTCAAATGGAGCCAAACACATCCTTCTGTTTTCCCTTCAGTATAATTTATTTTAACTTCTAATGCAAGATGTTGACTTTCTGGTCTAAGCTGTATATCCAGTCTTAAACATCTGTCTAATATACAGTGATTGACCCAGGTATAATCTATCACTGAGGATCCATTCACCCCCCCCCATAAATGTAAATTTACCCTCGGTGTCACCTATAATTCTACCATTTAGCAGGGTTAAGTTCTTATTTATAAATTTGTTATGTATTTCGATACCGTTGGTACCGATTTTTTTATCAAAAGAGTTTCTATTACCCTTTAATTGTGTTAGTTCTCCTAAATCGATATAGGCTTTAATATCCTTGTCTATTCCCGGCAAAGTCCCCAATCTAGTGTTCATGTCACCTATAACCATTATTTTCCCTTCTGGGTAATCTTGTTGAATTTTTTTTTATTATAAAATCGATTTGTATTATCCAATTTCTATCACCAAATTTATTTGATTGTGGTTGTGCATAAATATTTATTATAAACAGATCAGCTATATTTACCTTTGTGATTTTAATTATCAAAATGCTGTTACTTTCCACTTTGATTTCTTCTGTTTGCATCTCGCCTTCCAGTTTACATAAAATTGCCAGGACCCTTTATTTCTTCAATATTTTTTCCTTTTGATTGCACTCTTCCAGTGAGCTTTAAAACCATTTAAATAAATAGCCCCAGTAGTCCAAGTCTCTTGAATACAAATTATATTAAATTTTTTCAAGTATTCTACCAATTCCGGATCTCCTAATTTATCTCCTAAACCTGAAATGTTCCATGATAGCAATATACTATTTGAATCTGCTTCATTTCTCATTAGTTTTATATTGTCTTGTACTATGTTCAAATTCTCTATTTTTCTTCTTCCATGGTTGACCCCTTGATCAATATCCAACATTGAGTGTCACAGATCTACACTGGACAAAATGTCATATTTATTTGAGACTTCAATTATATATTCTCATTCAGTACTATTCCCTGCTTTTAAGAGTGTATTTTGACTCTTCATTTCATTCTCTTCATCATAGATATAAATCCCCATCTCATCCAATAAACTTTGTTTAGTTTTTAATAAATCCCTCAAATTTTCATTACGCAACCATACCATGATTTGTCCATTGTGTTCCCATCTAGTAACATTAATAATTTCATGGCTGCAAACATGTTTATTCAATAATGTACTTAGAGTGTCTAATACAATTTCTCGAGTATTGCTTTTATTTTCCCTCTCCTTTTGTTTAAGGCCAAATATACATATAAGTATTTCTTTTTTGTTTGTTCCATCTCTCTTACTTTTATTATATTCTGGTAACAGAACTTCCAGTGTTACAACATCACCATACTCAGACCTTCAATTTCCTTTTTTTATTTGAGAAAGCTTTAATGAGAAAAAATTGATCTGTTACCAGTAAAATCAGCTCTAGAGTTGCTATTGGTCTAATAACACTCAAATACTCTGATACATGTGTGCAGACAGTTATAGAATCAAATTATTTCTTTGTCATTGTTGACAAGATGTCATTTGTCTCATTTGGTAAATGTGAAACTTTGTATAGAGGTAGTACATAATCAGAACCCTGGTTTTGTTTAGAAATTGTCTAAATTCTGTTTCAAGCTCATAATCTATTTTTCAATCTTTCATTCTTTTCGTTTACATTCATTTTTCCTTTATTTCCTAAGTTACCTTTTCCTCTTTTTGTTTATTTGACAGCATCAATTTTTTAGAATCCAATTCTTCAGTTCATTCCTCCTTATCTCCCAAGTATTCTTGTTTTCTTTTAGATTTTCTTTTCCCTTCTTTTTTTGAAGTTGAGCCCTTCATTTGTTGTTTTTTTTGTCGTCTTTTACTTTCATTTTTTCCTTTTCTCTCTGTTTATTTCTTTTTCCATCTTTTATCCTACATTCATTTCTCATTACGTCTCTATCTCTTTCTTTGTTGTTTATTCGCACTTCTTTAATGAGGGGAATTTTAGGATTGACTTCACTATCTTTATTTTCTTTACTAATATCTATTTCTGTCTTCAAATTCTTCTCATTTTCCTCTTTATTACCCACAGTTGTTTTTACACCCCTTCTTTCTTCTTCTCACTTATATTTAGTTTATCTCTTTCTTCTTGTAATAACCATTTTTCCCATAGCAAAGTGTTTCCCTCTCTTAACTCCCGTACTACACTTTCTTGCCTCCATCTTTCATCTGGGAGCATTATTAGTTCTGACTCCACCTCTGATTCACTTAACTTCTCTAGATTGATTGGCAGATTCTGATTCTCTGCTAGACAGTCCCCCTCTTCTTTCACACATTCTCTTATAAATCCCTCCATTTGCCAATCTTTACCACAGTTCTTAACATCAGGGTTTCTAATCATTTGACTTACAATTATCTGTTTGATATAGATACTATTCTCTATACAAATTCATTTAACAAAGGAAAGATATTTTCTAATTGCCACTAATTGCTTGTACATCATTATATTTGCACTAAAAGTATCTCGAAGTGCCATACATAAGTCTTCAGTTATATTGTCTGTAATTAATGCCCTTTTATCAGTGAAACTTATAGGACTCATAAACATAGTAACTTCACCTGATTTCTCATTATTCATCAATGTATCAGTCAATTTTTGTGCTTGCCTGTACATTTCTCAATATCATCAGATATCGAGTTACTCCTCCGCATTTAATTTTTAGTATCAATTTCCTCATCTTGCACATATTGCTCTGCTATGAGTGTATGATCCTGATATTTCCTATAGTTAACCTATCAGTCCCTATTGTCCCCCTAATTTCTTCAATTGTATTGTTGACTTCTTTATTTATGCAATTAAGCATATCTAAATTAAACACGTCTATTTTTTTAGGGGCATTATGTTCAAGGTTATTGAAATTACCTTCTGGGATTTCTATTTCCTTCTTTTTGATCTTATCCTCAGAAGTGTTCATTGATATTTCTTTATTCTTTTCTAATATTTCACATATTGTTAACTGATTAGAGGGTAAACTCCTCCTCTTATCTTTTACTATATGGCCAATAGGAGTTTAAGTCTTATTATCCCCTTTTCTCAATGATTTCCCTTCTATTAAAGATGTCCTTTTTCCCTCACCATTAATTTATTTTTCTGCTTCCATAGTTAATGGTGACCTTAGATTAGATTTCCTTCTTAATTCGGTATCATAATGACTAAACTTAAATTCCCTTTTATTATCTCCTTTGTCCTTCTTTTTCTTTTGCATTCTCCCACTTCTGGTAGTTGCTGACATAATAAAAGAAAAAGAAAGACAATCTAAATCCAGTAATCCCTTTCACAACTGCAACTTCAATTGCAAAATAAGAGCACAATAAAATGATAATTATAATAGTTAAATAAACTGGTTAATGAGCATTGGTTAATCAGCACTAATCCCAACAACTGAGCCAATCAACCAAAAACCAAAAAAAAGTCCCAAATGGTTAATCTTCCAGTAGATCTTCTCGGTCGCTGTCTCTTTAAATTCAATTTCAATTCAGATCAGTTCCTTTTCCATAAAATGAGCTTTCTTTTAGATTCTAGTTTCTAGTCTCTAGTCTCTGGTCTTTTAAACTCCTTGCATTAACCCACTTGTTCAATCAAGTAGTAAAGAGTTACCAGTTGATAAATTTCCAACGTGGATATCCCAAGAATGACCAGGGATGACCAAACAGTAAACCGACACCACTCTTGATATGGTCCAGACCAATTTCCTTGTTTTCAGTTCTCTACACCACCTCTTGGGTTCATTAAATTTCAAATTAATAATCCATCGTATTCGTTCCACTGCAGATACAAAATAAAGAACACTAACATGTGGAAGAACACAGTAAATAGAATATAAATATCTCCTAATGGTCTAATAATGGTCTAATAAATAAATAGCATACAGCAAACAAAATTAAAACACTAAATTCTGGTGACCTGGTAATTAGCTTCTAAACTGCTGCAGATAATTTGCTTTGATTACTTTATTTACTTTGTTTTAACTGCGTTTTCCTAAACCTTAAATCCTTTAATGCCCTTAACACCTTTAACACCCTTATAACAGCATTTACTGTAATGAAAAGAAATCTGATCTCTTACTTTTTTTTTTCCTCGTCGAATTCTGAGACCTCCTCTCCCAGAACAGATTTGAGGCAAAAATGCAATAAGCGATAAGCAGAGAAATTAAGCAAAAACCCAGTTGACTTGTGCACCAGATTGCTTTCACGAGAAAACGCATGCACAGCAAATCATAAAATCCACAATAACAGAGCTATCCAGTTTTAAATTTAAAACTTAGAGCTTAAAAAAAAAGCTTAAAAAAGAAACTTTGGTTGGGTATCAAATTCTCTCATAAATAACTTGTCGGTGCTTGCTCAGATTTATTTATTTTATTTATTTATTGAAAATGTTTCACCAGGAGAGGCACACTGAGCAAAACAATGCTCGTCTCACAGTGCGACCCGGGGGGGGTACATGGGAGGAATATACATAAAACAAACAAAGGGTTGAAATTAGAGTCAAGCAACTCAAAACAATGGTTACATGGGTGAGTGTGGCAAGACAGACTTAAACATGCAGAGGCACTACATACTTGTGCCACAAGGAGGGTGGCATAACATATTTGATTACACATCGAACTATACAAGGTTGCATAAGTGCCTATTTCTAGAGACTGAAGAGAAATAAAATGCACCGGGTTGGCAGTGTGAACTGGGAGCCCAAGGCTGCGGCCAGAGGGCAATGACAGGTATAGGTAGTCAAACACTGGGAAAGATGAGGAGGTTGACTTAGGGAGGACATTGATGGGAATAAGAAGGGATGGACAGAAGTGCCAAGAGTGGGTAAGTGCAAGGATTGTTAGGGCAATTTTATAAGCCAGTCATTTGGGCAAACGGCCCAGCCTCTGGTCAGGCACATAAAGAGGAGGGGATCGGGTGGGAGAAAGAGTCAGTTGGGGGAGTCAGGGCAGATATAATTGGGTTTGAAGAAGTTAGTGAGGGTAGAGGATAGAGAGTGTTTGGAGGAAGAATGGCAGATTTGGGCCAGCAGATCATTCCAGAGCTTAGGGAGGAGGTAGGAGAAAGCCAATTGGCCTGTGGAGGTTCTTCAATGAGGGATAGCTAATAACCTGGAGTCAGTAGACCTGAGGGTGTGAATGGGGGTTGGTGGGGAAGATAGGGAGGAAATGAGGTAGGGAGGGAGGGAACCGAGCCAGAAGTTAGAAACAATTTTAGCACTGTGACGTAGGCGCCGGTTACTCAAGGATGGGAGGGCCAGTGAATGGAAGAGCTCACAGTGATGGGTGTGGGGGGGCATCGAGGGTGAAGCGGTAGAAAGCATTGAAGAGAGGGTCCAGTCTGGATAAGGTGGACTTGGAGGCAGAGCTGTAGACAACATCGCAGTAGTTGAAGGAAGGTAGAATCATTTTCTGGACTAATTCACATCTCACAGGAAGCGGGAGACTAGCGTGGTTTCTATAGAGTGCACCGAGCTTGGGGCACAGTTTTGATATGATGGCATCCACGTGGGTGGAGAAGGAGAGGTGGTGATTAAGCCAAACCCCTAGGTACCTAAAGGAGGGCACGTCTTCAAGGGTGGTGTTATTTAGGGTATGGAAGATCAGGGGGGATGTAAGTCTGGATAGTCTCTGTCTAGTGCTGAAAGACATAGAGACTGTTTTCTTGGCATTTAGGGAGAGTTGGTTGGAGTTGAGCCAGTGTTGTACTTTGTTGAAATCGGTCTGAAGATTAGAGGTGACTTCTTCATGGGAGCGGCCGGAGGTAAAGAGGACTGTGTCATCAGCATACATGTGTATTGAGGTAGTGGAGCAAGCCATTGGCAGATCGTTTAGTAGGATGGAGAAGAGAATGGGGCCAAGGACTGAGCCCTGGAGGACACCGGTGGTAATGGGGAGTGGGGGGCAGGTGCAGTCAGTTATTTTTGTAGATTAGGTTCTATTTTGTAGGTAGGCACTGAACCAATTTATGTCTGAAGGCGATAGACCAGCGCCTGCTAGGCAGGACAGTAGGAGGGAGTGGGATACCGTATCGAAAGCTTTGGCTAGGTCAATGAAAATAGCGGCTGTGATATGTCCTTTGTCCATTCCCAGAGAGGACTGGTTCCATGAGTCTTAATAGGGAGGTGGTGGTGGAGTGGTTCTTCCTAAAACCGGACTGGAATGGAGTGAAGAAGTTAGTTTCAGAGAGAAAGTGAGCAAGCTGTGATAGTACTAGGTGTTCCTGGAGTTTGGCGAGGGTGGGGAAGAGGGAGATGGGGCAGTAGTTAACAGCGGAGGTAGGGTCACCTCCTTTTGGGAGAGGTATGACAGTGGCATGTTTCCACTCTGAGGGGAGTGACTCAGTGGTGAATGAAAGATTTAGCAGGGCAGCGATGGGAGTAGCAATGGACGGGGCAGATAGGAAGAGGAGTTTATTGTTGAGGCCGTCGGGAGATTTACCTTTGGTGGGATTCAGGGAGTGAAGGGCATCTCCGGTTTCAGTGGGGGAGATGTGTCTGAAAGAGAAAGGGTTCTGGCCAGATGGTAGGAGGGTAGCTGTCTGGGGAGTGGGAGTGGTTACAGGAGGAAGGGAGTCCAGGAGGGTCTTAGCACAAGTAGTGAAGTAGAAATTGAACTCTGAGGCTACTGTCAGTGGGTCCTAGAATAGGGTCCCTTGGGCAAAAGAAGGAGGGTTGTTGTTGGGGGGAAGGAGTTGATGACTTTTCAGAATTTAGAAGGCCTCCCGAGATTTGAGTTTAGGGTTTTGTTAAAGTATTCGGCTTTGGCTATGTGGATGGCCTTTGTGCATTTGTTTCGGAGCATGCGGTAGGTGATATTGTCACCTGGGAGGAACATGGATTTATAGGTACACCACGCCCTGTCACGGGCTTGTTGGCAAGCTATCAGCTAGGAAGATATCCAGGGAAGGCATGACCCTCGGATCCTAGCACAGCGCAGGGGGGCATGTTTGTCCCAGGCACTGAGGAAGGTATTCCTGAAGTGCGTGAGGGCAGCATCCATGTTAGAGCATCTTAGGATTGGGTCCCAGTTGGAGTGGGCTAACTCTTCCAGGAGAGGGGAGAGGTTTAGGGAATTATATGACCGTTGGAATATAAATTTGGGAGGTGATTTAACTCGGTGGATTTTGCGGACCAAGTATGTTAGGTGGTGATCGCTAATGGAGTCTGGGAGGAGGCCAGAGCTGACAACGCGGTGTGGATGGGAGGTAAGCGCCCAGTCAAGAAGGGAGTGGCTTCCGGACTTATGGTTTGACCGTGTAAGTTCCAGAATGGTTTGGGTAAGGTTGAGCGTGGATATCTCAGTTCAGGTTTTGTTAAAAGTGGGATCTGACCAGTTGTGATTAAAGTCACCCAAGACATATAGTTCACCCAACTGGGTAAGAGATGTCAGTAGCTTCAGGATGTTAGTTACTGTTGTGGCTGGGGTGCCAGGGCAGGAATAAATTCCAGCCACAATGATGGGGAGTGAGGAATGAGGGGACAGTTGTAGCATGAGCAGCTCATAGGCCTTGGGTTAGCTTTTGAGAGAGTGACAGAAAAATGTAGAGCTGAGCTGGTGTAGATAGCCACCCCTCCACCTCTGGTGGGTCGTTCTTGCCGAGTGATGGTGAATCCTGGAATAGTGATGGCTGGATCAGGGAGATTTGGATTTAGCCAAGTCTCGGATATGATGATTAAGTCGGGGTATGGTGGGTGGCTAGAACCTGGAGTTGATCAAGCTTGGGGGCTAGGCTATGAATGTTTAGATGGAGAAGACATAATCCCCGGGGGAGGAAACCAGAATGAGTGTCGGTGGTGACCTTGGCTGGGGGGTGAGGCAAGGTGTTACTATGACTAGGGGTTGATGTTGGGCCGGGATTTGGGTGTATATCCCCTGCAGCCAGCAGTAGTATGGCAATGATTAAATGGTGATGAAGTATGTGAAGGCACCAAGATTTGGGCAAGCACCACTTAGGGAAAGCAGTAGGGCGGGTGGTATGGAGAAAGTGAGATCTGCATTGGTAGGGGGAGACCAGGAGGCAGCCATAGGAATAGACTGAGGTGGTGGGGCTCAAAGGGAAACAGGACCAGATAGTATCTGGGAGAGGTGCTGTGGACAAATATGGGGCATTTGTAGGATGAGTCAGTACAGCAGAGGGGGGGATGCAGGGTAGCAACTTAAAAGGGGTGTTAGAAGGGGTAGAAAAAATGTGATGGAGAAGAATGAGAATAAATATTTTATTTAATGTTCCATTGTTGCCAGGTGTATTGGAGGCGTAGATAGAGAGGGTGGAGAGGTATACACTTCAGTGAGGCAATGTAAGGAGAGGGAGAGGAGGAGTGGTCACGAGGGGCCCTAGGAAGGTAGCTGGTGGGGAGGAGGGGAGGGGTAGTATTTGTTTGGAGAGGATTGGAGTAGGTAGAAAGGCGAGGGCAAGTAGTGTATTTAATAGGTGGCCTGGGAGGGGGTGGTGGGGGCAGGTTAAAATAAGCTGGGCGGCTTGTGGGAGTAGCAGCGGTAGTTACCCAAGGTGGGCTCCGGGAGATAGGACCAGGAGGGTGGTGGGAAAGCGTCGATGTGGTCGGCAGTGGCAGCGCTGATGCTGCCGGGATCCGTGGGCGCCGCTCAGGGTGCGAGAGGAACCTGGGGGGGAGACAAGTAAAATAGTTTAAATAAACAGGTAGTTGAGGGGAACAAAGGAAGGCAGGAGACAGGCTGGCACTAGAAGAGAGGGTGGGAGTGCAAACTAGGGACAAAGGACAGAATTAGCAATTTAGGTGTGCCGATGATGTTAGATGGGGGGGTGAGCTACAGACAGAGAGCTTAGTGCAAGAGTTAAGGGAGGGGAAAAAAGCAGAGACAGTATGGCGCCAGGGAGCGCGAAATAGGGATTATAGATTAGTCAGAAGGAAGATGGCAGGCTTGTTTAGGAAAAATAGAAGGAGTCACAGCAGGATTTTAAACAACACAGGGCAATGCGGAGGTTAAGTACAATTTACTAGCTAGGTAGCCTTGCAGTAGCGAGGAATGCATAGACTGTAAATTCAACAAAAAGACTGTATCACTACACTTAAGCGGTTCAGTATCAGAGATCTTAAATATATAAAACAGCAAGATTTACATTACAGTGTTTTTGTGCTGTGTGTAGGGCACAACAGTAATTAATTCCCAGTCCAAAAACAGCACACAAGTTAGGAGAGACGGTAACAGTCCCAGGCTAGCGGCCACTCCGGCGAACCGGCTGGAGGGCTCCTCGGGCAGGGAAGCAGCTTGGCTGGCTCGGTAGGAAAGGCGCACCAATCAGCTGCTGAGGGCTGAGTGCTGGTCCAATCAGGGGCTGCCAAAATGGTAAGCGCACCAATCAGGGAGGCGCTAGAAGCTGGGCAGCTTGTGGGAGTAGCAGCGGTAGTTACCTGAGGTGGACTCCGGGAGATAGAACCAGGAGGGCAGTGGAAAAGCGTTGATGTGGTCGGTGGTGGCGGCGCTGATGCCGCCGGGATCTGTGGGCACTGCTCGGGGCGCGAGAAGAACCTGAGGTGGGCTCCAGGAGATAGGACCAGGAGGGCGGTGGGAAAGCGTCAATGTGGTCAGCGGTGGTGGTGCTGATGCCGCTGGGATCTGTGGGCACCACTCAGGGTGCGAGAGGAACCTGAGGTGGGCTCCAGGAGATAGGACCAGGAGGGCAGTGGGAAAGCATTTATGTGGTTGGCAGTGGCGGCGCTGATGCCGCCGGGATCTGTGGGTGCCTCTTGGGGTGCAAGAGGAACCTGAGGTGGTATCAGGGAGATAGGACCAGGAGGGCAGTGGGAAAGCGTCAATGTGGTTGGCAGTGGTGGCGCTGATGCCGCCGGATCTGTGGGTGCCTCTCGGGGCATGAGAGGAACCTGAGGTGGGCTCCGGGAGATAGGACCAGGAGGGTGGTGGAAAAGCATAAATGTGGTTGGCGGTGGCGGTGCTGATGCCGCCGGGATCCGTGGGCGCCGCTCGGGGCGCGAGAGGAACCTGAGGTTCCTCACTCGTGTTGACCTCTCCGTGAGTCGTCTAAACTGGAATGGCTCATCTGATTGAGAAGCACTCGCACATGTGCTTTTAAGCTCAGAGGTCACGTGCCACCCTGTACCAATAGAATCCCTGCTTCCTCATATTTTTCCAAATGTGACTAAATGCAACCAAATATGATCAAATATAAAATAGTAAAATAGTGCAATCCCTTTTATCGATTGTTTTGTTTGTTTTATTGCTTTACCACTTCCCACTAACTGGGTGTTTCAAGCCAGATTATAACTAAATCTGCAACTAAATCAGCAGCTAAAGCAGTCAAAGCAAATAATGCAGCTAAAAACAGAACTGCAACAATCTGCCTTCTAAGCTATCATAAAATTTCATATCAGGTTAAGATATTGCAATATAAATACAGTACAATAGTAAAAAGAGACAGTTGATAGCTCTAGCTTTAATAGCTAGTTTTAAACAGTCGAAGCAGCGCAACAAATAGCACACAGTTCCTCAATAACAGCATATAGACAAATTGAGTCAAGCTGATAAACTCTCCATCAGATTTTTCATGAACTCAAAGCTCTTTCCACTCAGCTAATGAGCAGGCTGCTAAATCTCCACAGACTCGCCAAGCACTCCTCTACCAACAGTAGGCTACTCCACCCTAAGAACTCCTACAGTCACAGGGTGAACAGGAGGCCTGAAGGCCTGCAAAGCTAAAGCAGAAACCAAAGCAATTCGATGCCTCGTCAGGGGTTCTAAGACATACCGGAAAGGTCAGTGAAATTAAAATATAATGTGGCAACCGGTGGCATACCTTTAATAAAATAAAATGCACTTTCACTGATTCCTGCTACAAATGTTGCTCCTCAGCATTCTAGCGTATAACTCCCAAATGACCTGTTCAGTCTGGTCTTAGTCCTAAAAGTATGCTTCTGTCAGGTCCTGCCATTGCTCTGTCTAAATCTCAATCATAAACTTCTGCTTCTCTCAGCTCATGCCATTGCTCTGCCTATTACCCATGTCCTTAATTTTTTTTTCCTCTGCTACTGTCCATAAATCCTGGAAGCAGGCTACTGTCATCCGTCTCCCTATAGGTGGTGATCTTTCTACTGGAAACTTCCATCCTATTGCTCTCCTTCCCACTCTGGCTAAGTTACAGGAACACTTTGTTCTTTCTCAGCTCTCTTCCTTCTTTGACTCCTTTTCCTTCTTCACACCATTCCAGTCTGTTTTTTTGGAATTCTCACTCCACTTCCACCTCCCTCCTCTGGCTCACTGACTCCTCTCTTTCAGGTATGGACCAGGGTCTGATCACCTTTGCCATATTTGTTGACCTTGCTATGGTTTTTGACACTGTGGCACACCTGCCTCCTTCTGGACAAGCTTAAAGGAGCATGCCTTTCTGCCTTCTCAGTCAGTTAGTTCTGCTCTTACCTTGAGGAAGGGTTTTAAGCTGCCTGGATTGGTATCTCCCTTTCTCCCCAACTCCCCATTTGTTCAGGCATCCCTCAAAGGTCTGTCCTAGCTCCTATTCTCTTTTCTATTTTTTTTGGATGTCCTCTCCTGTGCCTGTTCCTCTGCTTCCACTCATATGAAGTATAATGATACAGTACATCTTTGCATCTGGCACCTCTTCCTATTACCTTACTTCCCAGCTACAGCTGGATTTTGACTTATTCATCACTGGTTCTGGTCTATCCAGCTGTCTCCCTCACTGCCAAAAAATCAGTTTCCATGACTTTTTGCACCAGAAAGAGAGTTACCCAAGTCACCTCCCTCCCACTGTTCCACACCCTTGATGGTTCTGCGATTTAAGATGTATCCTCCTTTAAGTACCTTGGAGTCTGGCTGGACCATCATCATGATTTCTGGGAGCACACTGATGCCATACACCATAAGCTCCATCACAAACCTGATGCACTGTACAAGAACAAGGTGAGTATTCTACTTCCTGCCTGCCAAGAGATTGTTTTATAGATGATTCTCCCTATTTTTGCTGGTCTATCAGTGCAGCGGTAGGGCTACCGCTTGTGATGCTGGTGACCCAAGTTTGGCAATGAGCTCAAGGCATTAGAGGGGCAGCTTGAGGTGGAGGATTGAGCATCTGGAGGACTGCTTTCCTCCTCTGGAGGTCTGGGGGGAGGGCTTGCAGAGGCCGGTGTATGACTGGCCCCTAGTGGAAGCTAGTAGAAAGGCACCCAGGACTGCCTAGACAAGCAGGAGGGGCAGGGCAGATGCTGATGTGTGGCACATAGGAGTGCACAGCACACATCATGGTGTCCTTGCATGCCACACTGCTTAGGGAAAAAACTGCAAAACAACTACTGGCAACAGGATGGCACTCAGGCATCCACAGGCCCCACACCTGACTAGCTGGGCTTGCATGTCCAACTAGTGGATTTGGTTCCTGATGGGGCTTGGGGGACCCTGTCAACCCCACTGTGGAACAAACCTGGGGGTAAAGGATGGCAGGTAAATCCTGGTGGATGTTGGGGTGATGGGGCTGGGGTGTCCAGGCTGAGAAGAGCCATCCAGTAGAGAAGGGATAAAAAAAGATGATTTTCCCTATTTTTGACTATACTGACATAGTTTACAGTGGATATCCCAAATTCTCCCTTACCAGACTGGACTCTGTTTTTACTCTTTTAGTCATTGGATCATAGACTGTCCCCCTCATACTCACCACTGCTCACTGTACTCCATATATTTCCCACCCCTCTTTGAGGCCAGGTGCCTTCCATTGTGTCTCCTTTTTATCTATATTCTGGTTTAGTTCCCTTCCCTTTTACCTTCTCCCTACTATCTTCTCCCCCTCCTTGCTCTTACACTCTCCACAGCAATGTTTCCCATTCCCTTTCTATTCCATCTAGGAAATCTACATTCGGTCAAGCTGTCTTCTCATATCACTTTCCTAAACTCTGATCCACCCTTCCACTGTCAATCCACACTGATTCTTCTCTTTTTTATGACTGCAGTGGGCGGAGCCTGCAGCCATCTTGCTGTACCTGGAAAAATACGATACCAAAGCACATATTAGGAGTTTTTGGTGTATCCTTCCACAACTCCAAATTACTACACCAGCTGAATGAAATACTCCCCTCTCTCAGTTCAGTAGACCAGTTCCAACTTCCAGCACTATTGTTTCAGCTTGTTTTATCTCATTCACATGGTGAGAGATGTGCATCAGCACCATATAATTTGTGCTGGTCATGCTTGCTGAAATGCTGTGAAGTAGCATTCAGACAACATGGCCCTGGAGTGTTGCAGTGATGCTCCATGAAATCCGGCATTTAGAGGAGGTTTCTAGCAGGGAAGGGGCAATCAAGATGGGGTTACAGTGCCACATAGCTTGAGAATGGGTCTTCTGACCCAAGTTCAGCTAAAGATTATTTATGATAGTGTACACATAGCTGAACTCGAAGAAGTGATCCTTTTTGAAAACCGAGGGCTAAAAGGTAGAAAAAACTATCAGTGTCAAGCAGCGATATTGGGCATATGCTTATGCATATACATAAGTGCATGCCCAGTGTCACTGCTTGACACTGAGACTGTAGTTTTTTTTCCTACTTTTTAGCCCTCAGTTTTCAAAAAGGATCACTTACCTGAGTTCAGCTATGTGTACACTGCCAAAAATAAACTTTAGCTGAACTCAGGTGGGGAAAAATAGTATGCTCACAAGCATAGGAAGCAGAAGTGCAGGCTGGGAAATGCCTGTCACAATGCTGTGTGTGGTGCGGGCATTCAGATGGCAAAGTACAATGGTGCAAAACACCTGCACCACAACCTGATCCCAAGGAAACTGGGATTGCAGACAGAACAAAACACAACCCCAAGACAGCAAAACTGTGTCATTCAGACATGCACAGCAGCAGTGATCTTGCTGCTGTGCACCAACAACAACTCTGCAGATTTGTCCATGTGAATGAGGCTTTTGTCTCTCTCTCTCTCTTTCTTCATGCCTGCATTAAGTAACCCAACAGCCTGTGTCTTGGAGTAGGCACAAAGGCAAGTTACTTACACCACTTATTTGAAGCAAATTAACTGCAACAGTGCAATTAGAAACTTGTTTTGCACACTATTGTCAAAAAAGCCTTGCTTGAATTTTGCTAGTCTTTGGAACCTAAATAATTTACTGACATAATTTCCAGCAGAGGACACAGCAAGCTTTTAGAGGAAATAACTCCAGAGGAGTTTCAAATAACTTTATCACTCCCAAATATGTGTGTGTGTGTGTGTGATTTATTTTCTCTGAAGAGCTGGTTTACGTTAACCCTTTCAGGACCTATTTAAATGTTAGTGGCATTTTAACTCTCATGGCTTTATATTTGTAGGAGGGGTAAATGCTAGGCAATTAATGTTTTAGGGGTTTCCTGGGGTTGCAAGAGGCATCATAGAGGATTGCAATGAAATCATAGCGCTGTCAACTGCAACACCTGGCTACCGCAGAATGCATACCTCTCACCCTGCTGGGACCAAAATGAGGGACACTGCCCATTAAAATCAGGGACAAATGCTCAAAATCAGGGACACCATTCTTACTTGATGTACAGTGCAGCATCACAATTTTTACATCTATACAAATGTACTCCACAATCTGTCCTAAGGATAATATTGTGCACTGGCGTTAATATATACAGTACTCTTTTGTAAAAGGCATGCATAGGTAAACCAAAAGTTAATTAACCGAACAGAACTACTGCCATGTTACTAGTGATGTCCCAAAAGTGAATAATGTGGTAAAAAAAACAAGGTCTCAAACTGTAAGCACTATCATAGGCTTTGTGTCATTACTGTGTAGACAATGTCTGGATTATGGTGCAAAGATTCAAAAGAAGGAAATACAGAAGGGACCATATAAGTTCAGCATACAATTATCCAAAACATATGGACAGAGATCGAGTTCTGAGGGGAATCAGCATACAAATACACAAAATTAGCAACAAGATGGCTAGTAACCCACATTTGTGACATAGTATAATCCAGAGGCTGCTAGGATTTGTGGGGCAATAAAAAAGTGTTGGCCAGTAGTAACTGCTGACCCTAGACTGAATGTCCTTACAACACAGACCCCTGGAGTAACATATCAAAGAGGTCAAAATATACGGAACATGTTTGTGCACTCTATTGTACCTAAACAACCAAAGGAAACATGACTTCCCTCACCACCTATGGGTAAGTACAGATGTGATCACTGTAGTACTTGCTCCAATACCTACGATACAAGTTATTTTGTCCACCTCAGAACTGGAAATCAGTTTAAAATAAACCAATTTATCAACTGCAGCTCCACATGTGTAATCTATATGTTCTGTCTTGCCCTTGTGTTGTTGTTTTTTTTTACTATATTGGGCAAACAAAGAGAGAATTAAAGATCCATATAGGAAAACATAAAACTGCAATTAGAACACAAAACGTACAGTATTCAGTGAGGCATTTTTTCAAGGCAGGCATGGATCTACAGTAGTATTAAAATGTGTGGGCTCAAAAGGTGAAACTGGCAGTACGTTCTACATTAGGAACTCTTAACCCCATGGCCTTAATAATGAACTGTCCTTACATATGTTCCTTTAATATGGGTTGTTTGCAAGATTTGGACTTTGTGCCATGACTGTTCAAATGTTATGCCAGAACTGTGCTTTTACTGTAATGTTTTGTGTTTTCTCCCTAGGATGAGTACTTTCTGATGCATTGGTTTCTTACATGTAATAAAGAATAATGCATGACATAAGTGTGTGTCGTGCTAGGATAACGTGCGCCTGAGGTGATTAGGCACGGGCCGCAGGCTGAGTGTGACTAATCACCCCAGAAGTGACGTTATCCCAGCACGACACACACCCTGGAGTACATTATTCCTATTATACAATGGCTCTTTATTTATTTTTTAAAAGGAAATGGGAAAAAGTATGTTTAAATACTTTTTTTTAAATTATTTTTCTAAGGGGATGTATACCTATTGAAAAATGAGTCTGTACTTTCTCTGTTGTCCTGAAGATGGCAGTGCAGATGCATGACTGTTCTGTAGCATGCTAGTGCTGCTACTATGCTCTGTTCCTCCCTGATATGTGTTTGTGTCTCTCACGCTGTGCGTCCACCCTCCCCATGTATGAGTGTTCACATTTCTTCAGTATAGTGTAAGGAAGTGTTGGGGTTTACTGTGACTAAGTGTATCGACATTAAGGCTGGATCGCTGCTTTTGTATGTGGAGTGTACAGCCTGCTGGATGGTTAGCAAAAGCAAAGGTGGGGTTTGTTACTCCTTAACGTTTCTAGTTCAGGTTTATGTGTTTTATATTATTTTTTGGGGGGTCCTTTCGTTTCTTTAATAGCCAATGCAGCCATTGTTGTTTCCAGAAGCTGGCAGCATGAGGAGCGAGCAAGGCACTTTTGAACTCTGCAGCTGCTCGCATTATCATGTTGTCGCATCAAAAGCTGATTTCAATTACAGCTTTTAAAAGTTTATTTTACATTTTTTGATCATAATATCAGGGGGCAGTGATGTGTGATGAAACTGTGTTTCGTGAGGGTGGGTACCGCTAATTTCAAAACACATCGAGGGCTGATGAATTATTTGGTCATACGGAGAGCTGTGGAATGATCTTTGTAAAGGTTTCATGTGGTCAGTTAGTGGATTGGATTATCGGATGTTATGCCAGGATAACATCACGGCTCCAGTGCCAGCTTGACCAATCAGAGGACAAGATTTTTCTTTGCCATTGTATAATACATGTTTTTTAACATCTAACCTTTTTTTCTCCGTAGGGTGCAAATAAATTTTTTTCCCATCAGCTTAGTTATTTATTCGGACCAGCTTTGTTGAGATTTTGTGAAGATATTTGTCTAATAGGTTGTGTCTCTATAGTTGTTGTGTTGTACAATCTATTGAGTTGCACTCTATCACAGTTTGCACTTTTTCTTGCTTACATGCACTTCTAGCACTGTGTAGCACGTTACATGTTATATGTTTGGTCCTGTGTCTTTAACTGACATCTTATTTATTGTCTATGTGTAGGACAGCACATCACTTCTGAGGAAGACATCATCTGTGACATAAACATGTCAAGGGCATGGCTTATGGTGGTGTGCAGTTGTCGGCAAGGCTGGTCCATTAGCTTTAATATGTTTTCACAACCAGAGCTGCTTAGCAAAGGGTTTTAAAAGACAGCTTGCTTTGTGCAGATTGATAAAAGACCTATGATGATACCTGCTTACTTAAAGCATTGGATATGTGGACTTACTGGCCTGCCTTGATGCATCTAGATGTGGTATGTTTTTCAGAGTATGTTTCAATACCACTATGCACATGTTTGCACATATACATCAAGCTTGAACACCCACAGGGCACAACTCTCAATAAAGGGGTGATATAAGGATTCTGTGTTCTCTTATTCCAACCACGTGTATATACTCCTTATTCTTGACTTCAGTCAAGATCTAGAGGGGACCAATAACACAGATCAGTATCTTAATTACCTGGAGGTCTCACTCTCTGAGAATGGAACCGTAAAAACACTAGTTCCCTATACACCCTTGTTGGTACACTTAATCAGCCCCACACTAGTCAACCCAGACACCTGGAGGGAAACCTTTCAAGTGGCCTCTACCACTTCATCTCTGGACTGCTACTTGGAGCTCAGCATGCAGGAATCAAAGTGCCAGTGGTACTGAGATGCATTGTTGTCCTAAGCAGAAGCATGGCTGCACAAGAAATGAGATGTGGCATCTCATCTAGGCTATCCTGCTCCAGGGCAAATGCTCACTACTGCATAGGGGCATGGGTTCCCAAGAAGGCATGTCAGCAATGCCTCCAAGTGTCACTGAGAGGGTGTTGTCACTGCTGAAGATGAATTTAAACTGAATCAATCTGCTGAGCACTCCCCCAAGTGCTAACTAAAAGACCAACTGATATGTATGCAGCCTGTGCTGCTCCCAGAAGAGAGAGCAGAAATGATGTTCCATTAATCTAAATAAATCCAAAGCTGCTTAACTTCAATTGTAGTTGTGGACAGTTCATTATTTGTAAAAGAGACTGTTAACAAGGTGTCCCAGCTCTCACACATGCCCATTGTCGCAGAACTTACAAGATATACCCTAGATGCCCTCTAAAATAGCTGGTGTCCTTGTAGCAATACTAGCCCAGTGGGCAGTGACAAAATGATCCCCGGACAGGGACATGGCTGCAAATTTCTTTTCCTAGGTGGTGGAAACCAAGCCATAAAGAACTGCGCTTCAAACTTGAGTGGATGCTGGATGAATATTTTGGACCATTTTATGAAGCTGAAAAACTACTGCTTGGCACTGATAAAACTGCCCAGGACATGGGAGAGATCCAGGAAGGGAGTCTCCCTAAGAAGAAATCTGTCTAAATGTGCCCCAGTTTATTGATGGAGTGGGGAGAAAGTGGTCTGAGAATGTCTAATGTGAGGAGGAACATGACCAAGCCATGCAGGGCTCGCTGCATGCTCTGCCTGGTTTAGCCATGCTCCCTACCTCTTATTAGAGTGTGTGTGAGCCCTGGAGAGAACCAGATATGACTGCAGATGCTTACAGCAGACCTTTTCAGACCAGACAAAAGGAAAAAAGACAGTTTGCTGTTTAAACCTTCAGCACTGCGGGATCTGAGGTAGCCGTCCCAGCTACTGATTCCATTTACAGCCCATCAAAGGCATCACTGCCAATGTCAACACTGCAGCTGCTTTAAGGGTTAGTGGAGGATGCAGATTTTGATAATGCAGCTATCAGGTATGATGCTGGGGGTAAGGTTGTTGTGTGACTAGCAGAGTGAATCTTGCCAGAGAGAGATTTACAAAGGGTTTTGATTGACACCCCACTGCATAGAATATATTCTGTACAAATTCTCCCAATTATTTAACTGGCCCAGCTCAGTCCAAAGAGCCAGAAAATATTACAAAGAGGACCTGTCCAGGTCCTTTGGCTTGTCAATAAGTGTTTGGAGATGGAAGCCCAAGATCTCACCAATGCTGACAGGCAAATTTTCTCAATAAGCGGAACCATTCCAGTTCTACTTAGTAAGTCCATTCAGTAGGATGGGACACAGATGTGAGGTTTCTTTGTGTTATGGGGATGCCAAGGCTCATGCATTATGACAGTAATGGCAATTATGAACTGAACTGCAGCTACAAGCCTTGCAACTCTAGTTCACAGCTCATGGTGATAAGAGCTCCAGTATCCCTTATTGCATCTGGGAGTATGAGTTCCAGATGCATTAGACATTGTAGCTTTCATTCCTAGATTCTAAGTGTGAGTTTTATGTCTCCCAAAAGTTCTAGTCAGAATAGTTACAGTGAGCTGTCTAGTTACTGTGTACCATCAAGTCATTCTGTGTATGACAGCATGACTGACTGTAATTAAGTTAAGAAAATTTAGAGTTACATGATTCCCTGTGTTGCCCATGCTGAGCTTTTGCCAGCTCGAAGATTGCATCTTATCCCCAAAGGTTGAGAAAGATGAGGGCCTGGTGTCTGCTGAAGAAAGAAGACATCTGGAGAGCTCATTTGGTTCCTGTCCAAGAGTCCAGCCTGCTTCTGAGGTTTCAGTAGTTCTGGTGTTGGTCCTGGTTCCAGCATTGTGCTGTTTGGATCCAGCAGGTTTGTTCCTGTCCCTGAAGTCCATCCCTCAGAAGGGGGTTTCTCTTATTTCCTCCAGCACTCTATGTAAGGGTACAGCCATGTAGTGAACCTATCACCTGCACTAGAGAGGAGAGGTGTTCCCAGCTGCTATCCCCTTTTGTTTGTTATTTTACTTTGCCTAGAAAATCCCAGTTCCTGCCTAACAAAACTGTTTCGGTATCCAGCAGTTCTAACTAGTAATATGGGGCCAGCTGTTCCTTTTCCAGTATGAGAAAGGTGGTCAAATGTACATCACTGGACTATAGTGACGTTTCTATGGCATGCCTTAGATTGGCATTTATCGTCTTTTTCCAGACAAGACAAATATATACAGAAACATTTCAAGTTTGTTTGTTTATTTGGGATGATTTCGTTGAGCAAACTCATTTACAATGATGTCCCATTGTACAAGTCAAATAAAAATAAAATAAGATTCCATAAAAATACATAATACAAAAACACATCACAAATATTATATTGGAAAAAAACCCTAAATAGATAATCCCCTCTTTTATACAAGAACATCAAGAGAATTAAGATTGACAATACAGACTTAACAATGCACACATCACAAATATTGTACCTAAGTAACCCCCTCTTTAGAATGATCACATCTTTCACAATAAGATACAGTAGTCTTAAAGATACAGTAGTCGTTTCCCTTCTGTACTAGTCTTAAAAATAGTACAGAAGTGAAAGTCAGGGGTACAACAAAGGAGAGGCATCAATACTTGACACAGAATGTTTGGCATAACATATTTTTGATGAGGTGGGCTGGAATAGGGCACCACAGCTGTATTGAAAATCACCTGAGCTGCAAAAGGAGGACGGCCCCCCCCCACACACACACACAGAACCAGAGAAGAGGCAAAGCTGTCACTATTAAGAGATGTCCCCTCCCTTAAAAGCTTGTTCCTCCCCATACCACCCTGAAATAATCTCATCTCCCAGAAACATAGTCTATCAAGGGATAAAGTTGGGGTCATGGTTAAGTCAGTGCATTGTCCATCTACACCAATATTTTTTGAATAACTCATTCTGGTTTCTTAACCAATAAGTGAATTTCTCTACTCTATAAACTTAGTCAACTGCTGTATACCAGTCTGATACAGATGGTATTTTGGGGGACAGCAATAACTGGGCCAGCACTTTTTGTTCACCAAAGGCAGAATCAATAAAAAAACTCCAGGGAAGGAGTAACAAAATCTGAGGCAGAGAACATGTCAAGTGTTGCCATAACTGCCTGCCAGTATGGTATATTAACTGGATAGTCCCAGGAAATGTGCACCTGATTAGCAATTGGGGTGTCACAGTCCCTCCTGCACCTATCCATCTCAGTCATCATGAATTTCATCAGCACTACCATAGTTCTGAAGAACCGTGACCAGCATTTCCAAGAGAACTCCTGCCAGCTGGTGACACTGGTAATTCTATATGCCATAGGAGTGTACTTGTGCCACTCTAATAAGCAGTGGTCAGAAACAGTCCCTAGGTTCCATTTAGCCAATATCTTATCTGTACATTCAGGTGAGAACTCCAACATCCCTTACATAGGTTCCCAACCAAGTGGAGCCATAGTTTACCTCTCATGCTGTCTATCAAAATCCTTGGCGACAGACCCAGCTTCTCCAGCATCTGAGTTACGTAGTCATCGAGTCCTGTGATGTATGACCTCAACTGTAGGTACTGAAAGTGGTCCGTGTGGAAGCTGTTGTGCAGCCACAGCTCCAGAAAAACAGATACTTGAAAACTTCCATCAGCAAGAATGCATACAAGAGTCCAAGCCTACTCATTTAAGGAGTGCCTGATCCAGGCTGTTGGGGAAATGTATTATCCCAAACTAGGGCATGACACCAGATAATCACTTCCCTATGGAGGGAAGTCTACAGCACAGATACTATTGCCATCATATTACTGCTGTATAGGTTAAAATGGAAAAAGACAGATAGCCCACTGAGTGAGTGAACATATACTTGTCAAGGTTGTAAAGATCTTTCATAGTGAATTTTGTTTCCAATGGGACTTATATGTCAGGCCTATCCACTGGCATAGAATATGAAACTGAGTCACCTGTGAATAAAGGTGCAGGTTAGGAGATTGACCCCATGGGCAAATCAAGGGAGGCTAAGAGGGCAATATCCACCCAAACCCCCCTCGAAATTATGAATTGCACAATGCTCACTGGCACTATAATTTTATTATAAGGAGCACTACAGAGCAGTCTGTGAACTGGGCTGGTGAGGGACAGGGTGCACCACACATGTACAAGTGCCTTTTTTGGCACGCTTCTCAGCTGTAATGTTCATGCCCAATGATGGGTGTGTGCTCTGATGACTCTGAGAATGTTTGAGTGACATACCTGCAGGTGGCTGATCGGGAGATGTGATGGTGGCGCCGCACTTCTGTACGGATCACGGGACCTCAAAACTCAGATCAGCTGACAGACCACCAGCATGAGATGTGCGACCCGACCCTTGACTGTTCAAGCCCCGAATGATTAACAATTGGGACACACCAATTAGGAGTGAGGTTGCTTAGCAGCCACCAATAGTGAGTTATTCCTCTAAGTCTGTCCCTTCCCATCTCTACGAGGTGCACGTGTGAGCAGCATCAGCACCATACTGTTCACTTTTGACTGGCTTGCAACAGGAGGTGTGTGCAACACAGTGCCTCTCAGTACAGAAATTGCAAATTTTTTTTAATTTTAGTTAGTTCAGTTTATTCAAGATGTTCATGTTTGTGTAAAAAGCTCTTTTAAAAGCTAGTGAAAAATAAACATTGAGAGAGTTGAGAGAGAGGAAGGGAGGGAGTCAGGGAGAGCTGGGCTGACTCTGTATGGGAGAGAGGGAGAGAGCAGCAGCAGCGACCTGCAAAAAACAATTGGAGCTGGACATTATAACTAAACTGTGGGATGTTGCCTGGTCTTGTAGAGCCACTTCTGTTTAAACTAAGACTGTAATAACCGACAGTAATTTGTAGCTTATTTTGAAGCTAAATACTGATCTTCGAGCCCTCCTCCACGGCGGAGGAGAGCTCAAAGATGAGTTACTTAGTTTCAAATAAGCTAAAAATGCACCTGGATCTGAAATTATGAAATTTGAAAAAATATTTAATGCAGAACACTTATTAAACCTTAAAATAATCTAATTGAGAAGAACTTTGGGAGATTACAGAATATGGAATGACATAAATTTATATATAAAACACCTTTTGTATACAGCTTCATTGCATAACAAGCATTTGTCAATGCCGAACGTTCACTTGCAGGTATTTGCAGTGGTGTTTGGCACATATGGTGCTTTACCCTAATGCCCTGTGCGATTGCTGGTATTTGCACAATAAATTTTCAGCATGACCTTTTTGTTACCCCCATTGTGCGCTACATAGGCGGAAACATGTTTTGGGCAGGATGTGAAAAATAACAGCTGTACTGCTCATAAGGAAGTGTGGTAAATGGCAATGCTGAAAATCTGGAGTGGAAATATTGAAAATTCGCAACCTACGGTGCTGTGTGGGAACTGTGCAACGATGCTCAGAAACAGTCATTGCTAGGAATTTTATCAAATTTCAACACTGGCATTTTAAAACCTCTGCTAATGAACAGTGTCACTGTGATTTTCTTACTATATCCCTTACATTGATTTGCTTTTTGACTGCGCCATTGTGCGCTACGTAGGAAACACATTTTGGGCAAGATGTAAAAATGACAGCTGCACTGCTCATAAGGAGGTATGTTAAAATGGCAATGTTGAAAATCTGGAGTGAAAATATTGAAAATTCGCAAACTTATGAGCGTGCATAGGAACTGCGCAACGAACACTCGTAAAACAGTCATTTTAGGAATTTGTCACCAGAATTTTCCAACACAGCCATTTAAGACCTCTGCTCATGATCAGTGTCACTGTGATTTTCTTAATGTCCCATACATTGATTTCCTTTACCGACTGCGCATTGTATGCTACCTTGGGCGGAAACATGTTTTGGGCAGGATGTGAAAAATGACAGCTATACTGCTCATGAGAAGGTGTGAGTAAAATGCCAATGTTGAAAATCTGGAATGGAAATATTGAAAATGTGCAAACCTCTGACGTGCGTGGGAACTGTGCAATGCCGCGTACAGTAAAACAGTCATTTTAGAATTTTTTCACCAAATTTTCAACATTGCCATTTTAAAACCTCTGCTAATGAACAGTGTCACTGTGATTTTCTTACTGTGTCCCACACATTGATTTCACACACTGACTGCGCCATTGTGCGCTACATGGGCGGAAACACGTTTTGGGCAGGATGTGAAAAATGACAGCTATACTGCTCATAAAGAGGTGTGGTAAAATGGCAATGTTGAAACTCTGGAGTGAAAATATTGAAAATCAGAAACTTACGAGCCTCGAGGAAACTGCAGCAACACACGCCAGAAATAGTTATATTTTAGTTGCACCAATTAATAAGCGATTCTTCGAATGATCTACTGTCATGGTATTGATTCAGTCCTGAAGGGTGATTTTGTGCATTGACTGCGAAATCACCCTTTGGGCCTGAATAACGCCATGACAGTGACATCATTCATGAGAAGGGGTCCCAAAAACCCCATGTGGAAAATTTGGTGCAAAAATTCCCAAAAATGCCTAGATATGCAATACAGTTGAAAAACCCCTATCTAGCCCATTATACAGCTTACTGACATTTCCTCAGTTCGCGGTCGGCTTTGAAGAGTGCAGACGTGTTCCCGGTCCACCAAAGATCGTCGCGTTGAACTCTGGAGGTAAGTATGGGGTGAGGGGGGTGTGGGGAGGCTGGGTGCGCTGTGGGTGGGTGCGGGTTGTGGGAGGGGGGACTGGGAGAAGCGCCGTGGGACCATTTTTGCTTTACAGGTGAAAAAAAAAACAAGACTACGTGGGACATTTGTCACGCTGGGGTGGGCTCCCAGCGTGGCAGAAGGATGGCTTGGGGGGCTGTGGAGCTGGACGGGATTGGGCACCCCGCCAGCAGATGGCCAGGGGCATTTACCATGCTGGGGTGGGCTCCCAGCATGGCAGCAAAGATTTTGGGGGGCAGCATGATGGGGCGGCATGACGCAGCCAGGATGACAGCGGTGGTTTCTTTGAAGCGCAAGACCACCACTGTCATACACAGCCTCCTGCACCCATTGGTGCAGGATCGCCACGCCTGCTCAATGGAGCAGTGGATTGAAAGGAAGAGGCACACCTCCAAAGTGTGCTACTTTTCCCAAACGTTCCTTGCACAGCGCATGTGAATGTAAAGGGGAATAATACCTGGTTTAATTATAACTGTATTAACGCTAAGAGAAAATTAAATGGATTAATCCAGAGGAAGAAGAAACTAGGTTCAAAAGATATTAATAAAATATTAAACAAAGCCAGAAAAGAGTATAAAAAGTATTAGAATTGGAAAGATCAAAATACCATGCTGTCATATGGGAAAAATTAAGGAAAGCAATAATAAAGAATGACATCAAACAGTTTTGGACCCTGGTTAGTAAGGGTTATGATAAATATGCAAACAAGTTTGAGGCAGCTATTACTCCATCAAACTGGGAAGTTCATTTTAGAAAGTTATATTTTTTACAAGAGGAACAAGATAAACAGTTTATCAGTAAAAATAATAGTGTAATAGGCTCCCCTAAAGCATTTCACACAAGCAAAGTAAAAATAAAAAAAAGCTCTTGATAAAGTATCTAAGAACAATGCCCCAGGGCCTGATGGAATTTTGGCAGATATTTATTTATTTATTTATTGGCTTTTGGTAACTGGGTAAGTGTGCTAGGCAACAATCCTGCCTATTTTCAGGCACGACCCAGGAGAGTACAAAATTGAGAATACAGACAGTGAACAATGGTACAATTCAACAATAGCATACGTACAATTAATTACAGTACAGGTTGTGATACATCAGAGGATTGGGCATGCAGACAATTATACATGCACAGAAAGATGGCAGACAAAAAAATAAGAAGTGAGATTAGCTAGGGGAGGTGCACGTTCTTGTCGGTGCTTAGCCAGTCTTAGTGGAAAACAGAAGCACATAAATAAGATACAAAAAAGTAATTTATACAAGATATATATAAATTATTTGACTACTGGTGGACCCCTGTTTTACATACATTTTATAACCATTGTATACAGGAAGAATATTTTCCTGAATCATGGAAGGGGAGCATAATATACCCCATCTTTAAAAAAGGAAATATAAATGATCCAGCCATGTACAGGCCAATAAGCTACTTAACGTTTCACAAAAGATTTTTTGTAGAATTATTTTACATCGTTTACAACAGTGGGCAGATAGTAATAATCTGATCTCTGAAACCCAAAATGGATTCAGAGAGAATCGCTCAACTATACAACATTGCTTTGTTTTAAACCATCTTACATGGAAATATGTGACAATCAAAAAATCAAAATTATTTTGCTGTTTCATCGATCTAAGAACAGCATTTGATTCCATAAGTAGAAAGTTACTCTGGGGCAAGTTGGAAAATTATAGTATTTCCAGTGAATTATTAAATATATTAATAAGACTTCATGATAGTACATGGCTAAAAGTCAGATACAATCAGGAGGGGAATTTAACATACAAAATTAACACAAACTTAGGACCAGGGCTGTCCTGATAGCTCCATTTTTGTTTAATATCTATATAAATTTGATTCTTGAGTCTATGGACAATCCTGAATTCCACCTACCAAAAACAGGTCAGTATTCAGTGACTTAATCAGCTTGTGCAGATAATGTAGTTCTGATTTCGACCTTTTTGTTAGGCCTTCAAAGAAAGGTTACTCATTTCACGGACCTATGCAAGAAGGATAAATTGGTCATAACTATGGAAAAAAAGAATATGGCAGTTTTTGGGAATAGGTCTAATAAACAATATACCTTATATATTGACAGAATTAAGGTAAATACTACAGCATTCTATGATGGAGTTTGATTTGCAAACAATTTACAATGGACCTTACACACTAAAGTTATGCTACAAAAATTAAATTAATCTTTCATGGCATTTAAAACATTCCATAGGAAATTGGGACAGTCTTCTATACTAGGTTTCATTATGGTAATTAATGCTGAGATAAAGGCTGGAATAATATATGCCATAGAAAGTTGGACCCCATCTAACATAAAACTTAGAAACAGAAATAAACAAAATATATAGGTATCTCCTGAAAGTTCAGCAATCAGTACCAGCAGAAATCTTAAGAAGAGAGTTGGGCCAGTTTCCATTAATTACTTTGGTTTCAGAGAAAAGAATTGCATTTAGGCTCTGGTTGTTTCTTCTACATGAAAACGACTCCCCCTCAGAGATGTCTTGAAGAGCAAACAAAGTATCATGGTATGGGTTTCACACCAAACATAATTAAAACCATACATGATGATATTCTTCCCCTGGGGCTTGGAAATCTATTATATGAAATACACAGACATCCCTTTTTTCAAATTAAACAGATGATAAAGATTAGATTAAGAGATTATATTGTTCAACAAGATCTAGAAAGAATAAGTGATCTGTGTCATTTTTAAATGGTATAAAATAATAAAAACAGATCATAAGCCGGAGCCTTATTTAACCATTCTTAGAAATCCCGAGCAAAGAAGAGTGATAACACAATACAGACTGGAGCTTTATAAAGCAAAATACATATTATTCGACCAGAAAAGATTAGTGATATGTGACTCCAACTGTAGTTGCCTTATGGGAGCAGCAGATGATCTCAAACATACACTAATACATTGTCCTCGATTTGAAATTAAAAGAAGGAAATTGTTGGCTCCAGTATTAGCTACCCTCAGTCTTCCGTCAGACCAACTTGTTAGTTATTTATTTAACAATGAAAACGTGACTGTATTAGATAGGTCGTACAGATATCTGAAATCATTGAATCTTTAATAATATTTCTTGAGTTTATGACTCAAGATGAATACTGACAAATGAACTGAGTTAAAATGTATTTATATCAGTTAGATAGTATGTTGATATGTTGTATGTAAACTGTAAAAATTGTCAGTTTGTATGAAATGTATTTATGTAAATTTTGTAATGACTAATATCGAACAAATAAATTTTACCTACTTGCAAAATGCACCACAGAACATCTAGTACCCTAGGGCTTCTGGGGGTCTAACAGTCCCCAGACCCCTGGTCTACAAGCCAACAGGCACAGCAGCAAGATAGTAAGCAGCATCTTGCTAGCCTCAGCTACTGAACAGATACATAGTATTCAATCAATCAAAGTCTTTATTTAACAGATGATCACTGTTGAGCAAGCTCATTTTTGAGGTGGACCTGGGTAAATAGAATTCAACCTGCAGCCAGCCAGCTAATAATTTTCCTGAGAACAAGACATTTTGAAAAATAACTATCTGTGAGCTCTCCTCTATGGTGGAGGAGAGCTCAGAGATTAGTCATTTAACTTCACAATAAGCTACAAAATGCACCACAGAGCATCTAGTACCCCAGGGCTTCTGAGGACCTGGCAGCCTAGCTCCTCCCAAAATTTCATGCTGGTTGCACCCCTGTTGACCCCTTCTCTATCATGAAGGAGTTGTGAAATTGTAAGGGATTAGTCCTGTCTTAGTGCTATTAAGCTTAAAACCTGCAAGGGCCCCATACATGTACAACACCTCCCAGACCCCTGGCATTTATGAAAAAGAACTCCCTTCTGTCCGGCCTGGTGGTGCTGAGGGCGGCGACTCAGGTTCGGGAACGAGCCTGGGTCGTCGGGGGTCAGCAGGGGAGGAGAGGGATTGAGCATTCGTAGGACTGCTCTTCTTTACTGGGGAAGGGGGTGGGGTGGGTTGTCTCAGTGCCCTAGTGGCCTCTAGCTGTGGCTGGGGGTGACAGCAGGTCACAGGCAGACTTGAGGACATGGTGCGGCAGACGCCGGGAAGTGGTGGGTGCGGTAGCGTGTGCGCTCCTGTCCCTTGACATCATTGCACACTGCAGACATCATGGGGAAGATGGGAGAACACAGGAAAATATGGCACTAGTCATGGGGGCATGATGGCCATCCCCAGAGGACTAGCTCAGTGCCGAGGGTGCATGGCTTAACTGGATCCTGGTCTGGTGTGAGAGCTTGAGAGGGGGGCTCTCCACCTCCCCGCCATGGGGGGCAAGCTGCAGGGGTGTGCTGTGGGCCCGAATGTGGAGCCAGGGAGTTCTCGGGATGGTGGCCGGACAACCTCAGAAGGAGATGCCTGGAAAAGTAGAGGTAAGCAGAATAGGTGGTCAGGGAGAAAAAGTACAAAGAAAAAAAAAGAACTCCCTTCCAAAATACCTAGCCCATCCCAAAATGTCATGCTGGTTGCACCCCCCCTGTTAACCCCTTCTCTATCATGAAGGAGTTGTGAAATTGTAAGGGATTAGTCCTGTCTTAGTGACGTTGCACTTAAAACCTACAAGGGCCCCATACATGTACAACACCTCCCAGACCCCTGGAAGTGATGTTTCTGGGAAGTTCAGGGTCAGGAGGACATCATCCATGAATAGAGTAGTTTTGTAAACTCTACCTTCCACTGGGACTCCCTCTATCAAGGGCTTCAGCCAGTGGCTCTATATAATGAGCAAACAAATGGACCAGAGGGGGGACAACCCTGGCAGGATCTTTGCTGTAGCAGAAACATATCTGTCAGAGTCTCATTTATGTGCAGATACTCCTGTGGCAAAAAGGTATAAATCATTGTAACATATCCACCAATTGGCAAGAAACCTAAATGCAGACAAGGTGCTCTACAAGAATGGTTGGGATGCCCTGTCAAGTGCTTTCTCTACGCTGAAGCTAGCCAGGACCAGCAGGATCTGTCAGTGGGTAATATATTTAAGAAGGTGTAAAGTATGCTGAACACTATTGTGCATCTGTCTACAGCTGACAATCCCTGCCTGATCCAGGAACAGCAGCAAAATGAGAAGCTGATACAAACAGAAAGCCCCTATGCCATAAGCATCTTGTAGTCATAGTTCAAGAAAGAAATCGGGTGATAAGACGTTGGGAGTCAGGAGTCCATGTCCAGCCTCAAAATGGCTGATACAACCACACAAGGCCACATGGGGGGAGGGGGATTCCTTTCCTGCATCACTCAAAATGCCTGCAACAATGTGGGGGGAGCAAATCCTGTGCTGTGAAGAGAAGTGAGGAGAGAGGGAGAGAGAGAGAGAGAGAGATGACATGTTAGAAACTTACAAGTACTGTACCTCAAAGGGGTGAACACGGTAAAGGTGGGGAGTCTGTTTCAAATGAGAACAAGCACCAGGACCAGGCAGTAAGCAATGCAACTGGATGGGGGGGAATTTGAGTGATGTAAGAAAATATTTCTTCATTAAAAGGGTAATGTATGCCTGGAATAGAATGCCAATGGAAGTGGTGGATGCTAAAACAGTGGGGGTGGGGGGGGGCTTCAAGCATGCATGGGATATACATAGGGGTATATTAGATAGGAGGCAGGGAGGTGGGAGGATCAAAGGAGACAAGATACGGTCTGTGGAGGCAGAATAGGTAGAGAACATCTAGGCAGACTAGTTGGGCCAAGTGATCTTTTTCTGCCATCAAATTCAATATTTCTGTTACTATCCTTGTATTTTTTATAAAACTCAGCTGTGTATCTATCAGGGGCAGGGCATTTACTAGATTTAGAGCAACCCAAATCCATTTCTAGCTTGTCCTGTGTTATGGGCCACAGTAAGGCTGCATGGTGATCCTCTGAAATATTCAGGAGATTCAGACAGGCCAAAAAAAGCCCACACCTGTGAATGGGGAGTGAGTCCTCCACAGTATAAAGCTGCTTATAATAATCTGGTATGATGCCGTGGATTTCCGCAGTTCTATGAGTGAGGGCACCAGTACAGGAATTCTGCATCTGTACTACAATAAGCCTGTTTTTTGTGGGTCCACAACCTACATGCCAAATTTTGAGCCCCCATGCTCTACCTTCATAATAATAATGTGGCAGGTAAAATAACAGCTGTTCGACTTGCTGGTCCATAATCTCCTGGATATTCCATTTAACCTGTACCATTTGAGAGGCCAGCCTTCCCCTGCATATGAAGCAACTGCAAATTGTGGTGTGTCTCCTGAAAATGTTTTATCCATGCTTCATGCTGCTTTTTCTGCTGGGAAGAATAGGCTACAAGCTCAAGACTCAGATCGTTTGAGGGTGTCCCACAGCAGCACCAGAGAGACCTCCCACATGGAGCCTCCGCAGGATTTGTGAGATTTTCTTCTCCAGAGACCAGTCAAACACCTCATCCCGTAACTGGGCCAACCCCAAGTGGAACCACCATAAGATGCAACAGGGAGGCTTACCCAAGTAGAAGAGGCAAGCACTGGAGCATGGTCAGAGAGATTGATAGTCCCATGCGACTCATTGGGTACCGAGTCAATGTGCTTAACAGTGGTAATGATACCGTCCAAGTGGACATAGCTTTGGAAAGGGATGATATACTAAGTATATTCTCTGAAAGTAGTGAAGAGGTGCTACCAAACATCTATTTGCCCCAAGCGGAAGACAGTGGCCTTAATATATTTTTGCAGCAGGGTCAGCTGGGAGGATGGAAAATCTGAATGTTCAAAAAATGGTCAAATACTAGGTTTAAATTCTCCCCCATAATCAGCTGCCCTTTCAGGACAGCTAAAAATTTACCAAAAAAGCTTTGGGCAGGCTGGTGTTCAAACCCTAGGGGAAAATATACAATGACCATTGTTACCTGGGTTTCATAAATGGTCCCCACCACAATTCCAAGACATCTCCCTGGATCTACCAGAGATTCCTCCATTCTAAATGGAACATCCCGTGGGATCAGAACCACAACCCCTCTCCATTTTTCTGCTCCATAGGAGGAGGCTACCACTGTATAAGACCCATATCTGTTTTACTTTTGGTGCTCAGCATGGAACAGAAAAGTTTCCTACAGTACAATAGTTTCTGACCTTTCCCTCATAGGCATTTTGATTACCCGATATCTCTTCATGAGGCTGTTTATCCCATTTATATTGCAGGAAAGGACTTTAGTAAAAGATGCCATTCTAAGCACCAGACAAGTTTGATTTTAGCCCTAATTAGAATAATAGTGTGATAAAAGTGTCCAGAAGGGCCCCACCAGCCCCTCTGTAAGAGTCTCTTTAGCCACCCCAGACATAATAAAATATGCAAATGACTAATACAGTAAAAGGAAAGAACAAAGGGAGTACCAACAGGGCAGGTGCCAGTACATACTGTAGTAAGTGAAAAAACATACAACAGTAAACAGATACACTTCCAAGGCAGGGAGCAACAATAAAAGCTCTCCTTTCATAGGCATGTGCAGGGGGGGGTCTGTCCTTAGCCTCGGCCCCCCCCTGTTAAAATGCATCCTCTAACCAAATTTAATAATTATGTTTTTTGTTTATTTTTGTCTGAGCAGATTTTCCTTTAAAAGCTCTTTTGTCTGGGTTTTGAGCTTGGCACTCTGATTCATACTAACTAATTATTTGTTGCCAGGCAACCATCTGAACATGTAAGTCCCATGCCATGCAGCCGCTGGTGAAAAAAAAAAGATGAATGCTATCACATCATGTGTGGTCCAACCTTGCTATCTGTGCATGACAGAGAATTCAGTTTTCACCTGCACACGGGATTTGACAATGCAGAACACAGTGGAACTGAGTTGTATCTGTTGCCAGAAGCTAGTAGTCATCACACCCTTACCTGTCCTGGTCATGAGACCGCTTGACCAGACCCCCCCCCCCGGGCAAATCAATCCTGAGCCTGCTGCAACTGACACTAACTACAGTAGCAGCTATAAACCGACTGAACTGTGTGGAGGACTGAGCAGAGCGGAGGAAGGACAGTGCCAATTTATAATTCGTATGTGCTGAAAATGTACATCAGCGCTGGGGATGGATCAGATGTTAAGGTTATGGCTGATCTAGTGGTGTTTTTTTTTATTTTTATTATAATTGTTCATACTGTACAAAAACTTAACTGAAGACCAATAAAAATAAACATGCAATCTGTGTTTAGTATCTTTTGCTAGAAAAGTACACTAGAAAGCAATATTAAGAAAGAAGCATACGTTAACTTTCAATATTAAAAGCTAGACATGGCCGGCCCAGTGGCATTGAGGGTTGAGGCACTGGACGCCACACCTCGCACCATGCTGGTGACCTGGGTTCGGGAACGAGCCTGGGTCATCAGGTTGGCAGGGGAAGAGAAGGATTGAGCATCTGTAGGACTGCTCTCCTTCTCTGGAGAGGGGGGTGTGCTGCTGTCAGTGTGCTGGTGGCCTCTAGCAGTAGCTGGGTGCGATGCAGGGCACAGGCAGACTGTGGGGGACATGCTGGGGCCGACGCCAGGAAGGAATGCATGCAGTAGCATGCGTACTCCTGTCCATTGGCATCATTGCATGCTACACACTCAAAAGGGAGAACATAGAAAGGGCACCAGCCACGGCGGCATGATGGCCATCTCTGTGGGGGATCTGCTCAGAGCCGAGTGGACGTGGCAGTACTGGATCCGGTCCTGGTGACAGAATGGGGGAACTCTCCTCCTCCTCGCCGTGGGAGGAAGCCACAGGGTAAGCTGCAGGCACAAAAATGGAGCTGAGGGGTCCTCGGGACAGCGGCCGGAGACTAGACCTCAGGAGGATGCCTGGACGTGAGAGGTAAGGCAGACTGGTTGACAGGGAGAAAAAGTACTAACAAAAAAAAGCTATACATGCTGGTACAAAAATAATTTTACACAAATGACAACAATTGCAATTCTGTGACAACCAAGCATCCCCACTGGGTTATAAATGAATGAAATCTTCTAGAACTCTTGATGTCTCCTATAGACAAGCATCTATAATCACCAGGGCAGTGTTTGCCAATTATACTACATGTGGAATTGGGGTGGAAAGGAATCTGTAACTCCATTCGCTGTTTATCTTTCTCTTAAATGATAAAAGTCTGGTATTGTACTCCACAATATTCAGCTCTCATTCAAGTCTACTGTATTTTTCTTTTTAATGTGTTTAATACATGCGAGATTAAACTGTGCTTCGTAAGAATGAAGTGGATCAATCTTACGATCCACTTTGCTTTAGAGAAAATGATGCCATAAAGAAAGGGCATTTACATAAAACATGTGAAATTGCCAGCACAAAAGGCCCATAGGTCTGTCAAGTCTGTCTGATTGTGCAGCTCTTAGTTTCATATTACTCAGCTGCCCCAACCCCACCCAAACCACTCCTTCCTCTCTTTCCTGGTCTTTCCCCTTCGTGTTTTGTCTGTACTAATCCTGCCCTGACTCTATCCCAATCCTGCTTAAAGCTATCCACTGTCCTCAGTTTGATTAACTCCTCTGGCAGTGTGTGTTTCATCTTGCCACCACTCTCTCTGTAAAGTAGTGCCTCCTCATCTCCCTCCTGAACCTTCCCCTTCCAACTTCAGACTGTGCCCCTAGTGACCCTTCCCCTTTATGGAACAATCCTCCTCTCTGACTTTGTTTATGTCTTTCAAGTTCTTAAAGGTCTCTATCATGTCCCCTCTTTCCCTTCTCTCTTCCAGCAAATACATGTTGAGCTCCCTCAATCTTTCCTCATACGGCAACTCCCCCAGTCCCAAGATAATTTTCATAGCCCTGCGCTGTACTCCCTCCAGTAACCTCACATCCTTTTCGAGGTATGGGCACCAGTACTGCACACAGTACTCCAAGTGTGGCCTCACCAGTGAGCTATACAAGGGCAGGATGACCTCCTCCTTTCTAGAGGTAATCCCTCTGGCAATGCACCCCAGCATCCTATTTGCCCTTGCTGCCACCCTCCTACACTGTGCTGATACCTTCATGTCCCCTGTGACTATTACCTTGAGGTCCCTTTCCTCCTCCGAAGCTGTTACCTGCACTCCCCCCAGCCAGTAGCTGGTCCCTGGCTTTCTTGCTCCGAAGTGCATGGCCTTGCACTTCTTAGTGTTAAACCCCAACTGCCACTCCCTAGACCAGTGTTCAAGTTTAGCTAGATCCTCCTGAGTGGATGCCTCCTTCCTCATTGTCCACTTTTGCACAAATCTCAGTGTCATCTGCGGACAGGCTGATCTTACTCTTGACCTCTGCAATGTCTCCAATGAAGACATTGAACAAAACAGGGCCCAACACTGAACCCTGCAGTACCCCACTTGTTACTGGCCTTGGCTTGGATGTCTCCCCCTTACAACTGCCCTCTGTTGTGTGCTCTGCAACCAGCTCCCAACCCACCCCACCAGTTTCTCCCCATCCCCATGTCCTCAGCTTGTTCATTAATCTCCCATGAGGCACCGAGTCAAAAGCCTTGCTGAAGTCCAGGTACAGGACATGCACAGCATGGCCTTCATCAACTGCCCTAGTGACCCAGTTGAAGAAGTCGATCGTTAGTTTGGCATGATCTTCCCACGGCAAACCCATGGTGGATCCACTCAGTGTTAAGGTGCAGGTCGGTCAGAAGGTTGAGGGCTGCATGCACAACTTGTCAATATATTCACAAATATTTTGTTCCCCCTCACCCTCTAATGTGCCAAAAATCTGCAAGTTCTTTCTTTGAAGCCTGTCCTCCAAGTCAGCATTTTTAGTTTCGAGCTGAAGCTGGTGCTGTTATATGTGGAGGGTTGGGTCAGTAATATTATCTGACTGGCAAGACAGTTCAGCAAGGGTGCTCTGCATTTCAGTGTGTTCCATTTTGAGTTTATCTAGTTCAGAGCTGAAACCCTGAATCTGCCCCAGGACCTCTGCTTTAAATGTCAGTAGCTCTGAAAGCAGGAGTGTGTTGGAAATTGTGCCACCACATACAGTTTGGACCCTGGTGAGGAAACCATGCTGATTGCCGGGGACGATGAGGCTGAAAATGCCAGTCATTGTTTCGTTGGTTTACAGGTAGCTGAAGGGTTTTGCTTTTGCTTGAAGTCGCCCATGCTTAAACAACACCTCTAACTGTTAAGATTTTCAAGATTTGTTCAAAAAATGTGCTGTAGAGGAGAAATCAGGAATGATATGTTCAGAGCAAATGGAGCTCACCAATGCACTATTTCTAACATCACCAAAGACCGGACTTTTATATTTTATTCTGTCAAAATACAGTTTAAAGAGACATTTTAGAGACACTTTCCGAATAGACTTGCATTCCAAGTTATTCATTCCCTTTATTATTAAAGCATAAAAGCACAGGAGTCATCAATGTAAAAGTGCTGCTACAGGTTTTGCCATAAGTGCAGTGAGCCGTTGTGGTATCCAGTGATAATAGCAAGGGAAAGTCAGTGAGTGATACAAAAGCCACTACACAATGTCGAATGGCATAATGTGTAGTGGTTGAGAAGGGTGCATACTGTATACTCGCTCATGTGCACATTGGCGACAGGTCTAAATGGCAACTAGCCACATGGGCAAAACATCAAAATGGTGACTAGCCAATTGGGCAAACTGTCAAATGGGCGACCCCAGAAATGATGAATAAGTGCATGTGCTGACATGGGCACATGCCTGTGAAATCCCCCAGCATCATCTGATGGCACACCATTATACAGAACCCCTCTACTGGCAGGCCACAATCTACAGCATGGGAAACACTCCCCCTCCACCTAAGCACACCACAGCCACTCAATGCAGTGCTTGATGGTGCTCCAAGTGGCATGCCCTCGTGGCATACAGAGTTAGCTATCTGTCAGGCAGGTACTCCAGCAACATATGCTGCTGTGGGTCAACAATTCAAGACCCCTCAACGGCAACAGTGCAGGCAAAATAGGCACATATGTCATGAGGCAATACAGTAGCAAAAAACACTGACCTGTCAGTTGTAACAGAATCGCATCGCAGCCACCCTCAGCAATCGTGTACAGGTCCACAACATGACGCCATGCCAGCCTTTGTGGAGCAATGAAACTGCCCATGCTTCCAAGCTTGAACTGCCAAATCCGGCACTATAGGATGTGCATATCCTTTTGTTTGCATGCCGCACATGGTGGGCACTCCCAGCTGCCATGCCCACCTGTCAAGCCCCTACCACATGACCAAACTAGGAAGGCATAAAAGCACCCCACTGACAACAATGGGCATCCCACAACTATGGCAAAAGTAATGATGGATGCTCTGAAGTTCCTACAAAGTCAGAAGGGGAGATCCCTGCTATCCTTAGTGGGATACATCTACAGGTGGGATAAGGAGGTACGCAGCAAAGTGTACTGGAACTGTGGCCAGTACCACAAGTACCAGTACCCTGCCAACATGCACACAGAGGTGGATCATATCATGCAGCAGGGCTGGCCACACAATCATGTCCCCGATGCTGGGGAGATAAGCATGAGGACAGTTGTGGCTGAGGTCCAGGACTGGGCCAGGTCCAGTATGGAGAGCACAGGGCAGGTCATCATCCAGTGCACCTCTGGGGTGTCAAATGCTGTCGCAGGGAGGGTGCCCACCCTGCCACTACTCAAATAAACAGTGCAACAAGTGCAGCAGGCTAGGAAGGGCTGTCCTGCAACCCCAGCCACAGTGCAAGATTTTGTCATCCCACCCAGGCCAAGCTGCAGGTTTTTGTAGGCCCTGGGTAATGAATCTCTAGTGGGCCCCTTCACCTCGACCCCCCAACCAAAAGCATGCTTTTTTTAATTGTTATAGTTTTTGACTGAAACTGGCTCAAACTACAAATAAAATGCCAATGAGTATTCATTTACATATTGCAATTTACTAAATGATAATTTTTTAAGCACAGCAGCCAGTAACATTTTTTTCTTTTCATGTTAAATCAACCAAAAATACTGTATCAAAAGACTTAGTTTACATCTTCATTTTTGGAGAGACAAAACTGAAAACTTGGACTTTGAATAATTGGGCAACACAATAGTCAAAGTTAACATGATAGATTCTGCTTGGTTGTTCCACTCTACCATCATTCCAAACAAAAAAAAAAAAACGTTATCACAAGACTTGTCTTTTTCCATCTTGATTTCTGTCTAGCCTAGACTCAGACTCTAATTTGGAACCAGTTTTGTGAAAGTTCACAGATTCAGCTTTTTTTCCTTCTCTATTCAGCAATTCATAAACAAAAATCAAAAGAGTTTTCATCTTGATTTTTCAGAGGCAAATTTGAAAATAATTTTGTCAAAGTTCACAGATTCAGCTTCTTTACACTCAATTGACAGAACAGCTGAGGCATTCAATTGTTCTTGTGACATCTGTGACCGGAGATAATTCTTGATAAGCTTTAACTTGCTGAAACTCCTTTCTCCTGAGGCAACTGACACCTGAAGAGTCAGCAACAATTGCAATACAACAACAGTATTTGGGAAAGCAGGACACAGTGATCAAGAAACAAACTGCAGAGTCTTCAGAGGTGACAGATGATCGGGCAGCATTCTTGACAATGTCTTCATTTCTTGAAGCATTTCCACCCCAGACAGGTCCCCAGTTGCAACTTGAATGGAGAAATCCTTGTATGTCTTCTCAAACTCTGCAACTTCAGATGGTAAAAAAGAAGCTATGCGTCTATGTCAAATAGGAATCCATAATTAGTGCTAAATTTTTGCAGGAAATCAAATCTTGTTTCAGTTTGAGCCAGGACGGTTTCTAGTAGGGGCTTAAAGAATGTTTGCTGAAATTCACTTCTAGGATCAGTGTACAGAAGTTCAGCATCTGCTTTCCGGCAAAAAGCTCCCCAACAGTCTGGGTCAGAGCATTGTTTGGACCATTTGTGGGTTCTGTGAATGGGGTAGTCAGCTAGAGTATCTAGTTGCTTACAGATTTCATGTAGTTTCAGCTTCAGCCTTTTTGAAGTCCAGACACCAAATAATCCTGAGGTCTGAAATCACAGCTTGAACCAAGCCAATTGCACTGGCAATGTCTATCTTTTTGATTGTAGAACAGTGCTAATTTTGTTGACTTTTGGCAAAATGTCATGCCAGATAAGTAATGAAACCACAAATTTGTATGAGGAAATTTGAGCAATCAGAGACTGTGCTTCAAAAAAGGCTTCAACATCAAGAAAGTCACCATGCAAAAGCTTCTCAAAGGATTCAGTAAGCTGAGGAAGTTGGGACACAATTGATCTAACTGAGTCTAGGCAAGCACTTCAACGTGTTTCAGAAAGCCCTTTCAGGGTGAGATTGGTCAAATGCTGTGAAACAACTTCCCATCTTTTGTGGATGCAGCAAAGAATGTATAAATTCTCTGCAAAATTCCAAAATGACTTTGCCCGTGGAACTTTCAGCAGCATGTACAATTACAAGGTTCCAGTTGTGTGGAGAGCAGGGACAATGAAAGCCAGAAGGTTCTTTTCAGCAATTTTGGCTTGCACACCATTGTACCATCCCCTCATGTTGGCACAATTGTCATAAACTGGCCTCAAAGATCAGAAATTGACAAACCATAATTTGTAGTTAGCCAGTCTAACACAACACTGGCAAGCCTTTCCAGTTGTGTCCTTGACACATAGAAATTCAAGAAGCTTTCCTTAATTTCAACTGCTTTGTTGGTTTCCTCATCAATTTCCACATAGCAGAGTACTAGCGACAATTGTTCCTGTTTAGAATTGTCTGGCATACAATCAATGATTAAGCTGAAATACTTTACTTTTTTGACTGCGGCTATAATGTTATCCAACACAGCATCTGCTAAAAGATGAAGAAACTCGTTCTGCATATCTTTGCTGAGATAATGTGTAATGGTCTTCTCACTAGCCCGTCGCAAGTGCTCCATCAAAACTGGATCATACTTAGACATCAGTACGAGTAGTTGCAGAAAAATGCCATTGTGCTCTGTGAAAACTCTGTCAGATGATCCACGAAGGGCAAATTGTTTTAGCTAACCATCGAATCACTTCTAACAAACAATTCAATACCTGACACCATCTTTCATTCTCTGATTCTAACTTTCTGAGCAGTTCTTTGTTGAGCATTGCATTTGACTTAGGAGCTAACTCCAATTCTTTTCCACTTCAAGTAATTCTGAACATGAGTAGCAGAAATCTCATGCACATGCAAGGACCCCTCTGTGCCAGACAGATGTTTCCAGTCACAAAAGCCTGACCGACTAGAGAAACTTGACTTCTTCTCATCATGATCAAATAGCAAACAGCAGAAGCAGAATACAGAATTAACAACTTTTGAATAGACTAGCCAGTCTCTGCTGCTTTTAGATCCATTGCTTAATTTCCGATAATAGTGAGCAGAAGAGAATCGTCTCTTTTTTCCATCAGGGTATTCAGTCACTGGAAAATCTCCCTGTAACATATCTGACCCAATCAGCTGTGTAGGTCCTCTCAAGACTGCTTGACTTCACAAGGAATTAGTAATTTTGTCTGGCCACTCAGCAGGATCTTCACTAAGCTGTGGTGGTGGAGCACAAAGTTGGAAGGAATCATGATGTTCATCAGTAGCAGGTTCAACAGGTTGAGCTTCCACAGTCACAGGCTCAGATGGACCTGGGCAATCTTCTGAACCCTAAGAATTAAGTGAGGTAGACAAGATGGTAAGGGCACTGTCTGTCTGGGAAATATAGAAGGGCTTATATGCTATAGCAGCGTGCAGTTAGCTTGCAAGTTGCTGTTGCTTTTAGACGACTACTGCTTGCACATATATGTATATATATATATAGAGGCAAAAACTCATTTAATGCATTAGTTAGTTGTTCCACAGTGACAGCAGTGAGTTAGTTGTTAATCCCCTATCAGCCATTTCAATGGTATTAGCGACAGACTGCCAGCCCCAACTCTCACCCCATGACATGTGTAAGCAGCAGAAGTATAGAAGAATGGGTGAGAGTTAGACCCACGATCCCAATGCGCACCCCAATGCCGGCTGGGGTGTGGAGTCCAAGGGGTTTTCAACCCTAACAGCGAATTTCCTCACTTTGTCGCCTGGAACAACCCTAACTAATGCATTAAACGGAGTTTTTGCCTCTAATTTCCTTCTTTTGAGAATGATAACGAGAAATAGTGATATAAGAAGTAGGTGGGAGCGTGGGCCCAATGGGCCCCGCGCTTCGCTGCATAATCCCACCACATGATGTGTTGTGGCATACTAACAGGGACAGCAACGCAAACAGAAATGCTAACAGTGGTGCACATGGTAACACAAGCACGAATGAGAACAGAAAGGGTAACGCACATGGTGGCGTAGACGGGAATGGTCTGCCACGTGATGTGTTGTCACATAGTAACATGGTGCCTGCAAACAGAAATGACAATGGGCATGGTGATGTAAAGTGAAACAGTAAGATAAACAGTACTGTAGACAGAAATGGCAAAAAATAACAAATGCAAGCGCAAAGGAAAACGCAAAGGATAACGCACATGGTGGCGCAGACGTCAATGGTAAGTGAAACGGGTACAGATCCGCAAGCGGAAAGGGCAACAGTAACAGTAATGTAAGCGCACAGGCTGGTTTTCCCCAAAACCTGCATTGAGAAAGACAGTGAGTACAAATAATGTATGCAAAATAATGAGTATCGGAGCAGAAAATGAGATCTTGGAATACTAAATACATTATATCTCTGGAACCGTACCACATAGAAAAAAAATGTAAAAGTCATATTATTTACAACTGTCCTGGCTAATTTGAATCTTAGCCCCATTGTGGGGCTAAGAAATTTTCCGACAAAGTCTGTATCTCGCACCGTTTCCGAGATACGGGCCCTGAAAGGAGCGGCGAACGCCGTAATGTTATCCTATGGGAAAAAAAAAAGTTCGGAGTGCCATAACTTTGCCTCCCTGTAATGTTTTTTCACCGAACTACTGAAAGGCACATCTGTGGGCTGTTGGCTGTCTTCCCTCCAAATTTCAGGAAAAAAGACCAAGCCGTTATTTTGCAGCAGGGCTCCAAATGATTTCTATTAAGTGTCGAGCGCCGTAATGTTATCCTATGGGAAAAACTGTCAATTTTGGAGTGCCATAACTTTGCCGCCATGTGATATTTTTTCACCAAACTACTGAAAGGCACATCTGTGTACTGTTGGCTGTCTTCCTCCAAATTTCAGGAAAAAGACCAAACCGTTATTTTGCAGCAGGGTGCCAAAGGATTCCTGTAATGCTTGCGCCGTAATGTTATCCTATGGGAAAACTGTCAACTTTGGAGTGCCATAACTTTGCTGCCATGTAATATTTTTCAATACAACACTGAAAGGCACATCTGTGAGATGTCAGCCATGTCCTCAAATTTCAGCCCAAAACTCCCAACAGTTATTTTGCAGTAGTGCCAAAGAATTGCTGTCATTTTCCACAGACTAGAAAATTACTGTCGCATCTTACGTAAAGCTTTCGTAGTTATGTGACACTTTCATGAGCATGAAAGTAATTATGAAGTACTTTTCCAGAAATTTGAAAACATATTTCTGGGGTGTTTTACCACAAAATAAAGACATGGCAAGCATCCTCAGGGCCCTACTAGGTGAATACAAAATAATTAGGTTGCTAGAGGGTCCCAAATTTAAATGCCAACCATTTTTATGATCACCAACTGAAAACAAAATGGCCAATTTGCAAAAGTAACAGGCCCATTTGCGAAAGTAAAAATGCATTTGCGAAAGTGTTGAACTTTTTGTTAACTTTTCCCATTGACTTATAATGGGAAACTGTTTTTTGAATAACTTTTGAACCGTTTAATATTTTTTCACGAAATCTTTGAAAGGCGCATCAGGGACCCTGGCTGCATGTTCCTGAAAGATTTCAGGCTGGTCACATAAACGTACATCTGTAGGCGCGATCACACAGAATTTCCAGAAAAGCGAACGCCAAGCACACAGATCAACATACACTTAATAACTCCGCAGCTATATATCCAACCAGTACAAAACTTGGCAGATCCCAAGGCCTATGGTTCTTGATCATAAATTCCAAATTTCAGGCAAATCCATCAAACGGTTGCAAAGTTATTAAGGTGCAAAGTTTTGGGGTTTAACATAGAAATGGCTCCTCAACCCTAACTATGGTAGCACTACCGTGCTACCATAATATGTACACATATATATATATATATAATTACCCATTTACCCCAACATTTTCTGTTAAACATGACAATTACAGCCATAAGAGAAAACAAATGTTTCTTGAAAGCCTAAAGAAGGAAGTCAGACACTTCTGTGTGGAGGGCTGTAGGGCAGCAGCAGCAGCAGGACACTGACTGACCATCTCTGACAAACCATGACAAGATAATAAGAAGATAGAAGAGGAGAAAAGAGACATAAAGAAAGATGGATAGGTGTGTGTATAAGTAAGTAGTAATACCCGACAGGGTGGGCATTATTGGGATATAACAGACCGCCCAGGGGTAATGAGGCCCGACGCCACAGGCGGAGGGCCTTATAGCCCCTGGAAGGTCCATTATATCCCATAATGCCCATCCTGGAGGGTATTATTACACTTAGATAATGGATTACAGATGTTATTTTTGGGAAGAAAATACAAGACAAAAATTTATATATAAAAAAATAAGTAAAAACTAAGCAGAAGTAGTGTTTGTTGTAAAATAGTTCCTATGGTGTGAAGTGCTGGAATCACAAGAGGTCACTGCTCTGTATTTTTTTAATGGTCTTTCAGATTAGCTTGCCCTCCTGCTTTGTATCTGTTTGTGTCTCACATACACACACAAAACATTCCCCGATTGAAAAATGGTGTCCGAGAACGAGAGAAATCTAGAGTGGTGAGTTTTAGTGAGAGTTAATTTTGTTTAATGTGATAGGGATTAGAAGTGTGGCAGGAGTCTGTCACTGTTTTTAAAAGTAAGCACAGGATTTAGAGGGAGCGCAGCAGTGAAGGGAAACGGAAGACTGGGAAGTTTCTGTTACGCGAGGTGGAGCGAGCTGGAAAGAATGTAAAAATGGATGTTTTTTTTTTTTTGTGGTGACAGAGAGGAAGAGAGTGAGTTCGGGAGGTGGTATGAGGCTGTCTGTGACATTTAATTGTAGCAGCATGCTGGACTTCCGGGTTCGGGCTGCCGTCTTGGTAGCTGAGTAATAAAATGGCGTCTGGCAAGTTTCGGTTCCAAATGATCGAGCTGGCACTTTTTCTGAGCGGGCCGTTGTTAAGAAATAACGGCCCAGGTGCCAGGCTCTTTCAGCCAATCAAGAAGCGAGTTTGAATTTACCCATTATCTAACTGCTAATAACAAATGTATGCAGTCAGAAGAACTTAGAAGCTGCATGCAGAAGCCTATAATATAGCCTGGAACGTGACAGGAGGCACCAGGAGTAATGGTTGCAGTGCAGTGCTGTTGCATTGCATGATGTGCAATGGCAGGCATCAGCATGATGTGATGTGCTTCTCTCAATCTCAGTGACTGCCTGTAATTGAATTGAAATTACTTACTCTGAATCTGCAAGCACAAGCAGCCCCGCCCGGCCCAGTGTCTGCCAGACCACCACATGCACAGAGCCAGTACTTGCTCTCCTGTCCCTTTTTGTCTTGACTGTCATCAGTCAAGTGTGCATGACAATGATGATGCATTACGTGATGTCATTTGACAGGATGACATAGATTCCACTGGGCAGCCCAGTGACCTGGCTTCCCACGCCACATGGCACCTGGGCTGAGATCAAAAACTTGTCTAATGAGATTAAAAAATATTCCAATTCAAATTATTTAAAACTCACAGACTGGGTGACTTGGTGTGGTGGTGGTGATGCTGCTCATTTCCATCACTGTTGTTATCCATCTGTCCCAGCTCATCATCATCATCCCCTGCTTCATCATCACCTTCACCTTCATCTTTGTTGTTCATTTGTGCTGTTGTACTTGCTACTGCTTCAGCTTCTGCTTCCTGTTCCCTTCTTCACAAATCGCTGTGTTCTGACTTGTGTTAGAACTTGAGCCAGCAGTGGTGGTGCTGGTAGTGGCTGTGCCTGCGCCACTGCTGCCTAAGAAGACACTTGGCTGCAGAAATTGTTGAATCAGGATCTTGCTTTTAGTTTTGGATGCTTTCTTCCCTTGCATTCCTTTCCTTCCACTTCTGACATCCTGATTTGTGCTTTTCTTCGGGGTTCTGGATCACCATTGTTGCCAAGCTCATGCTTTTTTTTGTACAGCAGACACAGTCAGACTGAGACAAACACTCAAATTCAATCAGAAGGAAGAAGTCAGAAACAGAGAGAGAGCGAGAGTCACTGATGACACTCACACTCAGTTATTGCCTTGTCACCGCTTGTGTGGCCTTAGTGCTCTCCGACTCTCCAACTCTCCAACTCTCTCTCACTAATACTTCTTATTTTCTTTCCTATATTCTTCAGTTCTTTCCTAGACAAGACACAAGTAAATTCAGCAGAATCAGCACAGGTTTGTCTGGTCTGGTGGTGTACTCATTTTAATTATAGTAAGAGCAAAGCCAGCAGAGTCACACAGACACAGATTTTGAGAGACTGACCGTATATTAATATGTAGTACACAGTAAGTAGACATAGTACACTATCTGGTCTGCTAGCCTGCCAGTGCCAGACAGTCAACAGCACCAGTCTAAGTCTTCACACATAACAGCCTTCCCCACTCAAGTCCAACTCCGGGACAGAACACTAGAGAGAGAGAGAGAGAGAAGAGACAGTCACTCTCAGTCAGTAGTACCAACCAACACCAACACCAGACTGAGTGAGTGACACGACAACAGGCACTGTAGGCACAGCCCGCTGCACTGAAGTGCTGCACAACACATGAGCACAGCACCTGCACTAGAACTGACTGACTGATGATGATTCTGATCGGATTCTGAAGCCGGAAGCCTCAGGACGCCAAGTCAGGGTTTGGCTGTGCCTGCGTTGTGAAAATAATAATGAAAAAATCATTTGCTTTGCTAATATAAATACATAACCTCTCTGGGTGAGGACAGGTTGGAGGATGAGGACAGACACACAGAGAGCGTGGGCGTTGAACAAGTTAGTCAGAATCTGACTGTATCGAACTCAGCTGCAGTCAGAGGGCAGCCCATGGGTTCTTCTTCTGGCAAAAGAGATATAGAAAGATCAAAGAAGGAAGCTGTCATACAGGTTCTGGTTTTAGTGGGGACAGACATGAAGAAAGTAGAGAGAGGGTAATTTCAATTTGGCACTGTTTGTGGCTCATTTAAAGGAAGGAAAGGTAATTTTGGGAGCAGCTGCAGCCTGCAGAAGGCTTCAGGCTGCAATCACCCCAGTTCCTAGATTACTGGCCTGGCTGCAGCTGGCATGGGAGGAGTAAGGCTGCCTCCCCAATTAGGAGAAAAGTAAATGGAACAGCTGAAGGAGCGAGACATTAAAGGGTGAAGAATAAATCTCTGCCCAAGGGAACCTCTAAAAGTGGAACCAGAGTCAGAATGGTCTTCACGCTCTAGGCCTAAAAGAGTAAAATCTATGCTGCTTTAGCCATTCTATTTATGCTCTTGAGTCTTTTATTGCACTGTGCCATTGGAGCTCTGTCAGTACCCATCCATATCTTAGCCCAAAGTCAAAGGAGCTGCTCTTCATAGATTTATTAGGTTTTTTTGGACAAAATCATTTCCCACCCAAATAAAGGGTTGTATAGTTAAAGTGACTTTGATTGAGCCAAGTGGTCATTTTTAATGAATTAACCCTTACCCATTATTTGCACCACTTTTATCCCTAGACCCTATTTCTGAGTAAAATAATACCAGCCTCCTCCGTCCTCCCAACCAGAGATCAGCAAGAAGCCATCTGACCCTGCAGATCCATCACTAGGGTAAGGGAAGGCGAAGGCCTGCTTTGTACATGAAGACTGTCTGCAGTCAGATAAGGTTTCCCTTTGTTGATTTTGGGTGAGAAAACTGGGAAGGTTTCAGATGTGCCCCCCTTTGCTTATACCATCTGGGACCCCTAGACAGAACTGGAGGACAATGGTGGTTACATATTGTGTTATTCTGTGACTGGGTTGATTTTGAAAAAGGTCCTAGCAGCCTCCTTGCCCACCCAGCAACTGGCAGCAAGTCACCAAAGCTGCCACCTACGTGTCTTCTCTCGAGTCGTGGTGACTGACCCAGGCACCAGCAGCAGCTGCTCCCTCCCTTCCTCCCCAAGACCCCAACACAGACGAGACAGAAGTAAAGAAAAAAGAAAAGAAGTAAAGTTCTTATATTAATTATAAGCAAACAGTGCAAACCTTTAACTTAAGCTGGTGGTGCTGCCTAGTGCTTACAGCATTTATATTTGATTTATTTAGCAGTCTGGTCTCTTTATCTTCTGAACTCTGCACTTACTTTAGCGAGATGCCGAATGAGATTAGAAGCAGCAGCACAACGCACTCAACTGATGACTCACACATGCTATATGCTCCTCTGCTAACTGTTGTCTCTCACTCTCAGCATTCCCTTCTTACCCACCTGTGTGTGCAGGCAGGCACAGCACTCAACACTGTCTCTTCTGGTTGGCTCCTCGCTCATCGCTCTAACATGACTGGCTGCAATGCAAGCCTGTAGCCTGGAACTTAGCAACCAACACAACTACACAAGTCAGTCAAGACAGTCCCTGTCCTTCCCTCCATCCATCTCCAGAGACTCTTCCAAGACCTATCCTGTACAAATTCCAATGCCGTCCAATATCAATATGATCCATCACCCACTATTATTGAGCTGGCGAGGAGTGAGCGGCTGGTAACTGTAACATCCAAAGTTCCAATCCAGTCCTTACCAATACTGTGACTACTTGACTCGTCGTGACATGACTAGTGATGAGTCATCATGGATCGGATCGGATGTGTGCCTGGCTGCTGGCTCACTCACATCTCGCAAAACATGGCTGTTTTAAGATGAAAAAATTAAATAAAGAAAAAATGAGTGCGATGTGACCTCGAAGTTCTAATTCATTGCTTGCTTGGGGGGATGGGGATGATGATCATGACATGCTGGTTTGAGTCTGACAGCCATCTCTATGTCTGAGTCTTATGTGGCAATGCATTGTGACAAGTGGCAACTGAACTGTCTGAGTGGCAATGCTGACTGGCTGCACAGTCAGTCATATATGCGGCTGAGCTCGCACTGAGCTGTCACCTGCCACAGTGCCGCCAGTCTCTCTCTCTGAGTGTCAACAACATAAAGCAAGCCACTAAAGATACCATTATAACCAACATTGATTTCAATGATTTGAGCAATTTTTTTGTGTGTCACTCTGTCAGTGACAAGAAAGCACAAGCTGGCAGCCAATAGCTGAGCGAGCCAGGGGTGGAGCCCAGAGATACAGTCCGGCAGAGGGATTCTGATGGATCCATCAACCAGAGACACTACTGATACTAGAGAGTGCTGTGCTGCCTGCCCCAGGAGAGTGGTCCGACAGATTTTTTTTGTTTAAACGAACTGAACTTAGCGAATGCTGTGCTAGCCAAGGCTTGTTGCAGCTGCAGCAAACAGGTGGAGGAGAGGCTTTAGAGCGCAGAGTGCATATAGCACGAACGGCACCGGCACCTCAATAATTTTAATTGAAACAGTCATCAAATGCATGGCAGCACTCTCAAGAGCTGAGCCCCACCCCCCACCACCACCCCAACCTTTTTCAATTTCTCCAGAACTGGGTTTATTTTTTTTTTTTTTTTTTAGTTTTAGAGACCCCCCGGTTGAGGGCCCCGTAGGTTGTCAGGGCCCCGGGCAGTTTGCTGGCCCTGATCCCACCTGAGTATCAGGTCACTGTGGTGGGAGAGCCCTTCCTCCTGCACGATAGTAGACCATCCACTGACAGGGTGCTGGTCTTTGCAACACAGTGGTCCCTACACTTTCTTGATGACAGCCAGGATTGGTTCCTCGACAGCACCTTTCATGCCTCATCACCCATCTTCGGGCAACTATACATGATACACGGACTGCGCACTGACATCGTGGTGCTCACCATGTACATCTTGATGTGTGGCCATCATGAGCAGGCATATACCTCGGTGTTCACCGAAGTGCGGCGACTACTGGGGGACTGTACACCAAAGATGGTGCTGATAGATTTTGAAAGGGCTGCCTGGCATGCATTCACCACTGTCTTCCAGAGGGTGTTTTTTCCACTTCAGTCAATCTGTCTGGCACTGCATCCAGCATGCCCCTGAGGTGCTCTGCCGCTACTCCTTCAATGAGGAACTCATACTACAGCTCAGGATGGTGCTTACACTTGCCTTTGTGCCTATGGGGGACATGGTGGATGCTTATGGTACCCTCTGGGACATGTCATTCTACAAGGAGCATGAGGCACTATTGCGGCCAGTCCTCAACTATGTCAAGGATACCTGGCTTGTCAGGGCCATTGGCCAGACTGCTAGGTAATGCCCACTGCTCCCACTGGAGGCATGGAACATGCGTGATGCCACCCACACAGGCCTGGCATGTATGAATAATGCGATTGAGGGCTGGCGGGGGCTTCAACATCCACCTCTGTGCCACCCATCCAAGCATATGGCAGTTTATTGACTGTCTCCATGAGTAACCGTGGCTCAGCAAACTCCGCATGGAGCAGATTGTGTCTGTGCCAGGCACTGCCTTCAAATGCAAGGGATACGAAGACCAGACCCAGAGAATAGAGGGCATTGTCATAGAGTACAGTAAGCAGAGCACAGCCGACTACCTGAGAGGGGCTTGCCTATAACTTCCAGCTCCAGGTGTAGCCGGCTGTTGCTACGTGCTGCACCCCTGCCACTCCTGTCTGCTGCTTGCTGTCACCCAGGCAGGTTTCCATGCTGACCATGGTCCCCTGTTCCTCCAACCGCAGCAGTACCTGCCCATGCCTGTGATGTATGTGGCCGCCATTGCATCACCTGACACCCGTGCATTCCTATGTGTGGTCCGCTGCCATCTGTGCTGATTACCATGTCCAGCAGTCTACACTGTGCACATTTCCTCCTCCACTGCCTGTCAATGGTGTCCCATTATGTTGTCAGCAGGCCTCACACACTCCAACCCCACAATATGCCGCCCGTCCGTGTGCCCTGCACCCACCACGTCCCTCACATACCAGCCTTGTCCTGCTGAGCTCCTGTGCGGCCACGGTCATGTCTGCATGTGCACTCCCAGGTGATCCTCTCCCACCACCACCACCACCCCTGGTGTCCCATGGTCCTTTCCAGTCCTTTGAATTTCTGTGATATTGGTGGTGATGGTTGTGTTTTTTTCTTAACCTGGACCATTCCCATTTTGAGGGTCACCATTCATATCGCTTCACCGACGCCAATGCTCATGCACCCCTTGTCAGTTGTCCATCCAGGTTCACTGTTATGACATTGAGCCATCTGTTGTAGCAGGCCTGGTGAGAGGTACACAGGTAAGTCATAAAAGTCTGTCAGACCCTGATATGGGCCAGGGTAAAAGGTTACTGCATTACATGAAAATGGCATTTGGAAAATTTAAATGGGGCAGGGACTTGTATATACTATGAGGACCAGGTTTCACCAGTAGAAACTCCTTTAAATGAAGTTGTTAACCAGTTCAAGGCCATCTGATCAGAAATTTCCAATAGGCATTGATCCAATAGAGAAACCCTCCTGCCCATCAAGTGGAAAACACAGGTAGTAGAGCTGAGCAGCATCTGAGTAGCAGTGAAAAAAACATACCATCTAATGACCTTTCCAAAAGGTAGACTGCGAATAACATGGAGGACAGGATCAAACCCTGGGAAACCCCACTGCTGACCATAGCAGGGCACGGTGAGCAGAAACCCATAATAATCTGTTGGGATCTGCCAGATACAAATGATTCTAACCATTTCAAGGCTGTCCCAGTGAGTATCCCCTATTCCTCCAGGTGTCAAAACCCCCATGATCCACAGTATAAAGTACTGGTAAGAGATTGAGGAGAAGAACAACAGAGCATGCCCCCATCCCTCACCAGCAGCAGATCATTAAACACCTTGATAGACATGGTCTCTATACTGTGTCAAGGCCTGAAACCAGACTGGAATTGTTCATAGATGTAACATTTCTCAAGGTGAGCCTTGAGATGCACTGCAAAAACCTTCTCAGTAGTCTTGAACAAAAAGAGGGAATGTTTGAGACTGGCCTGTAATTTGCCAGATATATCAGGCCCTGTGATGTTTTTTTGAGAAGCAGTTTTGCCCACTACCCTCTTCAGGCCACCCAGTAAATACCCCTCTTCAAGGGAACAATGTATAATACTTGTAAAGACTGGACCCAGGGTCTCCCAGCGGTTCATCAACAGCCAAATAGGCCCTGGATCAATAATACAGAATGTGGGGAACAGCCCGCAGGTCACTTTGAGCACCTCTTTCACTATGTCACTTGTTGAAAGCTGCTCCACAGCTCTAAAGGGATCCCAATTCCCCCCTGCTCAAACCTGCTGGCCCATAACAGGCATCTTGGAGAGATTCTGGCCCTAATGGAAGGCATTCTGTTCAAGAAGAATTGTCCAAACTCCTCTGATCTAGCTGCTGATAACACATCACTGGGCTATAGAGACTAGAGGAAGAATTAATTATTCAATGCACAGTGCAGAAAAGTATGCCTGTTTGCGGATGACAGAAAAATCTGCAACAGAGTGGATACACTGGGGAGCTGGAGAAAATGAAGAAAGATCTAAAAAAAACTGGAAAATTAGTGAAGCGTTTGGCAACTGGGCTTCAGTGCCAAAAAATGTAAAATTATGCACATGAGGCCAGAAACCTAAGGGCAACATATCATGGGTGGGGTGTTTCAACAACAAAACAGGAAAGGATCTGGGGTCATCATATCTGATGACCTGAAGATAGTAAAACTGTGTGATAATGCAGTAGGAAAGGCTAGTAAATTCTTGGGTGCATGGGGGTATCACCAGCAGAAAAAGGAGAGTAGTATTGCCCTATTGGATCAATGGTGAGGTCATACTGTGTCCAGTTCTGGAGGCCCCATCTCAGTGTGCATGGCCTGCATCAGACGCCCTACGAGGAAAGACTCAGGGAATTTAATATGTACATACTGGAGGAAAGGAGAGAAAGGGGATGTATAATAGAAACATTCAAATACCTCAAGGGTATCAATAAGATACAGAAGGGTAGCATATTGCACAGAAAGAGATGCTCAAGGATGAGGGGGCATGATATGAAGATGGAAGGGGGAGACTGACAGGGGGTATGAGAAAATATATCTTCATGGAAAGGGTGGTGGATGCCTGGAACAGCCTCCCAGCAGAGGGTGGTGGGTACCCAAATGGCAACAGGTTTCAAACATCGTGGGATAGACATGGGGACCTTAGTAACAGGGCTGGTGGGGTAAGGCCAGAGATCAATTTGGGTCTATGGTGGAACAGTAGGTAGGGACTTTTAGACAGACTAGGTGGGCCAAGAAGTACTTTTCTGCCAACAGCTTCTATGTTTCTAAGTAGGGCTGGTCTATTCTTACCTGAGGCAATCACACATGGCGAGAACTCTGACTCAGGGTGATCACCCTCTGATACTCCTCATCATAAGTTATTGGAGATATCCTGTCCTCCATCAATCCATATCTCTTCCGAGAACACTCACACTGCTGCCTTCAACCATCTCAGCTCATCACTATGCCATAGCAAACTGCAGTAAGACACAAACTGGCACCAGTGAGTCCAGAGTAGTTGAGATGGTCATAACATAACCATCTATATCTGCGTTTGCACACCCCTTGTATGCTGTTACTATAACTGAGATGTCTAATACTGTCTTGTGTATCATACTTGGGACAGTATCGGACCATTTCACAGGGGAGTTGGCAATGGGGTTCCAGCAAGAAACTGCAAAGCATGTTAATCAGACCAACTGACTGAATCAATACTGATACCCCAGATGTTCAGCCCAAGAGAGAGACAGCATCCAAGGTGTGGCCATGTTCATGGTAGCACAGGTAACTTATGCGTATGGAAAGCACTCTATAAATCCTGTACATGACTTGCCTAAGATGTGTTGCAAATAAACTGAGTAGCTCATGGCTGGCCCAGTGGCATGGCAGCAGCACTCAGCACTGCTACCTCAAAGGCTTGAGTTCTGGCGGACTCATGTGTACAGCATAGGCCAGCAGAGACCAGATAAACCATGAATGTAAGGTGTTTGCCTACAAGTAATGAGAATATGGACCCCTCCCCCACCATCCATTCTTCTCATTGCACTGCAATGGAATAGCATTGCTGTTAGCTGCAGAGCCAGCTACTCATCTTCTCTTTTGGTGGGAGGGCAGATAAGGAGCAACCACTGCTGCTGTATACACGAAAAAGCAGCCACTGAATAGCAGCGCCATGTAGATCATTAATGGATCCAGATAAGTAGTGAAATAGCATTTGCTACCCCCTTAGGTCAAGAAAAAACTTTCAGTTTCAGTTTATTTTTTATACTGGAAAGACACATGAGCAAAATTGCCCATTTTCACAAGTATTCAGTTACAGACATAGAGGATAATATATGGGCATATATCGGTAACTGGTTTGTTAACCGGCGAGAGATTGCCATGACAACTATATAAACCTCAAGAGCGAAGTACATGGTATACAGGCAGATGAAACAAAACACAGTACATGGTATATAGGCAAATGAAAACCAAAAACTCTGTACAGAGATGGTACCAAAGACATAATATTGGGGTGCACTGGTGAGCAGGTATATACAAGTAAGTACATATTAAAAAGCAGGGAGCATTCATAAGGTGTGAGTATAAGCATACGTGTAATCAAAGTCAAGTGCATTTACAGACATTAGAACTGGCCTGTTGACACTTTAGGTTGTGCTTGAAAGATGCTATTGAGGGATACTGAACAAGGGATGGGGGCAGGTTATTGAAGAGTTTCACACCCCTGTAGGAGAGAGTTTCTTGTCCTCGAGTGATGTGACAAAAGGGGAGCGAGAAGGAGTGAATGGAAGATAGTCTGGTGGACCTAGTGGGGACAAACCTTAGGAAAAGGGAGACAGTGCTGCTTTGTAGATGCCCCCATAGAGTTTGCAGAACAAGGTTAGGATTTGACTGTCCATCCTGTCCTCCAAACGGGGCTAGCTTCCTGTTTTGTATAGATCGCAGTGGTGGGTCAATCATGGAGGCCAGTGGCGAACGGATAAAATTGTGCTAGGTGGCCTTTAGTCTGCCCAGTCTTTTTGAGAGCGGTAGCTGTTTTACTATAATCTGAGCTTCAAAGGAACATTTCACATTTGAGGGGGACTGCTACCCTTCACACATTTTGTTAGCACCTTGAAACAATTCTGTATCTACCCTGATCTAGATGAGATGTGACATACTATACTACAGTAACAGAACCCTCTAGTATATAGAGATAAGTAATCCCAACATCAGCAACCTCTAGTGGAGAGAAGCTCAAGTTTATTCAAGTTTATTCAAGTACTCAGATTAACACCTTTGAGCTACAGGTTCTTTTACATAGGTTCCACATCAAGGTACAAGTAACAAACAAATGGTACAACAGTGAAGAGACAGAAAGGCATTAGGGTACATGCAGGCAAACATCTAACAGGCAGATAGATTATGTACATTTGAAATTAAACTAGTTTTAAGAGTCCTAGAGTGAGGTAGGAGACAGGTAGTAAGAGGGTAAGAGTTACAAAGACATGGATAAGCAACATCAGTGCAGTGATGGGAGCCGCTAAGTGGCTTTATCAACAGAATGTGAGAGGTTAAGTGCAGAAGCTGAAGTGCCATGGGAGGTGGTATGCAGAGGGTCCAAGATTCAGGAAGAGGAGGAATACTAATTAATGGTGAAAAAGGTAGATCATTAAGCTGGATAATGAGCTGGAGAGGGTAGCAGGAGTGGGATTGGGAGGGCAGTGAGGGAGGAAGGAGGGAGGAGGGGTGGTGGAGTAGCGGATGGAGGAGACTGAATTGATTCAGCTGGCCACAGAGTGCTAGGAAAAAAACGGTCACAGGAGGCCAGTCACAAAGTACTTACGAAGCTGGTATGAAAAGAAAATTAAGAGCATTTCCCTTTATCTGAATAGTGTTGCTGTCCCTCTGGGTTCAAGTTTAATTTCCAACAAAGCATCTTAGTGAGTCAGCTGGGCTGAGGGGGCAGCTGTAACAGTTGCAACCCCAATAGCAAGATGGCGGGCTACATAATCTCCAAGAAAAAAAAAATTATCCACCCCTAAAAATGCTCTTGGGCTGTACTCTACGTACTGTTTATTAGATCCAGGGCCCACCTGGCTGATTATTGGCAGTTGGTGGACCCTGGGACTGATCATGTGAGAAATCATCAGGTCCTTTCTGAGGAATGTAATTTTCCTTGTCATTCTTAAAAGGGCAGTAGTTAGACCCCTCCTAAAGAAGCTATCTTTGGATCCTGACCTCTTTCTGAAATACAAACCTGTCTTAAATCTTCCCTTTCTAAGGAAGGTGATCGAGAAAGTGGTGGTAATGCAGATGTGGAGGTATCTGGAGAAATTTTACATCTACGAGCCTCTCCTATCAAGATTTCGACTGTGGCACAGCATGCAGACCATTCTCATCAAGGAGTTTCATGATCTCCTTACTGCAAGGGACAGAGGGTGCTGGGTGATGAGTCACTCTCAAATGAAATCAACGACTGGATGGTCTCCAACTGGCTGAGC